>JAKSZT010053801.1:8798746-8937367 GCA_026826555.1 Tolypeutes matacus | reverse complement strand
GCAAAGGACAGTTGAAGCAATCTTTTGAGAAGCAGTTTTGATGTTGGAAGGAAGGCCCCAAGAGAAGAGAAGCAAGCTGTTCGCCTGATCATCTACAGCTGACCTTGTGGAGGAAACAGGAGCTAAGCCCGGAGAGAGACGCAGCCCCGGGAAGAGAGGAACCCCAGAAGCCTGAACCCTGGCAAACGCCGGCAGCTGTCTTGCTCTAACACATGGCAATGGACTGTGGTGATAGAAGAAACTTAACGCTTTATGGCCTGGTATCTGTGGATTTCTACCCCAAATAAACACCCTTTATAAAGACCAACCCATTTTTTGGTATTTCACATTAGCACCCCTTTGGCTGACTAATACAGATATCTACACCTAAATGTTCCTCATTCATCTCAAAGTCAACTTGTCCAATACTAAACAAATCTTTCTTCTCAAACCTGTTCTTCCCATATATCTCATTAAAACTAGTGGTACCACTATCTCCTCAGTTTTCCAATCCAATTAAACTTGGAATTATCTTTGAATATGCTTATACACTTTCACCTGCCATTCAACTGGCTCTTCTACTAGCACTGCCATTCTGACACTAATCTTAGATTTTAAGCCCTTGTCAGTGCTCATGTTCTCATTGCAAAAGCCCCTTAACAGGACTTGGTACTTCTGATTTAATCCCTTCCATTCCAAATCTTTGTACTAGCCAGTCGTCTTCTTTTTCAAAAACAAATTCGACCACATCACCTCATTGAATAAAAACCTATAATGGCTCTTCACAGTCTTAACCTTCTAGTATGACATCAAGGTTCTTTGTGATCTGGCTCGTGCTTACCATATTAGCTACTTGTAGTTTCCACATATAAGGCAATGCCCTCTTTTGCCTTCAGTCTTTTGTAGATGCCATTCTATTGGCCTATAATGTTTTCATTTCCAGCCTTAAATTATTTAACACCTAATTATACTTAGGATTCATTTCAGGCATCATTGCCAGTTGGGTAAGTTATTTATTCTGTATACTCCTGAAGCAACCTGTCATAGCACTTCTCATGTTGTATGACAAGTTTTTTGTTAACAACTAGGAACACCCATATATCTCCAGCACTTTGCACAGTATGAGAGTCCAACACATAATGTGTGTGCAATACTAATAAACTTCTATTGCCTAAATCAACATCAATGACTGGAAAACTCATCAAACAGGAATAGGCTAAATCAGCTAATTTCACTTTCCTTACCAGCTAGTTAGAGTGGAGTGTTAATAAAGCTATTGTTTGATTTTGACTTACTATTGCCTCCAACTGGAAAAAAAAAAAAATCCCAATTCCTCTGTGCAGACTATCACTCTACCCTCCACAAATTTATATTCCTGGTCACCAAATGAGAAAAGAGAAGAATCAATAAATTCACATTGGTGGAAAAATGGCAGCATATTCAGCACATACCTTATGGGATAACATGTAAACTTAAATACAACCTACCACTATATAATAGATTATCTTATTAGCACAAAAGAGTATTGTCTCTTCATTGGCATACATTTCGCAAATTACAAATCAGAAAGGCAAGGGTGTAGTTTAGCACTGCTGTAGTTTCTCTCCACTGAAAAGAAACTGAGTGATGTGTACTTATTCACAAATTGAAGTAAGTGAATATCCCAAAGATATGATTTGTGGAAAGTGAACATACATTCCTCTGCCTCAAAATAACTCCTTTATTGGTTCTGTTCATGGTTAAGGACAAGGACTCTGTCTCTCTTGCTCCTTATAATATTCTCAGCACTGCTGGATGAATGATTGACATGAGGGTACCAGGTTCAATGATATCATGAAGGAACTTATTAAAGCAGCATAAAGAAGAAACAAAGGAAATGGCTAAAATATGCATAACATGTACATGGCTAGTCTCTACTATTTTAATTTCTTGGAATGAAAGCACTATTTATATGACACTGCATATACCATGCTCTTTCTGATAATAAACCTAAACACTTCCAACTGAATATATAGTAAGATTTTAATTTTTTTCAGAGTGCACCTTTCATATAGATTTTATGACTAATATGTTCTAACAAATTAAGCAACTTGGTTGGAACCCTAAGTTAAGGATTTACAATAAGTAATGAGAACAAACAAAGCAGGAACCATATCTGCCATGTTTTCTAAACAAAGCTTTACACTGAGTAGGTGACCAATAAATATTTATTCTGCAAATACAATTTTTAAATACCTCTTCTGAGTTAACAGCTACAGGTCACATGGACTTATAGAGACTTATAAGGTCCCTATCTTAAAAGAGTTCATGATCCAGAGAAGAAAACAAAAGTAAACCAAAGGTTATAATAAAAGTTGATGTTATAAAGGAATTTAGGGAAATAGAAGGGAGAAGAAATATGGGCTACATTCACTGGGGTGGGTCAGGGATCAGAAAAGGACTAAATGATTAATAAATCATTAACCCAGGTCCCTCCATATGGGAGCCGGACACCCAACCAGTTGAGCCATATCCGCCCCCCCAAGTATTTTTTTTTTTTTTTTTTAAAGATTTTATTTATTCATTCATCCATCCCCCTCTTGCTGCCTGCGCCCGCTGGGTCAGCCAACCACGCCGCGCGGGCGGGCCCGCCCTCACCAGGAGGCCCCAGGAACCGAACCCAGGGCCTCCCATATGGCAAACGGGAGCCCTACTGATTGAGCCACAGCCGCTTCCCCCAAGTATTTTTAATCTAACTAAATTTCTGTTTTTCTTCTAAGTTCTCACATGCCTAAAAATTACAGGAATTTAAATATATTATCACCTGATCATATCATGAGTTAAAATCCATATTATTGTTTTATTTCCAACAGCTACTAGAAACAAATTTGCAATTAACATTAAGTTTTTAGCTCAGAAAGTCTTATATGAATAAACTTATTATGTAACTGTGCTTAAAGCATAAGGACTCAACATTAATTAAAAAAAAAAAGCAAAGAAAATAATGACATTACTTACCTGCATGGGTTTGGTAAGTGGATCCATTCTAACTAAATAAACTTCCAAGGTACGTTCTTTTTTCATGGGTAATGGAAGTGTCAAGTAACAAAAAGGATCAAATGTTACTGAAATCTTAGCACATTCAGGACAAACTAAAGTTGATTTGAAAAGGCCATGAAATATATCCACTATGATAGAATCATTTCTTTTCAAGTGGTTTTCCCAGGCTTCTTCAGCAACTACCTATATAAGGAAAACAGATACATATTACAAAGAGGTATCAAGAACTATAGCAATGGTGACAACAATATCATGAAACTTACCTTATCTGGCCGCCCATCAGCATCTTTTAATTGTATATATGGTTTTTTCCTAATTCTATTCAAATCCTCATGTAGTCCATCTAATAGGAAAGCTAATAGTTCTTGACAGTCCTGCTGCTGATATCCAGAGAACTGAGGTGCAAAACGTCCTACTTGTGTCTGTAAGAAAAACAAAACTATAAAATCAGTTGTAGTGACAGGATTAAAAAAAAAAAAAAAAAAAATAGAAGCATATATGTATGGACATACGTGTGTGTATACATATATGATAGATGTAAAAGGAATATCTATGAGTTGTATTTGTTTTGCATTCCCAATAAGCACTCTATGAAGTTTATCTGGGACAAAACAGACTGACACATGGAATCCTTAAAATAATACATAGATGTATAATCATTGCTCAGTCTTAAGATTTCCTTGTCATTTTACTGTTTGTCAAAGGATTTTTCCTGATGCTATTTTTCTTAGCACTAGGTCTTTCTATTGCCTCTTCCTGTAAATGTTTAATAAGCAGACATTAAGAGATAAGTTCTCAGGCTTCGCTATATTATCACATATAGATAATTACCTATCTAAAAATATTTTAAAGTAACTACTCTATAAAATACACAAAAAAATACTGACCTGAGGAAATAACAAGGAGAAAATATGGTAGTTTGGACAAAGGGTTGGGAAATAGTATAGACTATTATGTTGCCTAGTAGATGTTCTGGCTAAACATAAGCTATTTGTATAAACAGCAGCTTAAATCTGCCTTTTCTCTTTATAAGTTAAATTTCTCATAAATCTCAGCTATCTAATTAGTTTATTTGGAAAAGTTTTTTGTTAACAGATAATTTAAGGCTAGATTTCAGCTAAATCCTTATTTGAATGACAAATTAAATTACTTGAAACTAAGTAACCAATTCACAAATATGAATAAACTTAAAATAAAAGCTTTACGAACTAAATTGAAAATAATCTTTTTTTTTTTATTACTTCCCTCTCTAGGAGCCTCTTTAGACATTTTTTCTTAATCATCTGTTCCTCTCTCCCCATACAAATATTTTTTTTTATTTTATTTTTCGTTTTTTTTTTTTTTTTTTTTTCCCCATGCAATTTTAATACCATAGGTATACGTAAATATGTTTATACAGACTGTATATGTTTAATAAAAATGTTTTCCCCAATATTTACTAATGTATTTACCCCTTTAGAGGGCCACAAACCAATGCAATACCTAAGACTTTTGTTTTCACCCTCAATCCAAGAAACAATTTTTATACCCTTGGGGGTGATATTGCCCCTCTTGAGAATGAGTGTACCATACTAACCTTAAAGGCTCTTGGTGTGACATAGCTAAATTTTCCAGACCACATTTGCTTGATCAGTTCAGCATAAGATTTGGCTATTTCACCTCTCATTCCTAAGGGATTGTCAAAATTCAGTTCTTCTTGATACTTATCATTGAGGAAATATTCAGTAAGTGGAGGTGTGTTGCTCAAACACTGCAAAGAATAAAATATATTTTCAAGAAACAGTAACCATACACATTCCTTAAACATGTTCAAATGAAGATTTGCCATAATATCTATATATAGAAAAATTTAAATGATGGTCTCTTGAGCTAATAAATAATAACTGGTCAGAAAACTCAAATGATACACTCAACTATTCATTTCCCAAATTTCAACCAATTACTTATAATAAATGTAAATGCTAATATTTGTTGCTGTCAAATCTGTATTAATTTTAACCATAGCAAACTACCTGTAAACTGGGAGAGTTTTCTTTCCTTCTTTTACTTGATTAGTAGAAATTATGGATTGTCTACTCATGCAAATTAGCCTGAGTAGGTAAAAACTGAGACAACAGTGCAAGCAAGAAATTAAAAGAGGTATTTACTGCTTCCAAAGACCAGCCTTTAACCTTCCATTTGGTCAACCACTTTTAGAAGGGATATTATGGATTAGCTGAGCCTGAGAAAATAAAGTTCAGTTATATGAACTTTGGATATGTTTTCATTTCTTCCAGCTCTTCTTAAATATCATAATTCATTTTTTCTTTATGGCAAGACTTAAACTACAAACAAATTCTCCAACTCTTTTTTCATTCTGAATTAAATAATTTTAGGGTTTCAGACAGTAGAAAGAGTTTTTTCCATGATATTTTATCACAAGATGGAAAAATTTAAATAGTTGATGATACCACATAATTTGACCTCAATATAGACACAATATTACTTTATCAATTAGATGTCTAGAGTCATCAAGTAGAATATGCAATGACTGACACAGACATGGTTATACAGATAACTTTTCTTTCTTTTTTCTGTTTTTGGCTGCAGAGAAGACATTTGTTTTAGAGTCAAGTGGCAAAGTGCTATAAGAAAATCTAGTTGTTTCATGTAAAGCAGTAGAAACTCACTGTTCTGAGAGCCCTGATTTATATTAATGTAAACTGAAATTTTTCAAAGCTTGGTTATCACTCTCTTTGACTAAGTGAAACAGGATTGGTAGCTATCAAAGGTACAGCTTACTGGGTTTATGCAGATAATCTGGGTACTCTAAACTATGACTACATACCACGTACTACTTAGTTGTAACTCTAAAATAAGCATATTCAACTTTTACTTAATTTCTTGAATAAGTTATGGTGCACTATTTTGTGGTTTCAATCATAAATCAACTTATATTTACTCTAATAACCATAATATATTTACAATTTTCTATATGATAAAAATAACGCTGTCAAAATTGGTAGTCTGCCCTTATATCACGGCAAAAAGGATAATTGTATAATATTAAGGATTTGTTATTGTATAGTTTTTTGCAATGAAAATAATATAAATAGTTACAAATGTTAGAGCCACTTACATGTAATTGCAGTAAAATTTTTTATTTATGTAAGCAAGAGGAAGATAGAGGCAGGCTATAACAAGGAGGCAATCAAGGGAAAGGTTATTTCCCTTTCTTCTTTTATATCTCGACACTTCTCATAATCTTATAGCCCTTTTGAGTTTCATTTTAGCTTCTCTTTTTAATTATAGGCTCAGCACTAGAGGTAGGGCCTGCCAATCTAGAACATACACTATGGCTACAAAGCATAAATGCCATCACTTAGTAGCATCATCTGATTTAATATAAAGATGATCAACACTAACCAGACAAAGAGGCAAAGAGTGGTCAGTTATCAATTTCCAATTACATTGCTTTGCAAATCCTTATATTAGATCAGTTCAGGTTTTTTTTTAATTTATTTTTTTTAGGTACCAGGGCTGGGGATTGAACCCTGGACCTCAAATGTGGGAAGCTGGCGCTCAACCACTGAGCCACATTGGCTCCCTTGAGTTGGTTTTTTCATTTGCTTGTTTTTTTTTTTTTGTTTTTTTTTTTAAGGAAGCACTGGAGACTGAACTTGAGTCCTTCCATGTGGGAAGCAGGAGCTCAACTGCTTGAGCCACATCTGCTCAGGTTTATGCCAAGAATGTAACATTCCACTAATGTCTGTAACACAGTTATACAAAACTAATTTATGACTTTACTTAATACCAGAAAGAGCCAAGTTGTGCCAACATAAATAAGTCTTGAACTTTGTCTTTCCTTAATTATTCATGTTATCCTTATCTTGCAAAGAGTTTCCAAATATAATTGAAAATTCTTTTTTAGCTTTTCAATAGCATCCACAGTGATCTTTCTAAATTGTATATCTAATAATCATGCCACTTTTGAGCTCTAAATCCTTTAATGGCCCTCCTTGCTTTTTGAATAAAATCCTAAATCCTTAGAAAGGTCAATTTTCTGCCTACCAATGTAGCCTCCTCCTTTGCCAATACCCTTTTTCACTCTATTGCAGCCTTATTTAATTACTTGTGGTTCTTTTACCCACATGCATCCTGATTCTGTAAGTTTGTAATATTACTCCATATACAACTAACTTCTAATCCATCAAGATTCAGATTTCCCCTCAGGAAAGTCTCTTAGATTCCCTGTATGTTCCCATATCACATAGTACTCACTTTTATTATAACAGTTATTTTAGAATACGCTGTTAACTCTTCTTAATTTTTAGTCTGTCTGTCTTGACTGAGACCTCCATGAGAGCAGTTACCATTGATATCCTTTGTATTTATATCCTCAGCACTGAGCACCATGTCACCTGGCACTAAGCATGTGTACAATAAATGTATGCTTAATAAAAATGTTTTTTACCTATATTCAGTAATTATTTATTCTCTTGATTTTTACTCTTTTCCTTCAATGTCTGGCACAGAGTGATCAATACATTTTTGTTGAATGACATATCACTAAGTGAGAAAAAATATATTTGCTTGTAATGAATAATCTCAAAAGTTTCTTCATACACTTCCTTCTGAATACTAAACCAAAAGAAAGGCAGTGTCTATTAAAATCCCTCTGCCTCTGACCCTTTTGTTTGGTTCTCATTTGTTCCACTTTCTTCTGTGCTTTAGGTTTGTTTGGACTTTTTTTTTTTTTTTTTTTGTGGTACCAGGGGCTGGGGATTGAACCCAGGACCTTGTATGTGAGAAACCAGTGCTCAACCACTGAGTCACATCGGGTCCCCTGAGTTGGTTTTTCCATTTGTTTTGCTTGTTGTCGTTTGTTTTTTTTAGGAGGCACTGGGAACCAAACTTGGGACCTCCCCTGTGAGAAACAGGCGCTCAACTGCTTTGAGCCACATCCGCTCCCCTGGTTTTTTAAAAAATCCTTGACATAGAGACCAGTGGTAATTGTCATAGTGACACATATGTCATATGACACTTGCCTATTTTAATCTGACTTTAATTCAATGTCAAACTAAGCAACAACAAAACAAATGGTTTTAATTATAGGTAATTGGTTGTATTATCTGCCAAGATATAACCAATTTATTTTGAGATAAACCTTAAATTTAAAACATATGGGCCAAAAAAAGCATTCTCTTTATTGAACATGTTTTAAAAGATACACAATCTACATTTTTCTAAAAATTTGTATAAACACATATAAATATAGAAATTCAATAGCCAGTTTAATTGTCCTATAATATACAAATCATAATATTTTAAAACCTGACTAATATCAAACTTTTCTTTCTCATCTTGAAAATAACGTACTTTTCTTCTTCCTCACCTTGAAAATACCATTATCCTAGGAGTCAATATGTTCTTGAAATATTATAAAGACCAGTTAAAATGCTAACATCTCTCATGATTTCTGACATAATTTCAAGGCAAAATTGGATAAGGTGTCAAACAACTAAAATATTTCCATGTTCCATAGCCTACTTCTTATAGCAGTATTCAATGCCATCATTCTGGCAGAAGAAAGAAGCCAGTTTCTTAAAGTTGGTAATAATGCAGTCTAATTCGTAATTACTTCATGCAACTCATTATTCAACCTTTTTTACATGAGGCTATCTTAGAAACATGAATGCCTTTAACAATTACAAGAAAACTGGATACTTGAACTGGCTGCCATTAAATATAATGTTTTGAAGAATAAAGATAAATTCCATTAGTTCAATAATAAAAATCAAAACCTAAGTTCTGAAGAGTCTCAAAGAGTCTTCTATTAAAAATGTCACTTTCCTATCTGACTGGAACAGACCCAAAGTTAATTCCTTTCTTAAAGACATATAGAATATAATATGGACTAGAAATTGTATGACATGTTGTGGCTATGTGGATACATCTCTTATACTCAATGCTGCCTGGATTATAAAATAGAACAAAACTTACCCTTTCTTAACATACATGGTTGTTCTTAGCAAAAACTGAGAATATAGGTCAATGTATCATGAAAAACAAAGGGGGTTATATAAAGAGTATTATGTTATTTTTGTGGCTGCTTATGAGTTTTGTGATGTCTAACGGTCACGTGCCATCCTGAGGTATTCCTTTGTTAATTCACTGGAGTTCACCTAACTGATAGTTAAACTAATGTCAACAACTCAGTGTTTAAGGAGAACTAGATCTTACAATTCTTCATAAATAAAATAAGCTCATTTAAATATGAAGCAATGTGACTGACCATAAAACACTTGTACTTTGACCATAAAACACACTATTTATATCATAATTGTGCCTAGAGAATTGTGTCCAATTCTTAAAATTGGGTAGAATTTTGTCAAATATATATTTAAAGAAAAAAAAAGCAATACAGAGACTGAAGAAAAAGATTCTGTACCAATAGTTTCAAATCTCAAAGTAAAAGAGCAAAAGTAAAAACTTTTACACTATATTAATGGACAGGTAAATGCACTAACTAGGTTAAATATTTAGAATATTTTTAATATCTAAATATTTTTTAAAGATCCATAGACAAGCAGTGTGCAAAACTGACAAGAACAAGTTGAAGATTTAAGGATTAAAAAACTACATTTCACATTTAGTATATGGTAGAGTCTTTTATAATTTACTAATTTAACCTCTGTGAAACAACTGGTTGGCTAATTAAAAGGCTGAGGATATAAGCTATATGAAAAATTATTAATCCATGAGGAATGATGAGAACGGCTGGTGTACATGCAAGCCAATCACTTAGTGAGTAGTGAATTTTAAGTAGCTTTGTGGTTCTCTACTCATGCTTGCATATGTGTTTTATATTAGAAATGGCAACTAAGAGTAATCCTAAATTTGGAGCTTAAGAGTCTGATGACATATTCCTTAATTTAATGTATTAAGATTTAGCCTTTGCCTAAACTCTCAGAATATTCTTTCCCTGTAAGAAGTTCCTACTTATTCTTTAACACTCACCTTACCATCTCCTCCAACTGTTACATCTTCCTCAGCACCTCAAGGAAGAACTAATACTCTTTCCTCTGGGGTAAGTCTATACCTGAACTCACTTATAACGCACTTATCTTGAAAGCATGGTCCACATCTTATTTAGCCTTGTATCACAGCATCTAGCACAATGCCAGACACATTGCTCAATAAAGGTCTGCTGAATGAATGGAAAACTTCTATGGTAGAAAGACTGGAAGCAGTCTTTAGAGAGACCCAGAGCAGTGTGAAAGCACTTGACTAAAAAGACATTTGAACTGCATAGTTAAAACCTATCCAAAAGTTCTACAAGTTCAAAAATAAAAAAGCCCAACTAGTGACCCAAGGGGTTTTCCAAGTGAAGGAAAATAACTTGTGAATACCCAAACAACTATCTACCAAAAAAACCAGAATAAGCAAAAGATGTATGAAGGAAAAATATCTGGAAAAATATTTTCATGAAGACTGTTTTTCCCAAACCTTCAGCCCAGAACCAGACATAAATGTCTATATTCTAAAGAGTTCTAAGTAACCCATTCTTGTGCAATGGTTATTCTAATATGGGTCAGTGTTTATGGATCTTTATGCCTACTGCCACCCTGAATGATCATTTTTAAAAAAGAAAGCATATACCATTAAACTATTTTATAAAATATTCTTTATTAAAACGTCTCTAGTTATAAATTTCCCTACTTGATCCAACATCCTAAAACCGGAATATTATATGGTTTTTCTCTCACTATTTAATTACTTGGGAAGACTACAATGCATTGCACATAACTTTTCCTTATATACACATGCACAAATCCTACTGTGCTTATGTTACTTTCAAGAAAATCTTCCACAAAGTATGCTCTGAAAAAATATGTGACTCATGTAACAATCTCAATTTTATATTTCACTCTATATGTCTACTTAAGTTTTTTTTTAATTGATGAAGTCAAATAAAGTTCTACTATATAACCAAATCTCAAGTCTGTAACCAACATATTTTAGGAAATGAATAATTAATAGCCATCCCCATAACTTGTAATGAATCTGGAATTTCCCCAGTACCTGGAAAATAGCCAAAGTAATCCCCTTCAAAAAGAGAAAGTTGTCTTTTGTAATGCTGAATATGAACCACTCCCTTTCTGTTCAGGTGCTCCAGAAGCCCAATTCTCAAGTGATCATGTATGCTCACTATTTTAGTAAACCGGTAACTAGAACAGGAAAGAAAACAAACTTAATTTTTGATTACCTAAAGCCTTTGAGTTGTGTAACTCATTCTGTAACTGATAAAAATGTAATGCCACTCACAACCCTTTAAAAAAGCAGCTAACCCCTTCAAACTGACCGATACTAAAAATAAAAACAATTTAAATAAGGGAACCATTCTTATTTTCTTATGATTAAAAAATAAAACCTGAAGAAATCCATGGTTAAAACCATCTTAGAATACCTTCAAATATTTTTTCTTGATTTTAAGATTAGATGGATAAAGAATTTTCAGATTTGCCAGGCTATTAGCTGTTTTCCAGTTTGTTATAACAGTATAAGCATTCTGAAAAGAAGGTACTGTATAATTCTGAAGCATTCTATTAATACTGAGGTATTGGCTCTAGTTCTGTAATGAAACAGTGAATGAGATACGAAATTGTGATGTAAACTTTAAAATGAAGAACTACAAATATAAGCCTGCCCCTTCACCAAATAGATTAAAAAATGAGATTAAAAAAAAATTTTTTTTTTTACGAGGAACCGGGAATTGAACTATGGGCCTTGTACATGGGAAGCAGGCACTCAACCACTGAGCTACACCTGCTCCCCATAAGAATGAGATATTTTTAAGCTTCTTGAAGTTTTAATTTTAGTTTTATTAAGTTCTTTCCTAGGAAAGGCAATCTCTAGATTTGAGAGATCAATTTTGAAGCTTCTCTATTATACAACTATGGCTCTATTTTGCTTTATAATTCCATTCTCTCTTCAAGCTTTCATTAAAGAACAAATTTATGTAAATAAACATAAGTGGATTGAGCATTAATTAACTTTCCTTTTATTTTAACTATGGTTTTTCCTTTCCCAACTAGTTAGTGACGACAGAACTGGCATACTTTAACTTAAAGCTCGGGGAAGTATGAGAACTGTGGGGATACATTTTGTTGGCTAGCAAAAAATGTTAATGCTTATTTTCCTCATCTGTAAGACTGAGGAAGGAGAATTCTAAGTTGTCAAAAGACTACCCTGAGAGGGATGGATGTGGCTCAAACAGTTGGGAATCTGTCTCCCATATGGAGGGATCTGGGTTCAATCCCCAGGACCTCCCAGTTTAAAAAAAAAAAAAAAAAAAAAAAAAAAAGACTACCCTGTTACTTGCAGTGATTAAATCCAGTAACTAGAGATGTCAAAAAAGTAATGGCTATGTAAAGACCATTGATTTTCATACCAAAAGGTAAAAGAAGAATTTGGACAGAAGATCCTCTGTGATACAAACAAATTTGAAAACCTCTGTGATAATGATTATTATACCAACAACAATGTTCTAAGCTTCAGCTTAAAGTGTATTTAATTGAGGTTTTAAAGCCACTGGACTATGACAGCAATTGTCTTTTTTTTTTTTTTTTTTAATAATAGGCTATTAAATGAGCGATCTTTATGTTTAGGTATTCATTTTATGGAAAGTATGCTAAAATCAATGGTTCTAACAACATTAAAAGACATTAATATAAGTTGTATTTATGTGAAATAATTCAATTTTAATGCCTAGTATTTTCTATACCATTTTTATCCTTAACAATTTAAAACTGGCTCACAATGAAACAAATTTCAATAAACTTTTTAGGCAAACAAGATAGTCAAAGGATTTAAGACAAAAAAAATGTTTATTTATTTATTTTTTTCTGTTTGTTTTCAGTGCCTTGCATCTTTCAGTAAAGATGCGTATTTAAATAAATGAGTATTCTGAATTGTGTGGTTTAATCTTTCAGTTATCCTGCAAAGGTAAACAGTAAGGGACAGCAGAAATTTAAAAAAAAGAAAAAAAAAAAGAAAAAAAGTTTAATGGCTTCTTTAAGAGAAAGAACCAAGCCACACATCTCTTTATCATTTCATTAAACTAAGCCCCTAACTGAAAAATATTTAAGCTGAGCTGAAACAGAAATTTAAACACCTTATGAATATATAACATGAAATATGAAGGTTTCTGATTATTTTCATAATCAAAAAGAACTTTAAATTTATCTCAATAATTATTCAACAAATATTTATTAAGAATAGGAGATCATAATTTCAAGAGTTCCTAAAGGTATACAAATGATGGAATTGTTTTACAAAGATTTTTAAATATTATTCACTGTGAAATTATTCAAGGAACTATTTTCATGTTAATGGTAGTATAATATGCCAAACTGACTAACGTGGCAGCCTAATCCAAGAGCTATCAGATTAGGTTCAGCGGTGTAACAGAAGTTATATTTCTTGGCTCTCTCTATATTGATAGGTCTTTTATACTTCAGGCAAGCAGTAAATACATACTATATGCTATAATTCTTTGAAAAATTATTGTGCTCTTTTGGAGTTCAGATAGCTCCAGAAATATCATTAATCTGGTACAGGTCAAGTTGCAGATACTTCTGGTAAATGATTTTTCTAGTGCAGTGTTTCTATAACCATCTGTGTAGGAGGGCCTTTTTGTGTTTTTTTATTTTTATTTTTCAAATTATCACAGGCTGATAATTTTGTAAAATACAATAAAAATGCATTTAAAAAAAGTATCAGATTGCCATAAAAGTTTTAGAGGTACTTACTCTTAATTTCTATACTTATTTCATCATGGACCAGCACTGTCTCATTTACAGATACAGAGTGGGATACACTGTTCTACTGTGCATACTATTATTTGGCATTATGCTAAACATTGGGATATAAAGGAAAACCAAAGGTAGTCTCTACTTTCATGATTTCCATAGTAAAATAGGTATTTGTCCAGAAGAAAGGGAGAGAAGAAAGGCAGAAAGTGAAGGAAAGAGACCTAGTGAAAAGGTGATAGTATACATAAAGATGTCTGAAACTTCATCATGAATTCTAAGAAATAAAAGTAGTTTTGGCTACAGAAGTAGGCAGAGTCCAGTTTGGATTTTATCCTACAGGTGATGGGAAAAGGGTTTTAAGCAAGGAGATAATTATATTTATACTTTAAAACAAAGAATTTGAAAGCAATGTACTGAATGGACTGGAAGAAGACAAAATTAGAGCAGAAAGATGACAAAGATTTTATTTGATAGTTTCACATAAAAGATTGAAATAATTTTATTTCACATAAAATATTGAAATAATGCACTGGCAGGAGAAGGGAGGAAAGATGCATGTGATATTAAAAGTTAGAATGGCTAGGACTTGGAATAAGTCTCAGAATTTTGACTTGGGTTACTGGGTAGATGAAGATTTCTATAAGTAAGGAGAAGAAATAAGGGATCAGGTTTTTTGGGAAATGTAAGTTTAGTCTTAGTAGGTATGTTGAATTACTTGTATATCTAGGTAGATGCCCACTTGACAGTTACTTATTGGAGTGAAGATCAGGAGAGAGAATTACAGTTGAGGCAGAGTTGGGATTTGTCAGTATATAAATGGACTTCTCAAAGGTAAAGGGGCTACAAAGAATCAAGGAAATAGGAGGTCAAGAGCGACCTTAGCAAAATTTTTATGGGGTGGTATGATGGGCAGAGTGATAACAGCAGGCAATATTTATGTACTGTTTACTATGTGCCAAGCACCTCTTAAATATTTCACTTTCATTTTACTGATGTAGAAACTAAGAAGTTTCTTATCTAAGGTCATACACTTACAAGTGGCAGAACCAGGAACTGAATCCAGGTAGCCTGGTTGTAGATCCATGCTTTTAACAACCATGCTATGCATCTGAGATGAGGACTTCTGAGTGGGAGATGCAAAAGTAGGAACAAAGCACAGACCATCCTTCTTAAGGTCAAGGGCTCCCTCCCTCCATCCCTACCCTTTTCAAAAAGGTCTGACAACCATGTATATATGTTGAAAGGAAAGAAGACAGTAAAGAGGTGAGGTAAAAGATACAGAACAAAGTCGAGATGGATGATTAATGGAACAAGTATTGGGGAAGGTGAAGAACTCTCAGGAAGATGGTGGTATAATCATGATAAAAAATACTAGTTTGGTATGTTATTCAATGAGACCACTGAAAATTTAATAAGAATCTTAAAGTATGCTTTAGCTTCCTTTTCAGAATTTCCCTATAAACAATTGGTAACTTTTTTGTCTAAATATTATTTTATTTTACAAACTCTGAAAGCCTTCTCCTGGTAAAATATGTAATGCTTAGAAAAGCCCTAGGCAATTAATGGAGAATTATTCATAATTCCTCAGTAATATACCAAATCTGTAAAATCTATAAGGAATTTGATAGTTTCACATAAAAGATGCTGAAATACTGAAATAATGCACTGGCAAGAATGGAAAGATGCAAATGATATTTAAAAGTTAGAATGGCTAGGACTTCGGATAAGCGGGTTAAAAAAGCAAAGTCTCTCTAGATGAAGGCCAGAGGTAGATGTTTATTATATACAAGAGACATGATTATAAAGCAGAGACTGAGTTTCCAATACACCATTGTATTTGATGTAATTACTTTAGGAGGCTGTATGTTTGTTCCATTGGTGTTGCCATTGCTCAAAGTATTTTAGATATTTCTCTTTTTAGAGCTGACACACGTGAAAAAGCATTACTATTTGGCACACAGGAGGTACCAATATGTCTTAATTGACTGTATCAACAATGTGTTTTGCTGTGGCAAAATAGATATGTGATGTAGGAATTTCTGTGGTGGAAGAATGCAGCAAGGAACATGAGCTATACAATAATATAGTTTGTAACTCTGGTAATTCTCTGCTATTTTATAACCAAATGAAAATAAGTCATAATGGACAGTATCAGACTCTACCAAATGAAGTCAAGATTCGATTTAAATATTATCTCCTTGGTAAGGCCTCGCTTATTTCCCAGTGACTCTCTACTTTCACTTCCATAACATTTGGCTGATTATGCTTTCTATTACTTAACATATTATATCTTTTATAGTTACTTATAGATCTATCTCACTCACTATAATACAAACTTCTAGAGAACAGGCACTGTCACTTTTAACTCTGTAATACCAGTGTTTAGAATAATACTTGGCACACTGTAGAGAATCACTGGATATGTGGAATGAATTAGCTAATAGATCAGTTCAATAAAAACAAACAAACAAACAAACAAACAAACCAATTGAGTTTAGTTGCTCTTAATTCTTTGGGCCCTCTCTTTCTCCAACTATGAATGAACCAAGTCATAATTAATGCACCATGTAGCTGAATGTTACAGGAGAAAGTCTCAATTGAATAAAGCTATACCAGGCTAAATTGATGATCCTCAACCTCAAATGAGATCTCAAAACTGCCAAGCAATTTACCCTTTCATTCTTGGCTAATGATCTTAGTCTCATATGTCTGGGTAACGGAAGTCATCACAAAATCTAGAAACTATTTGTATCTATAATCCCCTTCTTTTTTCATGTTACAACAGAAGTGGCTTTCCTCTATCAAATGTTGTATTGTAAGGCTTAGTCCTAGGCTTTCTTTTTCATAGGTAAAATATGTAATGCTTAGAAAAGCCCTAGATGCCCTCACCCACTTCTGTTATTTTAAATACCATTTATTAACACCCATATTTCTATTTCTAGCCTTGGACTCTTGTAGGCATTCCATACTAGAATACACAACTGCCTATGATCAATCCATTTGGATGTTTCATGGACATCACAAACTGAACATGTCTATAACTGAACTCATAATCTTCTTCCCAACCCAAATCTGTTCCTCCCAACATCCCAATTTCATTAAATGGTTATATCCATCATTATGATAGCCAAGCCAGAAATTAGAGAGCCACCTATGACTCTCTACCTTTCATTAATTTGAATGCCTTCTACATGCCAAGCACTGTTTTAAGTAATGGGGATGTAGCAGTGACTAAAACAAAGTCTCTACTCTCATGTAGCTTATATTTGTGTATGTGTATTGGGTGTAGGGAGAGACAAATAAACACAGAGCATGTCAGATGGTCATGAGTGCTGAATGGAATCTGAGGAAGGTGGTTGGTACTATATATAGGGTGACTGGGTAAGAACCTGATTGATAATAGAGACCTAAAGAAAATATGAGAGCAGGCATACAAATATTTTGGAAGAAGAACGTTCTAGGTATAGGACACTACAAGTAGAGGGGCCCTGAGGGAGGAACATTCTTGCCGTGTGCGAGGTGTCTAGTGAGGTTGGATTGAAGTAAGCATGGAGGAATGTGGTAGGAAATAGCAGGGGATCATATAAGGACATAGTTTGTTTTAAGGACTTTGGCTTTTGTTGAGTGAAAAGAGAAGGTATTTAGTGTTAAAGGTACAGGGTAACAGGATATGACTTAGGTTTGGAAAGGACTGCTCTGACTGCTTTTATAAGGACAGACTGTAGGGGGTAAGGACAGAAGCAGAGCAAACAGTGAGGAGATATCTGCAATAAATCAAATGAGAAGATGGTAGCCTGGAACCTTCAATGTCTTTGTAGCAGTTTGATATCATTGACGAATTCCAAAAAGAAATATTGGATTATGTTTGTGAACTGGTCTTTTCCTCTGGGCATATCAGATTATATTATATTCACAGGTTTACCTGATTAAATAACGATTAAGGCTTTGATTGGGCCATGTCAGTAAGACGTTGAGTACCCATACTCTTGGTGTGTGGAGACTCACAGAAGCACCACAGAGAAGGGAGATTGGAGTCTTGAGCTGGAGCCCCGGGAAGTAAGCACACAGAGAAGCTTGGTCATGAGGAAAGAGAGAAGGTCCCGGGAATAGAAACAAGCCATTCGCCTGACAGTCTACAGCTGGCTTTGTGGAGATAGCAGAGGAGCTGAGCCTGGAGAGAAGCAAGCCGTGGGAAGAGAGGAACCCAGGAAGCCTGAACCCTTGGCAGACGTCAGCAGCCATCTTGCTCCAACATGCGGCCATAGACTTTGGTGAGGGAAGTAACTTATGCTTTACAGCCTGGTAACTCTAAGTTCTACCCCAAATAAATATCCTTTATAAAAACTAACCGATTTCTGGTATTTTGCATTAGCACCCCTTTGGCTGACTAATACAGTCTTTGAATTGTTATTATTATTATTTTTGAAGTTGCAGGGCTAGGGATGGAACCCAGGACCTCATATGCGGGAAACTGGCACTCAACCACTGAGCCACATCAGTACCCTGTACAGTCTTTGTAATACATAAATTCTCCTGTGATCTGGCTTTTGCCTACTTCTTCAAACTCATTTTGTACCACTCTCCTTCATACATTATTCCACAGCTTACTTACCTTTTAGTTTCTCACACTTTCCTGTCTTAGGGGCTTTGTATATGTTGTTATTCTATCTTTCAACTCTCACCTGTCTAAATCATACCTATTCTTTGGTCATATCTCAAATATTACTTCTGGAGAGAGGGTTCCCCTGACACGCAATATAAATTAAGTGCTCTCTGAGTGTCTGTTATTTACTCATAGCACCCCATTTTTTCTTTTCATTCTGCTTTTCATTCCTCATGATTTATTTAATATTTAACTCCCCTACTAGATTGTAAGCTCCATGGAAATAGAAACTTAATTCCTATCAGAATGAAAGGCACTTAGTAGGCCTTCAACAAATATCTGCTGAGTAAATGAGTAACTTCATGAGTATATCTTATTTGAAAAATAAATTACCAGCCTGATCATCTAATATAGTCTGAAGATAATGTTCTGAATAACTTCTGGTCTTTGAAAACCAACTTAATCATCAAAGGAGAAAAAATATCCACCAGAGATATTCAGAAGAATGAAAGTAATTCTTAAAGAAGTTCTTGGGCTGTTTTGAACACTCTTACTATCACATGCTTAAGTGTATGTACACCTCCTAGGGAAACTGCTTTGAAGGGTATAAGAGTAATGCTACTTTATGGGTGAATCTTTTATAATGGACACCATACATTAGGCATCAACATAAAAACATTTTTAAAGCATTTCTTACAAATTGATTAGTATAATTTTGACGGAATACATTATCTTGGGATATTCTGAATAAACAACCAGTTTTAACTTATTAACATGTCTTAGTGATTGATAAATCACTTTAACTTTCCTTGCCTCAATTTCCTCATCAGTGAAATAAGGAAACAGAACTCATAGGTATGTCATACCTAACATCATACCTAACATCTGTGCAGATGAAATTAGGAGTGCTGATGGTATAAAAAACCACCTGCATTGGGCAATGGGGGATACTGTTATTATAAGAGCTGCAGGTTCAATACTGGGCAGTTTAATATTTTAATATAGGTTTATATGAAAACTAGTAATTTATTTTAATAATAACTGAACAATAGTTTTCAGTGACCAACACACTGACCCGTTCCTTCCCAGAGCAGTATAATTTACAAATCACAGTAAAGTGATTGCTAATATTTAGCAATTGGTTTCTATATATAGTAGTAAAATATTGTACTGAATATCCATTATCGACAAAGCGACAACTACAATAATGAAGTTGATTGTGTGCAACAAAAATCGTCATAAACTATTTCTACTTACAAACTAAAATTGAAAGATGGTCTTAAGATCAGAGATATTAAAGGGAAAAAAAATCTAATAGATGAGGGCCTTTTAGTAATAGTTAAATATAATATAGCCTGACCAGAATTTAAATGTATAAATTTAAAAGCACGAGGCAAAAAAACAAAACAAGCCCAAGAGGAATTTAGCATGGTTCTCCTCTTTCTCAAGGTTCTATCAGGCTAAAATTCTGTATTTGCTAGTGACACTACTCAATAATATCTATTTATAATGTAGAATATAAGTTTGAAACACTCTAGGGTTTTCCAATCATAAAAAGTAATGATGTTAGTAAACATTTAGTAAGGATGACAAATATATCTTAGAAAAGATTGTGTTTTCAAGAAAATGAGCAGTTCGATTTCAGGTGATAGAAGTAAATTTGGAAACAGTTTTGTCTTTTTGGGGTGAAAATCTATAGTTCTCATTATATACTACTGATTGACATTTCTTTTGTTTTCCTTTCAATTACAAATAAAGATCTTTGGAATAATTATTAAAATCAACACAAGATACTTCAGTCTAATTATATTAATAACAGCTGTTATGAGACATGATCACTGTAAGTAATTTAATGAATATATTATTAAATTGGTGTTGATGTTTTATAGTCAGAGTAATGTAAAGCCATTCTGTATTTTAGAATCAGATGTAATTATTTATAACTACTTAAAATAACCCCTCTATTTCCTCTATCTCCCCATGACCTACATTCATGATGTCATATTCCAATTATAGAATTAGGGACAGACAAAACATTTAAAAGCCTGTATTAATTCAGAAATAGAAACATTAATCCTAGAGAAATTTTTATATTAATTCAGAAGAATTTGAAAAGCAGACAAATAAGATCCACCTCTCAGTATCTGAGGTTAAGAAAGGCATGTTTTAATTATGTGAAATCACTATTAACCTGATTACAAAGGTACAAGGCATTCCTTTAGAGCTACTATCTGTCCTTCAATTGTGTAAAACAAAATTCTTACAATTTACATAAGATATACTATTCTCTAAAATGAGCTGCCTAAGAACACAGGTTCTCTTTTCCCACCCTCCTCTGCACTGTCTTTTGATAGATCATTAAACATATTTTTGATGATAGTTTACTATGTAATTTTTGGCACATAATATGGAAAGATTGCAAATAATTTGAGCTTAAAGTACTAGATTATATTAAAAACCTACCCAGGAAAGAAATGGATGAAATTTTTTTAGTCATCCATATTTTCAGTTTATCAGAACAAGTAGGTCATTTTCTTCAAAGTACTAAACTTTTAAAAAATTGTCTTATGTCTCAGGGGTTAGGTTTTACTTTTTTTTTTGAGGATGGTTATACTCTATAAGCTTGGTTAATTTGAATAAAAATTACAGTTTCATGCCAAACTGGGCTTCTGAGAATTTGTATTCCAATAAATATAAACAGGTCTCAAGCTGAGACTATAAAAATATTATATTAGATAAACATATGGAAAGCTAGGAAGTAATTTAACAGAAAAAGGCTCTAGTAGTGACTTTTTCACTATTTTAAAATGTAATGAGGATCTAGTTTTTGAAAAGAGTGATATTTCTGTGTAGTATTAATCATTCCTGTAAATTGTCTTAAAAAACAAAAACAGAAACAAAAAAACTTTAAGCTTTCTATTTAACATTCTTCTGTCTAGTTTACTGAATAATTTTTTTCCTAACTCAAGAAAACATAGAAAAAAATTGCCTTTAAAAATGCTTGGAATCCCTACTCATTTTACATTGTATGACAGGAATAACAAACAGGTTCTTGATTACAGTAAGTTTTTTCATGGCTTCATAGAGACTATTTAAGAAACCCTATAATGTCCCAGTAAAGTTTGAAAACAACCATCTTACGCCATGCTGCCTTCCAGTGGAAAAGACCACAGCATTCCACTGCTTCAGATCCATCTGAAGAGATGCTTCTTCCAGGAAGCCAATCATGAGCCCCCTATGCCTTGACAAGGAAAAAGACAAGGGTTGGAGTGCTCCTGAATCTAATCAACTAATGCTAATAAAAATTACCTTCAATAATGAAAATTTTGAAAACTGTTCACCCTCTAGATGGACTAATAGATTTAGGACACTAGAGAACTATTGTGTTAAATTCTTGGTACCACAGGGATATGGTAATATGTGCCTGTACTTATAACTACTGATAAGGCTGAGGCCAGGGATTCCTGAACTCAAGAATTTTGAGTTTCAGAGTGCCATGCAGATTGAATATCCATAAAAAGTTCAATAATAAAGAGTTTGCTTAAGGAGAGGTAAATTAAACTAACATAATTCAGAAATGGAACAGATGATAAATACCACTATTACAATAATACTAAGTGAAAAAGAATTAAAAGCATGTTCAATTCTTTCTTCTTCATTACACTAACTCCACTACACTAGCCAAAGCAGATTTGTAGGAAAGGAGAATACAGGGCTACAGAATGTAGATTCTGTCCAGAGTCACTCTCCTTAATTCTTTGAATTTAAAAAAGACAAAATAATATCAATCTATTATCAATTCAGTATTTATGATGTGCCAGTCATTATCCTAAAGCTTTATGTTCATTAATTCATTTAATTCCCACAGAATCCCTAAGATATATGTACTATTATTTTCTTCAGCTGATGAGAAAAATGAGTTATAAAAATAACTTGTCTAGATAACAGCTATTAAGCAGGACAGCCATGATTTCAACCCAGGTAGTGTAACTCCACAGACTGTGCTCTTATCTTTTATTATTAGTTTTTTAAGTGGTGTTTTCCTTTTTACCAGATTTTGGGTTTCAAACTGTTCCTCAAAATTCTGGTTTTCTATAAGAATGCTTCTGGGGCCATTAAGAAAAGTAAAGGTAAGCAGATGGGGCTCTGGGCACTTCACTCAATCAAAGCAACTTCACTAAATTTGTTTAAATATTGGGATTACAATTAAAACTCTCCATAAAAAGAAATAAGTTTTAATGCTAAAAAGCAAAAAGTTTAGAAATCACGATATCTAGATTATGATCTACATAAGGTAGGATCTATGTCCAAAAGTATCTTACATATTTATCATTCAAGAAATAACAAATTTGAACCATATGATAGTACTAACCAGAAAAACTTGAATTCATTCATACCACTACATCAGAGAAAATCTTCCATATTAACATAAGGTTGGTGCTGCTTAGTTTGAAATCATAAGCAATCAAAAGATTTTAATGGGCTAAGTATAACTCATTCTCACATGGAAAAAATAGGTATGGCTTTTCACACTCACATTTATTTTATTACATATATCAATAATTATGCGGCTTGATATACTAAAATGTTCACTCATACTTTTTAGGATTACTGAATTAATATCAGGTTACATTAAAATTAAAGAGCAAATATCAGCAGAAATACTAATTTATAATATTCTCAAGTTAATAAATTGTCTTTGATTTCACAGAAATTATAAGGAAAATTGAAAGAAGCAGAACCTGAGGAAACAATATTTGAAATAAAAATTATTTTTAAAAAATCTATTATTTATGTTACCCTTTTCATCTGTGGACCTATGAACTTATATGACAGTTAGGGAGTGAATTTTCAGCTTGAAGCTGTGTTGAAATTAATTAAAAATCAAAGAAGCTTTAAGAACTAAAGGCTCAGGTTTTCTAATTCTGGATTTGGATTAAAAGCTAAAATGTCAAAAGCAGCAACTTGTTTCAAGAGTTTTATTTTAGGGAAAATATAGTTCCCAATCTAGTTAAGATACATATGTGAAATATTATTCGCTGCTTAAAATACTTGTTGCTGAATTTTTCATCAAAAATTTTTCCTACTTTATGACTCCTACCATAAAATAATAAATCATCACCCTCACAGCTATGTCTCAGTAGAAATGGAACACGTGAATGTGAGATATATATATATATGAGAGAGAGTCAACATTAGATTTGTGATGATGAGATAGTTTTCAACAGAAGGAAGAAAAAAATTAAAATGAAGTTTCTCACACCTTAAACATACCATACAAGAAAACTACATAAAATGCCAGATCTAACTCAACATAGCTGACTAGAAGATAACCATACAGAGACAAAACTCTGAATAGAATATATATTAAAGGCACATGAAACTAGAATATAATATAGCTTTAGAAGGAATAAGTATGAATGCCAGCCAGAACCTTCCATGAATGATTAGCATGAACACTAACTCTTGTTCTCTTTTGATAGACTCAAATGCCTATGCTGTTAAAATATTTTCTTAATTCTTATGAAAAAGTAAGATTGGTTTTCTATACTAGAATGTTTTAGAAAACTCATGCTACATCAAGCCTCTAGAACCAAAGTAATTTTGGCAGGGGCAGAAGGAGTTATATAAAAATTAATATGACTTGGTGATCTGACAATAGTTTTCTGGCAGTGGGGTAAACACCATTTACATAAAACATTTTTCAGAGATGGTACACAATAGATGATTTTCAGTGAAAAGAGAGGGTAGTTCAATAGATATATATTTAAAAAACTACAATTTATTTTGCCCTTGTCCCTATTTCTGAAAGCTCAGCACCCATGTACTTTATCTAAAGAACTATAAGGAAAATAATACATTTTGGCTTGCTCTTCTCAGATGAGTTTTTTCTCTCCCCTTCCAGAAAAATAATTTTAATTACCTCATGCTTAACTAGTCCTAAGATCCTAGGAAAAGAATCTTAAATAAAGTAATTCACATTAAAGTATGAACAATAATTACTCGGTCAAAGAAGTGTTTATTAACCTAACCAGTATCTGCCTGGGCAGACAGCCAGCATACTTCCTGAGTAACTCAACTCTAAACCAAGAAATAAGAACTTAACTAATTATGCTCCCCACCTTTCATTTCTGAAAGACTGCCAACTCATGGCCTAGCGTTAAGATAGTCAAATTCTAATTTTCTAAGAATGCTATAATTTAACTGGAGCAATGAAAATGCACAAAAGGATTTATATAGAATTTTAGATGGTGAAGAGTCCTATATTTTTCTCAGATAGTCATAAGATTTGCAATAATGCCCATATCAACCCAAACTGATGCAATTTTCTACATTTAATCTATATTTTTGGAGGTTGTCTCCTGGGCACTGGAGATTCAAAGTTAAAATACGAATAGAGGACAGAAAACTGCAGATTTAAAACTAAAAAATTTTGGGCTTTTAAAACACATTCTATTTGAAAAGGGGGAATAAAATTCCTAGTTTTATATATAGTGATGGTGATATTAAAAAATATTTATGTCTCGTTACTTCAAAATTATTTAAAGACAAAGATTTAATAAGTTAGGTTGGAAGAGGGTATAAGACCAGAGCAGGGAAAAAAAGCTCCATGTAGAGAAAAAGGAAGGGAGCGGGGAGTGGGGAGGACAATGATCTCTTTATTCCCATATTGAAAGACCTTTAAAGGAAAGTGACTTGTGAAAATTTCTATACAGGAGGTTCACAAAATTTTCCCATTAAGGGTTAAAAAAAAAAACCAACACCTAAAAATATTTTATTTAGAGTTAGAGGACTGGTGACCATAAGACATTCTCTTAACATTCCCACCAATGTCCAAATAAAAGCAACAGACTTCTACTGAATTTACAAAGGACGGATATAACTAGCTTTTCTTTCTTTGTAGAAAGACTAAGTTGTCTAGAATTTTTGCATGAAGTGGTATTTAATCTTCTGCAATGTGGTAATTAATTATGTGCCACCTGAGGGACATAAAAATGATATTCTATTATCAGTACTCGAATGAATGATTCAAAAGTATATCCTTAAATCTTCCAAGAAAATAGAAACTTTCAAAACCCATAGAACACTCATGTTCTTATGTTCTTACATGAAAAACCAAACTCTATTTATCTTGTTATTACTGATTGTCAGGAAACATGAGTTTCACTTTGTTTAGAAACACCTACCTGAATAGCAGAGTTCATGAAACACGTATTTCCCAAGTTACTTAGGCCACAGAGGCCTGGTTGTTCATTGTTTCTTCCAGGTTCTGAATAATCATAGTTCTTATAAGCAGTATATGATGGGAGACAATAATTTGAGTTTTTCACACTGGAAGAAAACGAAAAATATTTCTCATAATGCAGCCAATAATTACAATATACTTAAAATGAACAGAGAATTGTAATCTATTTATGAGATACGTGGTCAATTATTAAATTTTTTCCTGAAGCACTTAACTCTGGTACTTTTTAAGATATGAAACTCAATCAAAATAACACCCTTAATTCTGATATTTCTCAACCAATCAACAAAAATCACTGTATTATATACCACACCAACCAATACAAACCACTATTATATCTTTCTACCCTTGGTTAACTGGAGCAGCTTCACAGCTTGCTCCATTCTTCATTGCGCCATCAAATTTAAAACATTCAGATTTTAAACACCACCCGCAGCAATAAATCATCTCATGTATGTCCCTTTTGCATCCTGCTACTGTAATAGAGTGAGGACAGTGGAAACAGGAAGATTTATGCTTTAGTTACAGGTGAGTGCAGAGATTTCTAAGGGCACTGTGACATCACTGTTCTGATGTACTGAAGATTCTATTTATAGTTTCTATGCTAGACCAACAAAATCTAATATTCAAATGCAGAAAAAAAGCCTGGCATGATCAGAAATGCAAAATGATTCTAAAGCAAGAACATTCCTGTATTATTTGGCTTTTCTTTCTTCTATTTTGTTAGAGAATAAGCAGTATATTTAACTAGATAAATATTACTAAGGATAATATGCACTATAGGATGATAAATGGCAATATTAAAAACTATGTACACAATCTTTGTAAACTTAAAAATCAGGGTAATTTTAGTGAGAACTAGGAAAAGCCAATCAATCAGTTAAATGGTACACACACACACACACACACACAGAAAATAGTTTTGTGGAAAAGGATGGATTTGTCCCTAATTTTTTATAGGTTATCTTATAATAGATTTATGATGAATAATTTGGATATCATTCAAAAGCATATTTTCAATCATCTTTTTTTTTATTCATTAGAACACACCTGAATAAGAATCAAGGCCATTTACCAAAAGTTGAAAGCAAATGATACAAATAAAAGAAAACTGTTGCAAATAAACATGATG
Organism: Tolypeutes matacus; assembly: GCA_026826555.1. NCBI lineage: Eukaryota > Metazoa > Chordata > Mammalia > Cingulata > Chlamyphoridae > Tolypeutes > Tolypeutes matacus. The sequence goes on along the minus strand of JAKSZT010053801.1, from coordinate 8,910,572 downwards.
AATTATTAACTCCAGCAATCACAATTGGCTAAAATTTATTCCTTATTACATATTTAAAATAGTTTTTAACTTCTAATTCCAAGTACTTTCAACTGTGTCTTCCATCCTCTCACTTTATTATCATAATAAAGTGTAAGTGTACTGTACTTCTTGCTCTAACAAAGCCTTTATTAAATACATACACAAACATACAGAGATGGATAACAAACCAAACATATAAAACACAAAACCACATCAACCTAAATATTACACACACAATGCTAGCCCACTAATATTTCTGCATTAAAAAAAAAAATTAACACTCCCACCATAAACAAAAAGACCAAGTCCCAGACTCTCAAAACACAAACTACCCATAGATTTAAGAAAAAATAGCAGGGCACAAAGAAATGCAAGCTTGATCAATTCAAATTAGGAATTTCTAGACTTGTAACTATTTAACTTAAAAAAAAAAAAAAAAAAAAGCACAAAACAGGAATAGAATTCAAGCATCTTTTGTTTTTCTACAGATCACTAGCCTTAGGATTTATATTTTATTTTATATTCCTAATAAAATGGAAGGTACCTATCAGCAATTCAAAAAATGTTTTGAATAACTGGATTGAGACTAACTTCAAGGGAAATTAACAAAAAGGTGAAGTACAAAAATATCCTATTTTTCTTTCACTGCTATAAGTTGTGCTAAAAATCAAAGTCTACTGTATATTATAAAAATGCAAGGCCTGCATTTTCTATACATTAAAGAAAAGAAAAATACATATATTTCAGCTATAAAATCATAGTAAAACTTAAGCAGCCAGAGTACACAGGGAAGTATGCCCAAATGCATGCTCATACACACACACACACACACACACAAGTGAAAAGACTAAAAGCTCATTTATATGCTCATTCCATAAGCACATATTCATATATCTGTCTTTCCCCACATGTAACGCAAATGGCTACTGGAGGCTTTATTCTTCTTTGTGGCAACATGATGGAATTTGCTAGGATAAGGATTCCTATTTACTGAGAAATGAACAAAAAAACTTAATTGCAAATGCAGTTTTGTTGTTTTTTAAAAATCTGAATCCTTAAAGGACAGTGATAGTCTATATGCTCAATGATAACAATGCAAACTAATGAATTAAAAATATTTAATATTAGCTTGATTGGTCATTTTAATAGTCTTGATAATGCATATGTGTTTACTAAATCAAATATTAAAATCTGTCATGTAAAATACCAAAACCAGCAGTTCCTTAACACTTCAACAAAGGCCCTATAGATAGCCTTTATTACCTTTTATGACTATGTCTGCTAACTTTCCCCCTAAAGATCTTAAACCAGTCATCTTAAAAGATATGCTACTTTGAGAAAATAAATAAATTTACACGCAAAATTAATGGGAACTATAACACTATACTAGATTAATTTGTATTATAATCTATCATCTTTAATAAAAATTAAATAATTAAAACCCAACAGTTATTATTTTGTAAAACTCAACTCTTCCTATAAAAATTTCAAGTATTATAGTCAATTACACACTGACTTTTCAATTATACTGACATTTGACATTATAAATATATATAATTTAATCCTCATAACTATAACCATGCTCATTTTACAGTTAATGAAATGATGCTTGCAGTTAGGTAAATTGTCAAGAGCCAGATGGCTAGTTAAGATATAGCAGAACTCAGCTCTGGCAGTCTCCATCATCCACAGTTCCTACACATGGCTTAATCTCATATAGGGAGTCACTTCCATTTCAAATAAGAGGTTTAAATGAATTAACAGAAAAATAGATTATGTGCTCAAAGTGGAATGCCAAGAGTTTTTGACAATAAATGCATTAAAATTTTTTTTTAAAGACAGTGTTAATAATATATCAAAACAGATATAGAAGGGCAGATAACTCCAGGCAATAGGACTATTATTACCAGAGAAACAATTTGGCACACATTAAGAATGTACTTAAATTTTAATTGAGGCATACAATATACTAGAGCAAATACTGGTAATATAGGCAAGAAAAATTACAATGAGGTAAATAATATTATGGCAACTGATTTTTCATAATATTAGTCTTTAATAAAAACTTTATTAAACTTACATGGAATAATTCAAAGTATACTTTGTTATTACCTTTATAATGTAATATTCTTATTTTATTTCTGGAAATTAAAGTTTTATATCTTAGCAATGTATCAGTATAGGATTGTTCAACTGTTGAATCTGTAGATAAATTTCATGTAAACCTGAGTATCACAGCCACTGATTTTACTAATATACAATTTATACTTGTAGAATATCTCTAAGCAGATCATTACCTATTTTACATATTTTAAATTAGAGAAACCATGCTTATTTCCACCTGAAATCTTAAGCTGCTACTTATTTCCACAAGTTGAATGGAAAGTTAAAAAATACTTTGTGAAATATTAATTATTATGATAATATTTTTAATTCAAGTTTTTTAAAGTAAAAAAAACAAAACAAACAAAAAACCTTTCCATTTTATTAATGTTTAAAACTGTGTTCCTTAATAAGAAAGGTACTCAATACATAAAATTTACTTTAAACTCAAAATGAACATTCCATGGTGATATATACATCAGTAGCTATTTGCTAATAAAATACCTAATATAAAAGGACTATTTTTGTACCTAAATTAGGTATAAATTTTAAGTTCTAAATAGCTAAAAATATAATCTAGTTATAGGAGTAGAATCATTTATCAGGCCCTAAACTTAAGACTCCAATTCCTTTCTTAATATTTTCTGTAGTCAGAGATTTTGAGATAAGATTGCATTGTCACATTTTTATTTTGAGAGGGAAATAAGACAAAAACATAAACACATCAGAATACATATACTAATATGGAGATTGGCCAAAATATATTCTATATTCAAAGTTAAAAATCTTTCCAGAGAATGACTATAAATATATGTTATACCTAGATCTAAATTCTTTTATAGTAAATGTAGAAGCCACCTGCAATTGGTAGAAACACAAGTAATAGTTTATCTCCTACGAAAAATCACTTTTGATGAATTTAAAGATACCATATAAAATACAAATTGCATTGTATGGGGATATCTCCTTACACTTTATTTTTATGACACTATTTTGTATATTCATAGTGTCTTCAATATTTCACGATTATACTGCAATGTAATGGTTATTATACTATGGTACACATATCTTTTTTTAAAAAGTCTTAATGTTTTAAAATTTCTTGATATATCCTACTAAACTCTTCTCTAGAAGAATTGTATTAATAGTCCAACTACTCAAACAGAATCCTTAAAAGAATAGATAACATTTAATTTTTCCCATTGTGGTTGAGGTAAGGGAAAGTAGATTGAGTTTTTAATGGTTTTAATTTACAACACTACTTAGTAGTGACCTTGAACATTTAAAATTTTCATCCTGTTATTTTTATTTTCTAGTTGTGTCCGTGTCTTTTTCCCAGTTTTCTAATTGCCTTAGAAAATTTCTCACTGTTTTTTATATGAACTTGATACATAAGAATATTTACCTTTTATTTGTTATTTTTAACCAATGTTTTTCCCATTTATTTGCCTTTTAATTTTTATATGCTCACCAATTATCTTGGGCTTAAAATTCTAACAATTTGTTTATTCTCTAGTACAGATTGCTTTCTGATCACATTAAATTCTTTTATATACAATGGTCTATTTTAGGGTTGCCTGTTTTATTCCACTGCTCTGTAGGTATATTCTTTGATCAGTATCATACCGTTTGAATTCAAGGCTGTGACATTTAGTAGGACTAATCCTTATTAATTTTCCTTTCCAAAATTATTCTATTTAAATCTATTTGTACATCAATATACATTAGGATCATTTTGTCACGTTCCACCCAAAATATGAATTTTAAACAAAAATTAATCAAACCTATAAATTTAATTATGGGTTTTATTTTAACAATTATTTCATAATTAGTTTTTAGTCTTTTTCAATTTACTCTTTAGGATAATCAGATGCCATTTATGAACTGGAAAAGCAGTGCAAATACCTGACTCCATAAATACTGTTAACCTACTACATGAACCACAAAGCACGTATCAAAGAAGTTAAAAGATAATCATCTTTGGATCAAAGTTCTTCCATATTTTTACTGGGCTAATTAAAAATAATAAAGCTTCCTCATTACCTGTCTCAATTATATGAAAGCCATGCCAATTTCCATACTCAGACATTATAGTAATGCCCAAGTGATTCACAACCTTTTTAAAAACATAGCAACACAGCGTACACTTTCAAATAACTTTGATAAATTACAAGATTCTGAAAGTTATTGTTGATAGGACTATGGAATTGCTTCTCTGAACTTCTTTTTTAAAAAGTAATAGTTTCTGTGTGTGCTTTCCAGTTGAGAATGACTGATGTACACTTATATTATGGGTGATTGCTCATTTAGTTCTAAAATGACATCTGAAGTTTATACTTTTTTACAAAATTGAATTCCGATGATGCTTAATTTCTTTCAGTAAACTATTTGTAGCGTATGTATTAAGTCAAGAAGAAGTTAATAATGTGTTTTCTTTGTTGTGAAATTACTCATGAAAGAACTGACAGGAAATTTAAAAGAACCCAATTTTAATGCATTAAGACTTTTATCCTAAATTTTAGGTACAAGAGAATTTTTTGCAACCACAATAGGGTGATCAATTAAACAAAGAGTTTTTAAGATACAGTGCTTACTTTCTGTTGTTGATGTTGTTATAATTATTTGATAGAGATGAAGGAGAGATCTTTGGTAAAGTTGAAAAATTGGATGCACCTGGGGACCTTTAAAAATATGAAAATGTTAAATTAGATAAAAATGTTGAATTCTGAAATTAATTATGAAATAAAGAAAAGAACAGATGACAATGTATGTAGTAAATGAATGCTGGAAAACAGATTTATGAGCAAAATTACTATATCTTCTTTGGTTTTCAATTTCCAATGCATTCTTTCATATAAAAATAGTACAAAAGGGAACTCTTTTCAAATGAAATTTATCATATTAAATATGAAATTTAATATTCCTTTAAATAGATTAACCCAATACACCCAGTTGTGTATTCAGATAACCATTACTAATATTTTATAATCAATAATTTCCATAAATCAATGGAATTAAACTATTAATTTTTCCAGGAAACATGTAAAATGAATCCATTCACGTTATTTCTCATCAGGTACCACACCGTTCTAATTATACAAAACACTGACACAGAGATCAGAGAATGTTACTCATCCTTTAAAATTTAAGGCAATGGAAATAAAATAGTATAAGAGAATTCCAAATATAATCCCAAGAAGTAACTTTTAGTCAAAAATTAACTCTGGAAATTAAAAAGACATAAAAATCTAATTAAGAATTTTTTTGAGAAATTTCAATTACTAAAGGCTTTTAATCAACAAATACGTCAAAGGATGATTTATAATTAACAAATCCATTTACAGAAATGATTAATGTACTTAAAAGACTGGAAGATTTAATTCTTTCCCCTGTAATTTTGTAAACAATTTTAATTTACTAGGCAACAATCTAGCCCAAAAGCTATAAAAAATTACATTTCACTATTTCAGTCATCATAAATTTTATATCATGAGGCCCAAAATAATTTTTAAAAATTATTTTATTTCTTCTTCTTAGGTGTTAATGAACAATGAAATGAATGGCCCATGGGCAGGAAAGAATAATCTACAAAATGAAAAATGTGCATTTAGGTAATTTTGATTTAGCTAAATATACATATTTGTAATGCATTATACAGAATAAATGGTAGAAAATAAAACTTCTTACACATAGGAAAATCTTTATTTAACTTTTGAAGTTCTATACATTATGAAACACTGATAAAAAATTTTCTTCCACTTCAGGAGTGGTCTTTTTTGCTGATGTAGACTGTAGGATTACATTAAGAAAAGGGTGGCTTCTATTTAGGTGCCTACAGAAGACTACACAAGATTTGATTTTAAAGTACTAAGCTCAATACAAAACACAATCAACCAATTTTTAGGGATATAAAACAATATATCCTGGTATTTTTACCTCCAAGTTATGAATTCTAAATTAGGAAACAATCTAAATTTACTAGAGACTGAATCATAATGAATTAAAGAGGTTAATTTTTCAAATTTAGTTCACCACAGGCATTCAGGAACACAAGGATATATATATAGCCACTGAACTATTCCCTTGAATCTTACTTGTAATAAAAATTGTGCAAATAAAGATTCACTGCTTTATCCAATAAAGTGCCACAGGCATTTTTTTTTTTCTTTTCTTTTTCTGCCCATCTTTGGCCTTTTTACTATTCTTTAGCAATTCTATCTAAAGATAGTATTAGAAGGAAAAGAGAATGAAATATGGAGTTAATTTGTATTTTCATAGTAATTTCTATGAAATTCATTCAAACACTCAAACATTTATTGAATGATTACCATATGCCTTGCTCTTGCTGAGTACTGGGAATACAAAGACTCAGTCCCTGATTTCAGTCAGCTCACAATCTAATAGGGGAAAATGACACATAAGCCAAGTAACTATAATATAAGTGCTCTGTTAACAAAGTTTAACATAAAATCCTGTGGGAACCCAAAGGAAGAACCTGAGCAGTGACAGGAGGTGATTTTAAATGATGTGCAGTTGGAGGGTTAGGTGGGAACTGGAAGTGAGAGTATTCTAGGTGGAAAAATACAGGACAGTAGAAACTATGATATGTTTTGGGAACTACAAATAAATTCAGCTTGGCTGAAAGAGTAAGAGGTATGTAATAAACAGAAGTTGGTAAGATAGACATGACAATAAAGGTCTTTTGGTGCTAGTCTATTATGGAATTTGGATTTTATTCTAATGTGCTGGAGCATGGTGAAAGATTTTAATAGGGTTATCAACATAATCAGATTTGTGTTACAGAAAAATAATTCTTGAGAATGAGAAACAGACTGAAGATTGGGAGATCAGTTAGGACTTTTTTTAATTACAAAGAAGAGAATAAGGGTTGATGCTAAGACAGTGGAGGTGGCAAAGGCAGTATGTCTTTGATGTTTAGGAAGTGATTCTCAAAGTGCAGGCCATAGGCCCCTGAGGGTCACTAAGAGCCTTTCATAAGAGGTCAAAACTACTTTCATAATAAACCTAAGGTATTATTTAAATGTTATTTGACCTCTTTCACTGGGTGGGTATTTGCACTCATAGTGTAAAAACAATGATGTGTAAAACAGCTGGTGCCTTAGCACAAACCAAAGCAGTAGTACCAAAGCATAGGTGTCAATATATTCACTAATGCCCCACAGCAGGAAAAAAAGTTTCACTTAAGAATGTCCATGCTAAAAATAAAAATTGTTGATTTTTATTACATCTTGACGCTTAAGTACACTTCTTTTTACTGTTGTGTGACAAACTGGATGTTCAAAGCAGTTCTGCGATTGTTTGAATTCCAAGCAGAACCAACCACTCATGCCACTCTTTTACATAAAGAATGAATGGTTCCTCGCAGCGTGGGACATGACTTCCAGGGATGAGCCTCCCTGGCAATAAGGGATTAATACCAAGTGCCAACTGGCAATACGACTGGAAGAAGACCTTGAATAAAAGGGGGAAAAGGTAAAGACAAATGAGTTCATATGGCTAAGAGACTTCAAAGAGAGTAGGGAGGTCATCCCAGAGGTAAAGCTTACGCACACCTCAGTAGAATCTAATAGAACACCAAAGTGGATATCACCCCACAGAGAGGGGTTCCTGAGGGCTCTGGAGACACCAGGTCCTGTATAAGGGGGGATAGTTCCAGACATTGATGCCTTATCAGTGGGATATACTTTGGAATCAGTGCTCCTGAGAGTGACAGAGTTGGACTCAAATAAATCCTCCCTGCACATGGTCCATCAGTCCCTTCTATTCAAACCTATATGTGGTGCTGGAGTTTGTAGGTGTACTTCCAGAGACTGGAGCCTTTGGCCTGCCCATGTGCCAGCTGTGCCTGGAATCTTGGTGGAGCTGTAACTCCTACTCTACAGCTCAGTGGACTCACCCAAGTCACCTGGTGAGGAGATGATGATAGACAACAGTCATCCCAGGCAATGGAGAGAGTCTGCAGCTGCAGGCAGGATAATCCCATCCATTTTATCCATGGGATATAAGGCCCCTCTCACTTGGAGGTGGAGTGGACATCACCATCCCAGACTCCTCAGGATTGGGGGAAGAGTTATGGACTAGAGTTGACTTACTGGTATTCTGTTGTAGACATATTGTGATTCAAGCAATGGAAGAAATTACAACATAGATGTGGAGCCAGTGGCCACTGGACGCTTTCGGGGCAGGGAGAGGGAAAAGCAGTCGTAATGTAGGGGCTTTTTCAGGACTTGGGAATTATCCTGAGTGACATTACGATGACAGATATAGGCCATTTTACATCAGCATATAACATGCAGAACTGTTTGGGAGAGAGTGTGGTCTTCAATGTGAACTATGGTCCATGCTTAGTGGCAAAGCCCCAGGATGTGTATATCCATTTCACGTGAGGTGCCACACAAGATGTTTAAGTGGGAACTTATGGGAGGTGTGGGAGGTGGGGAACATGGGAATCCCTGTAATTTTTGTGTAACATTTATGTAATCTAAGCATCTTTTAAAATATAAAAAACATAAATTAAAAAAAAAAAGAATGAATGGCATATATTTCAGACTTGGATATCTGGCAGACATTTTGTCAAAAATAGATGAAGGGGGAGTAGATGTGGCTCAAGCAGTTGAGTGCCTGCTTCCCACATGGGAGGTCCTGGGTTTGATCTTCATGCCTCCTAAAAACAACAACAACAACAACAAAAAACAAACAGCTGGGAAGTGAGTTGGCAAACAAAGGGGCCAACTCAGGGGAGCCAGTGTGGCTCAGTAGTTGGGTGCCGGCTTCCCACATATGCGGTCCCGGGCACTAGTACTTCAGAAAAATGATGAAGGGAGCCTGTCACTTCAAGGAAAACAGAAAGCATTTGTTACCAATAATAAAATTTGAGCTTTTAGGGAAAAATTAGGAATTTTGGAAAACTTAATTAAAAGTCTCTTATTCTAGTCATTTCTGAAGAGACTGGTGATGTTTTAACAGATGCAATTTTTAAAAATTCTATAATTGAATGTGTCAACATGTAGAAGATCTGCATAATTCAGTGAACCAATATTTTCCAAATGGATGAAATGCATGAAATTACAAAATCATGACAGATTATAATATAACAGTATAAAAAAATCCATTGATACAATTTCAGATTCCACATGGCATCTACTTGTAAGACAAAATGCCACTGATCAAGTTTTGATATGGTATCAATTATGTGAAAATACTCCTCATATTCCAACTACATGTCTTTGGTGAGGATGGATTTTCTCAATGCACTTCAACCCAAATAATGTATTACAAAAGACTGAATGCAGAAGCTTTCTTCTATTCAACCAGATGTTAAAGAAATTTGCAAAAGTGTAAAACAGTGCTATTCTTTTCACTACATTTTTTATTTGGAAAAGTTATTTTTCATAAAACATGTTACTTATGTCAAAGTATAATGAATATAGTGTTGTTATAAGTAAATACTTTAAAAATGTCTGAACACTTCAGGTTGAGGACTTGCTGACTAATTAAATGAGAGAAGTGAGGTTGAAGGAGGAACATAAGATAGTTCTGAGATGGTACCTTACATAGGGAATACAGGATATGGACAGAGTTTAAGTTGAGGAAATGAGAAAAGATGAGATAAAAATATATTTGAGTTTAATTTTGACATGGCGACTCCTACATGGCATTTAGGAAAAGGTATCTAATAGACATTTGCATATATGGGTCTGGAATTCAGAGGAGCGTTCTAGGCCATAAATAGAATGGCACATTTGTGTCAGTTGGAGATTAGCAAAGTGCTTCTACTAATTTTGAGCTCCTACCATAGTAGAAGAAATCTTTAAACAGAAATTTTATAGAAATATCAATGTATTTAAAGTCTGAGCAGACCTGCTGCATATAGCCAGGTAAGATGTACAATGTGTTAAATTCTGAATGGTTAGTAAGTAACAGCAAGTATAGCCTTTTAAAAACAAGTTGGCATGCGAATATTCTCACTGTCCTGATTTTGTGATAATCAGGGTAGGTTAAACATTTGCTATATTGGAAACCATGCATGTGTCCCCAGACCTAGTTTTTCTCCCTAGCTCTGGTTTTTAGAATGCTGTTGATAAACTAAGTCTGATTTATTATATGACCATCCCATATGGGAAAAGACTGTAATTCTGGGTATCTTTGGTCAACCTTAAGAGATACAGCAGGGGGATGGATGTGGCTCAGATGGCTGGGCAACCATCTCCCATATGGAGGAAACTGGGTTCGATCCCCGGGACCTCCTGGTAAAAATTAAAGAAAGAAAAAAATAGAAGGCGTGGGGGCCAGCAGACCCCACGCACGGGTGCGCCACCAGGCCCGCGAGCCACGGAGCAAGTGATGACATAACAAGAGAAAGACACAAGGGAGAGCCAAGATGAGACACGCCAAAAAAAAAAAAACAGGAACTAAGGTGGCGGAGGCGGTAGGACACCTCTCTCCCACATTGGAGGTTCCGAGGATTGAATCCCAGTGAAGACAGGAGGAGAAGGATGAGAAGAGAGGGCAGGAAAGGGACCCAGAGTTGCCCAGCAAATGGACACAGAAACAGCAAAAATGGGGTGGGGTGGAATGGATAAAAGTAAATAAATAAATAAATAAATTTCTAAATAAAAAAAGCATAGGGGAGGAAGATATGGACTATAGTTAGTAGTAATACACTGACGATGCTCTTTAATGATTTGTTAACAATTGTTTCACAGCAATGCAGGGTGTTTCTGGAGTGGGGTGGGGGGTGGGGGTGATGTATGGGAGCCCTATATGATGTTATGCATGTTTGTTTTGTAAGTTCACAATGTTTAGTAAACACTTATAGTTTAAGTATGTTCATGTATGAATGATATACTTTAATAAATTAAAAAAAAAAAAGAAGTTGGCAATCGAAGGGAAAAAAGCTAAAGAATGGCATCTGAAAGGAAGTTTATGGTTTTTGTTTAAAGATAGAAGAGAGGGAAGCGGCTGTGGCTCAATCTGTAGGGCTCCCGTTTACCATATGGGAGGCCCCGGGTTCGGTTCCCGGGGCCTCCTGGTGAAGGCAAGCCCGCCCGCACAGCGTGGTTAGCTGACCCAGCGAGCACAAGCAGCAAGGGGGGGATAAATGAATAAATAAATAAAATCTTAAAAATAAATAAATAAATAAATAAATAAAGATAGGAGAGGTATGTTTATGTTTATAGGCCAAGGGAGAAAATGACACTGGAAAAGAGACATAAGAATGAACTAGAGTGTTAACTGAGTGTCTAGCATGTATGTGGCAGTATGCCAAGCATTTATGTAGGAGAGAGGAGATTGAAAAAAAAAATAACAGGGAGAGAGAAAGGAAAAACAAGTTCTTGGTAACATAAGGACAAAAATCACAGGTTGAGAGATTGATCTTAAAGAGAAAGGAAATCAGAGAAAAGGATGCATGTGGTCACAAGTAAACCAGAAGTATAACAGGTTTTAAATGCTGATACAGACATTGCTAATATAGTTCTTGGAAACCAGTTGGATTATTTACTTACTCTGATTGTAACTCCTGACCAAGTTTACACACAGTCCAATCTAGCTAATTTATGTGGAGTTAATTTCAAGTTGTTTAGGGACTGAACAGTCTATGGATTATAACCTGAACCCTTTCTCTGATGTAATTTGGAAATTACACTTCATTAACAACTCTGCTCTAATGGCTTTCTAGAGAGAAAGAATGCTTAGAAGAGTATGCATAAACTAGATATTAAGTCATTCACCTAGTATTAAACTAATTTTGGCTAGTTTGAGCTAGGTGTAATATATGGCAGTGATACAATTCTTAAACAAGATGGAAAAAGGTAAAATACATAAATTTAGTTAAGGTGGTTTCATGTAGGAAAAAAAAATTAAACCTTACAGCAATTGAATATCTGTAGTATCTGAATTCCCCTGCCCAATGTTCCAACTAAAAGCATACAATTAAAGGCTAAGTTAATACTCTGAGCTTCTGACTTAAATAGAAAAACACAGCTTGCTCTTGGTAGTTAACTGAATATTTAACACACATGGAAATATAATACCAACTTGAGTAACTAAAATATAAAATAGTTAAATCTGAATGCGGCCAGAGTCAAACTATTATTTTAGGATTTTTATAGACATTTTCAAACCCAACACTATAAACTAAGTTAACTTTATAAAATTAACATTATAAGACAAAAATTTTCTTATTAATGAAAACTAGAGCAGGGCCAATCTTATACTCTCCCCATTTCTGATAAGAGTCCTAAGGCAAGTTCTTAGGGAAAAAGAAAAATTTTAAATCTCTTGAAAAATTAAACACTTTTACTGTTATGAGAGGTAGATGAGTTCAATTAAGCATTTTCTGTGTGTCTCCTGCAAGCCAGACAAAGTGTTAGGTAGTTAAGATACATAAAGGAGAATTAAAAGGAATTTATATATAAATTGCTTCTCACAGCTTTATCTTTGCTCCTTATTTTAACTGCTTAATTTAATACACAGTATTTAAGATATAAAACATTCCACTTTAAGAAAATGAAATTGCAGTTCCCCCCATTTTTTTAGCTGTATGATTTTCTGTACCAAACTTGCAGTCTATTTTTATTTTGAACTTTTTATTACGGAAATTTTCAAACATACACAAACCCTCTTGAACACAATATGAGTCACTCAGCTTCAAAAATTATTAATATCCTGCCATCCCCTTATTTCATCTCTAGTCCCTTCAACTATTTCCCACATTTTTCCCCCTGGATTATTTTAAAGCAAATACCAGACATCCATACTTTTACCTGTACTATATAGTATGCATCTCTAAAAGAGAAGGGATGTTTTTTGTTTAATCACCCTGCCATTATTAGGTCCAATCGAATCCCTCCCCCAGTTATCTCAGAAATCTCTCCTACCCCACAAGTTGGTTAGTTTAAATCAACATCCAAAGTCCAATTTTAATCATTGCAAAGGCCCTTACTTTTGCTACCAACTAACTTTTCCTCTTGTTTCATCTTACTGTGACTACATTTATTTTCCCTTTGTCCTAATTTCTGTATCTATTTATATAGTTAACAGTGACTTATAGTTGTTTATGTAAAATGCTCAAATCCTCTTTTGGAACAAACCAAGAGAGAAAGGAAGAGAGGAAGCATCCAAAAATTATTTGTGAATACCTCTGAACACTGAGCATCTTTATGAGAACTCAAAACTTAAATTACATTCACTTACACATTTACACATGTAATATACTGCCTAAATAATGTTATTTCAATTAAATTTGGATGAGGCTTTTCAATATTGAATTCAAAACTGCTTAATGATCTTGACCGTGATGTTTGGTAAAACTTGGAGATATGGTATTTAATTCACATTATCTTTCCACAACGGAAAGTAAGGAAAAGTTATGGATGTAGAAAGGATTTGTCTAATCTATGTGTATTTTCAACTTTTACAAGGAATAGCTACATATACACTCAATCTTGAAGAAAACTAAATCAAGAAACGTCCAAATACAGAGTTATAGGGCAGTGTGTTTATGTGCATGCACATGTATTTTCAAAAAGGATTTGGAATTCGGACAACTAAAATAAAAACAAAAAAAATAAGTTTATTGGTAATTAGCAGTACATATAAACTTTATTTTAATGTTATTATGATGCTTTTGTAATTAGGTGAAAAATATCTAAGAGGTACGTTTGTTTAAATAACAAAAAGACTTATAAAGTGGTTTCTCTCCAACTACTACTTTATCTTTCTTTTCATGGTAAGTGGTTTACACCAATTGTTCTATTTTTCTGACTAGAGTATTTATCCCCTTTCCCTGTTATTTATTTTTCATTTCTACCATGGTGCTGACTAGTTAAAAAAATAGTCTCCAATTGTCAAATATGTTGGACCTCTCTGTTCTTTTCTCCCTCCACTTCACTGCAACATTTAGCACTGCTGAACATTCTCTGTCTTCTAAAAACTCTTTTCCCTTGACCTCTGTGACAAAATGGAATTGAAGTTTTCCGGAATCTTCATGATTATTCTATTTGATCTTTCTATTCTACTTCATTACTTAGAGATCCCCTTTAAAGCTTAGCAGGTGGTTCTCTACATTTTTGATGAAATAATATGTGTCTATAATTCTCACTTCTAGGAAAATGACTCTAACACCTGTAATTCTCATTACTCCGCAAGCTTTAGTTTCCTATTTTTAATTGCACCACAGGCATTTTTGTTTGTTCCATTATTTAAGATGGTAAAGTCTCAGAAAAAGCCATTCTATGTCTGTTTTTTAATGAGAATAATAATAAAAATAAGAAAATGAGATAAAGCATGAAAGAAAGTTGAAAAGATTTGTATGTCTTTAAAAATAACAACAAATTACAGATTCTGGAATATTAATCTGGATGTATGGCTTGCAGGTTGCATTACAAATTGAAGACTAATGTTAAAATACATGAATATGAATGAATGACAAGGAATGAAAGGCTCTCTCTTGAGCTATCCTCAACTCCCACAAACCCAAACTCATGCAATCTTCCCACTTTCAGCATTTGAACAGGTTAAAATTGGTAACAAATTTATAAACTTTTATAGAAACTTTAAGAATTTATTTTCTGTGATCTTAGATAACCATACCTCTTAGTACCAAAATCCAATAAGCAGAGAAAGTACAGAACCTTGTTCTTGTGGAACTGAAACTTAGCTTAGGAATATATATTGCCTAAGAGTTACCTCCTGAAAGCCTCTTGTTGCTCAAATGTGGCCTCTCTCTGAGCCAAACTCAGTATATAAGCTCACTGCCTCCCCCCGCCCCAGCATGGGACGTGACTTCTGGGGATGGTTCTCCCTGGCATGGAGGGATTAGTACCAAGAGCCAGCTAGTGATGCATTTGGAAAAAGACCTTGACAAAAACAGGAAATATTAAATACAAATGAGTTTTTATGGCTAAGAGATTTCAAAGTGAGTTGGTAGGCCATTCCAGAGGTTATGCTTATGCACATCTCTGGAGGATCTCACCGAATGCATAGTAAACGGTGCAAGGGTTCTCCTGAGGGCTCTAGAGACATCTAGACAACCCCAGGAAATTGGAACCCCATCGGTGGGCCTTACCATGGAATATACGATAACTATCCCCCCAATGTATCAGAGTTATACTCATTTAAAATAATTTTCCTACACATGGTTCTGCTGCCCCTTTTATTTGAACCTACAATTAGCACTTATACCTGTTAAATATATATCCCAGAGACTTAAATCTTCTGGCTGTTCATATGCCAGTTAAGCCCTGAATCTCAGCAGAGTTGCAGCCAACACCTACTCTCCAGTTCATTGGACTTGCCCAGGAAAACTAACAATGCCCATCCCAAAATAACAGAGTACCTATAACTGCAAGCAAGACAGATCCATCCACCTGCCCTATGGGACCTAAGCCCCCTCTTAATCGGAAGCAGGGTGGGCATCACCATGCCCAAATCCTCAAGACTGAGGAATGAACAAACACAAGGGTGAAATACAACTATGGAGCAATGGTGTTTTTTTTGTTGTTGTTGTATGTTTGTTTTAATATAAAGTGTTCTTCCTCTTCTCCAAGCAGAGCACTCAGGGACAGAGTGCTGTAAAAATACTATTATGACACTAGATTAAGTTTATACTATACTTAGTGCCTCAATAATCACCTTGGAATTCTGTTACTTGGAACAACACAGAGGGCAGAGGGACAATGTATTAGTAAAAACTACTGGCTCAGAGAGAGTGTGGTCTCTACAATGTGAACTACGGTCCATGCTTAGTGGCAAAGCCCCAGGATGTGTATATCCATTGCAGGTGATGTGCCACACTAACGAAAAATTTTATGTGGGAGGTTGTGGGAGGTGGGGAACATGGGAATCCCTGTAATTTGTGTTTAACATTTATGTAATCTAAGCATCTTTTAAAATATTTAAAGAAAAAAAAAAAAAAAGAAACAAAAACAAACAAAAAAGAACTACTGGCTCAGTTTTCCATTTGATTGTTTTCTACCTCTCATTTCTTATCTGATTTTAGATTCTTCCCTCCACATTGTCTAGTCCATGAAAACTGCCTCTTCAGAATCTTCAATCACCCTTAAGCTTTTTTTAACCAAATACCCTAACAATCACGTCTTTTGTCAAGATTTTTTGAGTTATTAATGAAAATATCAAATTAAACCGAATTCCCATGCTACACTTATAAAAGGGCATTTTTATTTATTTCAGAAAAACAGCAAAAGTTAGATCTTTTTCTTTCTACACTGCTAAAAATCTTTAGGGCATTCTTTGAAATAATTATGCATAAATGAAACTATAGAGAAGAAATTAATGGTACAATTTAGTAAAAATTTAATAAAGTCATACCTGAGTTAGAAGCCATGGCTAAGGCTGGTAAAATTAGAGTTAACCTATTGATGTCTCTTCTCTCTTTAGGAAGCCCCAGGTTTCTACAATTATTCTACTTTAAAATATATTTTTTCCAAAATACAAGACTTAACTAGCCACCCATCTTCAATCTAATAGATTATCCATACAACAGCAAAAAATTTTTTAAGGTATCATTAGAAAAGATCATGTATTTAAGATGTAAGAAATTAGATATTTAAAAACTAAATTAGAAATGCAAAGTCTGAAAAAACTAAGTACTTGAAGAATATTTTTAAAATAAAGCATGAATATAAAGATGAAAATTTCAAATTATATCTTGGAATATTGCAGAAAAATTGAAATGGAAAACACCTGAGTAAAGATTTGCTTAGGCAGGTTCTCAGATTTCTAATATAGATTTTGGGTTATTTCAGGCTGCTAATTTCAAAGCATATTGTTCAGAACTACAGGACTACATGTTTTCAACAAAATTATATTTTTCCCTTATGTTTTTGAACATAGAATTTTTTCTCAATCAAATAGGCCCCTAATTTATATATCAGCCAAAGATACATGGTCTCAATTATGATCAAAATGGGCTGAGTACAATTTTAGGATTTTTGGAGCATTTAAGTTCCTCAAATTTTAGTGGTATATGAAAGTCACACAAGTAAGATACTAATATGCTTTCTCTTAGTGAACATATGCCTACTATAGTGGTACATTTTAGTGTTCATAAGAAGCACCTAAAATGCAGATTCCTGGGTCCACCTGTATTCAGATGGTCCTAAGAGGTGCTGTCTATGGAAAGCCACACATTACATGTTAAGAAACATGACCTATTCTCTCCAAGTGTAGTTCTTAGATCAAACATTAGCATGGCCTGTGAGCTTATTTAAAAATGCAAATTCATGAGCCCAAACCTCATATACCCAATAAGAAACTCTGGCATTAGGGACCAGGAAACTCTGATTCTTTGTTCCAACACCATATTACAGATTTTAATGACGTTTCCTCGGCTTTTCACTATGTAGGAACTGGTTATGTATTAAGCAGCATGAGTGCAGGACAGATCCCAGGTTATTGATGTTTATTACAACTAGCATCTTCATGACACATTGAGGGCCAGGGGTGGTCTCCTGACAAATAAGAGGGCAATTTTGAGCAGTATAAAAGAGGGTTCTTGCATATCTTAATATTTTAAAGTTTCTTCTTGAGGATTTAAATTAATGCCCTCTGCTGGAGCTGAGTTTGCCTAAGTTAAAAAGCTTATAATGTGACTTCAATGAATACAGTCATTCTGCTTGCTTGGTTCTTTTTAGCTGGCATTCATCCAGATAATATAATCTGCACCCTTGCTTATACTATACACATATAAATAAAAGCAAGTGATATTTTCTCATACTTTTTTTTAGGAAGTACCAGGGGTTGAACCCAGGGCCTCATATGTGGGAAGCAGGTGCTCAACCACTCAGCTATAACTGCTCTCCCCTCATACTTTTTTTTTTTTTTTTTTTTAAGATTTTATTTATTTATTCATTTACCCCCCCCTTGCTGCTTGTGCTCGCTGAGTCAGCTAACCACACCGTGCGAGCGGGCTTGCCTTCACCAGGAGGCCCCGGGAACTGAACCCGGGGCCTCCCATATGGTAAACGGGAGCCTTACTGATTGAGCCACAGCCGCTTCCCTCCCCTCATACTTTTTTATTCTTCTTCAATTTTCTCTCCTATTTCTGCCCCTACAGGTGCTTTCTCTGTCCTAGAAAATTTTATATTTTTATGTAACATGTTTTCTGTGTTTTAAATTTACATAAATGGTATTGAATTATAAGCCCTCTTTTTTCCTCTCAACTGTGTCTTAAATCTTTATGTAGTTTTAAAGATCTCACTATTATTACTTCTACCTGTTGCATGGTATTTCACAGTGAAAAACAAAACAATAAAAGAAAAACAAGCAAAAACAACTCTCATTTTTGTTATTCACTCTAGAAGTGATGGATATTTATCCAAGCTGCATCCATCTCCTTACTACCACGAACAATGTAGCTGCAAATATTATCTCCTCAGAGACCTGTGCCAGATTTCCTTTGAGAAATATACCTAGGACTATGAGTGCTGGATCAGAGGGCATTAAGCATTCCTGATTTAAATTAAATACTGACAAATTTACAGAATGGTGGTACCAGTTTACACTTCCACCAGTATATAAAACCTCTTACATGTTACCCAACACTTGGTATTCACAACCTCATTAATTTTTACTATTTTGATGGGTATAAGATTGTATGTCATTTTGGCTTAATTTTCATTTTTTTAATTTACTACTGAGTTTGTACAGCTCTTCATCTACCTGTCAGGACTTGTGTTTCGCCTTCTGAAAACTTTTTATTCATATCTTTTGTCTATTTTCCCAAAGCTTTTTTTTTTGGTTCCTGTTAATTTACAGTAGTTCCTTATATATTGTAAATATTATTCCCTTTTAAATGTTTCAAGGTTGACATTTGATTTTTAACTTTGCATATGTTGCTTTAACAGAAATCCTTAATTTTGATGTAATTAAATCCATTAATTCTTCTTTTGTTCTGTGATCCCTAGTACTCTCCAAAATAAGCTAGGCAAATCAACAGTGGTTCTGAACTAAAGACCAAATGTGAATATTCACAAGAAAATATCACTTTCCTATCTTCATCAATCACAAAATCTACATGATTCTACCCACATGCTTTTAATATCTTCTTATACTAAATTCTAACCTTAGTTGCATCCAAATAAGTAAGGTAAGAATAAAAATTACCTTTATGTAATCAATATACTTGGGCACATTCTAATGAAATATTAAAAAAACAAAACCCACACATGATAGGAAAGATAGAAAACAACTTCTTAAAAGTACATTTTAGTCTTGAAGAAAATTAAGTAGCAGGTCATTCTTCTTATGTGCTGGGTTAGCAATTACTAAAATAATAGTTATTTAATTAAAAAGCATAATATTTTAAGGCCTTCAAAATATAGGTCCACAATCCCTCATCAGAAAATGTGAAATACCAAAAGCTCTGAAATCTAAAAAATTTTCACAACCATTTGGGGTCAAGACCTAACCTGTACTGCTATGAAGACTACTTAAAGTCCTTATTTATCCAACTTAGTATGAGTATTTGCTGAAGATATTAATGTGTTTGATTACAGAGTGCTGCCCTAAATGCTACGTAAATGTTACAATAATAGGTAGTATACCATATTATTTCTCAAAGATCTGAAAAATCTGAATATTAAAACATAATTGTCCCTAAGTGTTTTTGATAATGGACTGTGGATCTGATTATTCTATAACAGTAAAAAAGATTACTAATTCTTCTTTCCCTTATTTACCATCAAAAGCAGTTCTTATATCCCTCTTTCTACTTGTGCTTTTATATTATAAAACACTTTTAAGTAAATAAAAATCGTACTTTCACATTGGATTCATTTTGACAAATAGCATTAACTTAAGAAGATATTCAAAAAGATCACAAAGAGCTTTTTAAAAACTGAACAAAATATTTAGTGATATGACTATTAGACAAGCAACTTTCTCAATTATAACATTTATTTATGCTGTACCTTATTCTAAAAGAGATTTGAAGTGGAAGAGTTTTAATTATAACTTATTAAGTATAAATCTAGATAACTCCTATACTAAGAATAAAATATTAAAATAGAAAGAAAGTATATATTTTTGCAGCATACAATTAGGTTCTTCTATCATTCTGGATTTCAATGAAATCAAAGGCTTCAAAATCATGCAATAAGCCATAAAAAGTGGGAGCACTTACTTAGGAGTAGAAGGACCCCTTGGCCATGTTCCGTCTTCATTTTTCTGTTCTATCACTAATACCTGAAAATATGACAGTAAAAGGGTGTTTTTCTATAACTTTGGAGTAAAGTAGCATTAGAAGATAAGCTGAATATACTGAGAAACTAAAATAACTGTGATTATTTAAATGGTATTTCCATTTTGATTCCAAAATTGGGAAAGAGAAACAAAAGACCTCAAATATAAGAAGTCAGGAATGATAGATAGTGAGAAGAAAATAAGGTAAGCTATGAAGAAACTCATTGCTTCTCTGAGAATAAGAAAATTTAAACCAAGTACATAGAATATAAATTCCTTGAGTTTAAAGAGTACTTTTTCTATCTCTTTGTATTTGTAGCTTGTAACACAGTATTTCAGTACACAGTGCTTGTGTACTGAAATAATAGATGCTCAATAAATAATAGTTGTTAGACATACTGATATATGATTTTAGCTTATAATAATATTGACAAAAAGTAGCAGAGATAATTACAAATTACAAATTATACACAGATTCTTGGGGGCTTTGAAATTTGTCTTTGTTTACATTATCACTGTGTAAAATATACAATCTTTTAATATATAAATGATAGTCACATTCATGAGAGTCAGACTGAAGTTCCCTACTGTGGCATCATTGAGGTAGACAAAAATCACCTCTAATAAATGGGAAGTACAGGCTAAGACAGAGCTATCTTTTATTATAAAATATCCCCAAATCTTTCTTCCCTTCCTCCAGTGGAAAGAGAAGCCTTTCTTCTAGTTTTTGCTATGGGGGCAGTTTATATGAAGAAGAAACACTAAGAAAAACAATTAAAATAGCAAAAAGAAATTGTGGTAATCTCAATAAAAAGTTAATATCTAAATTTCCACGGGAAAACTATAACATAGACAATATGAAAAATAAATTTAAGGCATCACAAATTTGAATACATTCTATAATATGTTCAGATTTGTTAACTATTTTTCTTAAAGTTTCAATTTTGTAACCTACTTTACATATGATTGGTAATATATTTTTGTGGACTGTATGTTTCATACCATTTATAAGTTGGCTTCTAGATCCTAACAATGCCAAATGAAAACTTGTTTTAGAATATATGTAACAAATAATAATCTTTGCACTAAAGAAACGTCATTGTAATAACACTATTTGGTAGCCCAACTTCCTATGTGTGTTCTTAATAGCACAAAGGGTCAATAATTTGTCACAATGGGGTCTGAATGTTTGCTCAAAGTGCTGGCTATTTCTATGTTTTATAAACCAAAGCAGAATTTCCAAAAACAACGAAGGAAAACAAAATAAATATTTCTGCATTAAAAAAAAAAAAAAAAAAGAATATATGTAACAAATAATATACCTATTTTTTAAAATATTCATGAAACCATGCTGTTGAAAGAACATGGTAATTAAATAATTGTCTTAAAAAAATTAACATTTCATACAACAAAAAACACGTATGCGGGGTATTAAAAATAAGTGCACCTCCCCTTAAGACTAAGGGCGTGAACTCTCTGAGGGGGTAAGTTGAAGCAGGTTAGTACAGGGGAACGAGGAGAAGATGAGCCACAACATGGCCGACAGATAACATGATCACCAGACCCCACTGAGACCTTGACCTAGACCTTGAGGTCCCAGTTGGGACTCTTTCTGGGCCAAGGGGAGGCCCCAGATATTCAAACAGTCCTCACCATTGGCTTCCACCACTGGTGGGGTAACCAATAACAGCTGGGTATTCTTCCCTTAGCATTAGCAAGGTAATCACAAAAGCCAAATCTCTCTCTCTCTGCTTAGAGTAGTCTATCAAATCTCGATATATATTTCCATCCTTCTCTCCCATTTCTCAGCAAGCTCTGTTCTTTTTCCCCATTTCTCAATAAATTATTTTTACTGGCCTAACTGGGAAAAAAAAAAAAAAAATGCACCCTACTTACTATCCTGATCCTTCACTGATTACATTCCTCTCCCTCCACAACAAAGATAGTTAACTATTTCCTCAATTTTCAGATTATCACTCTG
This sequence comes from Tolypeutes matacus, assembly GCA_026826555.1. NCBI lineage: Eukaryota > Metazoa > Chordata > Mammalia > Cingulata > Chlamyphoridae > Tolypeutes > Tolypeutes matacus. The sequence continues at coordinate 8,888,242 of JAKSZT010053801.1, read as the reverse complement.
CACAATCTTTTCAGATATTTTTACAGATTTATAAAACTCAATTTAGTGATGGATTTTAAAATCCTGAATAAAACTTTTCTTGACTGTAATTTATAACTATAAAGCTGTCTATATATATAATTTTATTAATTTTATGGTCATTTGAAGGGCTTAAATCAGTTATAAAACAAAAGATTTTTGCTATTAAATTTCAAAGTTATGCATTTAATACCATTGCTTATGATTTGGTTTTTAAAGGAAGGCCTTAAAACTGAAGCAAAAATCAAGTAAATATTTAATGTTTAACCATAACATCTTAACATCTAGCAGTACTTGTAATAAAAAATCCAAGAAATGTTAAAATCTGCTCCTTTATTCAAATTTATCACTTTCTGAATAAGATTTTGCTTATGGTTAAATTTTAGAAAGGTTTAGAAGGTTTCAGAATTTACATTAAAAAGGGGAGAGAGGGAAAGACCACCATTTTAGGAGGAAAACACTTCAACAGTATGTCTTAGTTTCAATTTCTAATGAGAATACTTTCAGTTTTTGTAAATAATAATAATAAAATAAAATAAAATAAAATAAGTAGTAGTAGTCCAGGATAGTGTTTAGCTCATTTATCAGTCGTAAAAGAATTGTTATAAAATCTGGAAAATTTAATGTGTATTCTTTGAAACATTCTTATGCCAAAAGATTGAAAGTCCTGGAGGATATATAATTTTCTTCTTATTAAAATAATTATTTCTCTCATCTGCAATCCAATAAATGTGTTTCTATTAAGAAAACCAAAATATTTAACTTCTCAAAGCCTTAGTTTTCTAACAACATTATGGGGGGGGGTATAATATCCATTACATGGGATTACTGAAAAGTTTTAAAGAAATAATTGTTTTTTTAAATTGTATTCTTGAAGTTACCTCAAGACCTGTTGGATGGTGACCAAGGAGAGATTTATCTCTATAGGAAGACAGAAGGAAGGAGTTGGCTGGCTAGAGAGGCTAACAAGTAGAGTTCCAAGGTTCTTACTTCAGCTTTCAACAGACTACTGCTCCTTTTAATTGTTAATACACACTGAATTTTTTCAGATTTCATTTAGGAATTTAATGGCTTAAATAAGTCTGAAAAATCACTGATTTTATAGCCAAGTACAATACCCGACATATAACAGTCATTTAATAAATATTAATTTCTATCAGTTTGCCTGAATTTTTTCATAGCACAGTGTATTATTGATGTCAATAGTAATTTTTAATAAAACCAAACCAAACCAAATAGCCTTCATATATTGGAGCACCAAGCAATGTGGTATTAAAAATTAAAATAAACAAGAACCTCATAGTCTAGCTGGGGAGCTCAAAGTATAAATAACTCAAGTACATAATGAATGCTACAAAAGACATACACATAAATCAAAAAAGAAGTATTATGGACATTAAAGGAGCACCTTCCTCCCCCAAGTAGAAAAATCCTATGCACCTTAAAGGATATTGAGAAAAATAGATCAGGGAATGTTGAAGAAATAAGTGATATTTGAGTTGAAATTTGAAGGATGAAAAAAATGACCTGGCTAGACTACACAATGGAATGGCATGGTTAATTTGAGTATTTTGATGGTTTAAAAGGACTTTTTGCTGGGTGGATGCAGTGACTGAGAAAAAGAATACACCAGGCAAATGGGACAGCATATGCAAAATCAAAGGTATATGGAATAGCATTAGCATTTGAGGAACTATAAGCAATTCAATTCAGTATTTTTAAGTGTAAATCACTAGGCAAGGATAATCTAAAGATGTTGGAAGACTAGGCAAGAGATCAAACCACGACTTGCACGCCATATGATAAGGTGCCTAGACTTTCTTGTGTAATCATTAAGTAGCCAGGAAAGGTTTATGAAAAGGAAGTAATAAGGTTTACATTTTAGAAAGACTATTCTGGAAGAAATATGGAATACTGAGTAGACATGTAGGACACTGGAGGCAGAGGGATCTGTTAAGAGACTAGTGAAAAAGATTAACAAGAGATATTTAGAAGGTAGAATCAATAGTATCTGCTGATTGTGTCTAAAGTCTCCATTTCTCAACACATTCATTTCTTTGGATGATACCACAAAGAAAGACAAAATTAGGGTTGATAACTTCTAACAGGGGTTGGCATACTATGGTCAATTCAGCCTGCCACATGATTTGTAAATGAAGTTTACTGGAAGACGGCCATATCCATTTATTTATGTATGGTCCACAGCTACTTTCATTCTACCACAATGGCAGAGTTGTAATTGCGATAACAACTGTGTGGCTCACAAAGCTGAGAATATTTACTATTTCATCCCTTACAGAAAAAATTTGCTTACTGTCTTATAATATTATTGATTTTTTTTAAATTGAAAATAATTTCTTTTAACAAATAGACCATTCCCAAGCTCAAAGAAGGAAGGAGAATTATAGCCAGTGACCAGCAGGGATAGGGAAGAAATGAGTTACAAAAAGGAAGCCAGAGACAGTAGAACCCATTATATATTGTCATTACATTCATTGAAGTTTATGAATCCAAAAAGCTTCTTATACAGCATTCTTAAAATAAACAGTGTTTCTAAACAATACCTGTCCTTGGTATAAACCAGCATCCTGAATGGTGCTATCTGGTTTATTCAATGGTTCAAATGTATTACTCATGTATTTGTTCCACAATCTGGTCTCCTTTTCATCTGGAATATTGAAGATTTTTCTTATTTCCTTTTCAATTGTATCTAGATTTAAGGAAGAAAGATATGTAAATATAACAAATATTTTAAAATATACCATATAGAATTAAGCGCTCACAAGCATAAGTAATCCTAAATTTAAAATACTGATGGTATAGCAAGAATAGATGAACAAATATGTAAGAAATATACAGAAAATGATAGAGGGTTTTTAAGACCAGGTGTGATTGATTATTAAGGAAAAAACTGGTAATTCATAACTGATGAGAGAATTTAAGACTTCAAAAGATTAGAGTTTAATCACACAGCACTAAAGTAATTTATGTTTCACAGTATGCATTTTAACTCATTAGTCATTATAAAAATGTCATGAGTCCTTCTAAAAATGAATCCTTTTTATTTCTGATTACAGAAATAATTCTTGTTCATTGAAAAAGATCCAGAAAATACTGACAAATACAAATAAAATGTCTGCCTAGAGATAATCACAGACAATATTTTGATGTTTATTCTTCCATTTTTTTCCTACTAATACACACACAAACACATACCCATATTTATATACATAATACATATAAGCATATATGGAAATTTCCTCTTCACTGATATCTGCAATCTATTTTTATATGGGGGAAGAAAAGTACAGGGAGAAGAAACAGTAATGCAAAGTCCTTAAGTGGGAATGTGCTCGGCATGTTTTAGAACAGTATGCCACACCAAGGAGTGAAGGGGAAATGAGAACATGATGATATTCATGTGCATTATGTACAACTTTGTGAGCAATGAATGGTGTTTCTTATTTTATTTTGGATAAGAACAGAAGCCACTAAGGGGTTTTAAGCATAAGAATGACTTGATCAACCTGACATTTTAAATGCTCACTTTTGCTGCTATGTGGAGAAAGTCTGCAGGGTGCCAAGAGTGAGAGATCAGGCTATTGCAGCAATCCAAGTCAGGGTGCTGGCAATGGAAGTGGTGGTAAGTGGTCAGACTGAGAACAGACTCTAAAGGAATTGCTAAAAGATGTGCGTACATGCAAAGAAGCAGTATGATTCCAGGGTTTTGGGCCTGAGCAATCGGAAGAATGCAAATGCCAATTACTGAAATGGAGAAGAATGACGGGGTAGCCAGTTTTGGGGGAAAAAGGATCAAAAGTTTAATTTTATACACATTAGATTACATCTTGAGATACTTATTAGATTTACAAATGAAGATATGGAATAGTTGAAACTGGAGTGAGGGGAGAGTACTGGATAGGAGACATAAATTTAAAAAACAAGATGCAGAAAATATTTAAAGCCAGGGGACTGGATGAAATCGCCAAAGAAAATAAAGGAGAGCCAAGGACTGAGCGTAATTAAAGAGACCACGATAGAAACAGTGCCAGGGGTTATGGTAGGCTTGATGTAGAGGGCTCAAGAAAGAACACAAGAAGAATTGGAGGTCAGAAGGCAGGGTGATTGAAAACTGAGATTTGGTGACTATGCTTATAGATAATGTACCAGTCTAAAGTATAACTATGGAAACTGGTGGCTGAGGTTGGATGCAGGTTAAGATGATTGGATGCATATATTTTTGTACATATTAATCCCACCTTTAATTATGGTAAAGCATATGAAGTAGAAAAATATTACTTTTAATAAGATACTAAGCAATTCTATTAATAAAATTTTAAAACATAAGCATTTTTCAAGAAGTTTTATTTTAAAATTATTTTTCCAATGGTACCCTTAAAAAAAATAAAACCTAATTTATTTGTCTTATTAGAGTATCTTCAATGCCCAAATATATCAATTTACAGAGGAAAGTATTCAAAGAGTATTTTAGCTCTGGTGTGGTAAATTATTTAGATCCTGCCTGTGGCTACTATCATTTTAATCACTAATCAATGCATGCAGTGCTAGCTGAAAACAGAACATTTTATTAATTTGTAAGCAACCAAAAACAAGTACTTATACTTCCTATTTCTGTTTATATAATTTATCTACATTTCATATACATAAAAATTTTTATAATTTCTAATCAAGGTTTAGAAATACAAATCCACCTTTTCCTTATTTTTCAAAATTCTGTTTCAAAACTTACTTTCTTTAGAAAAACAAAATCAGTCCAATTAAGCTTTTAAATGAATGTTCCTTTAGCATGCATAGATTGTGTAAATCAACAATTAAGAGCTCAAGCTCTGGTATAAGATATATGGTTATGGAGTTAAAATACTGGCTCTATTATTTGGTAGCAGGGTAAAGCTAGGTGGATTACTTAACCTTTCTATCTTGGCATCATCATCTATAAAATGTGGATACAGAGTTGTTGAGGCTTAAATAGGAAAATCTCTACAAGGAGCACAGAACATACTAAGTGTTCACTGACTGCTAACTAATATGATAACTATAACCATGAAGCCTCTAAAATTCCTGACTTGATTTTTATATTTGCAAATATTTTTCCTTAAAAAAAACAAAACAAAACAAAACAAAAAAACTCACTCTAGTATAAAATAGACTTTCATACTTTTAAAGCTAAGATCTACAGTAAGAAATTGTCACCCAGTACACATATGTATCTGTTGACATATTCTATACTTATATTCTCCATTTCCACTTTATACCCAAAACTGTTTAATGAGGTAAATTACCAACAGCCCATAGTTTGAAAAAAAAAAAAGGCTTTCAAACAATATACAAGTTTCAGCTATACAAAAATTTGGTATCATCATTTTATGGTACATATCCAAAATAGGTAGCATTTTAAAGTATTATTTTTTAACTATGTCAATTAAAATCTAGGCTAGATCGCTGAAGTACAGATCCTTTATAAATTACATTATTTCCTTGGCAAATTCTTCCACAGTACTTCATGTGAGAACTCCATAATGCTTAGATATTAAAAATATTATTCAGTAAAATAACATTCAAGAAGATTTCTAATGTTCTCATATTTATAATTTTCTTACTGAAATGAGGTTAAGGAGAGAAGGAAATACTAAACTCTAAAAATAACTAGAAAGCATTATCTGTATCAACTATTTTAAGAGGTAGTGTCTCATTTGTATTCTAATTGGTTGAAAATTTCAGAGATTAGTCTATGAATTCATTTAACAGACTATCTTTGTTGGATAGATTTATAGATTTATAGATTCTTATTGTGCACAGTTATTATTTATTTTTTTTAATGGTACCAGGGCCAGGGAATGAGTCCAGGACCTCGTATGTGGAACACCAGTGCCCAAACACTGAGCCATACTGGCTCCCCTGAATTGTTTACTTGCTGTTTTCTTGTTTTTTAGGAGGCACCGGGGACCAAATCCGGGACCTCCCATGTGGAAAAGCAAGCATTCAACTGCTTGAGCTATATCCACTCCCCTGTGTACAGTTTTAATATGATGATCAACATATTTTCCAAAGAGGATGTTGAAAAAATTTTAAGTTTTTAATATATAGAAACATTAGTTTTCCTGAATTTATGTGAAAATCTGTAAATTTTAAGAGTTAATTTGTCCATAACATAATCATAATAAAATGACACTTATTTATGTAATTTCTTGTATTTTAAGCATTCACTTTAAAAAGATAACTATATGAGTTTCCTGACATCGTATCGCAAACTAATAAATGTTCCAGCAACATAAAGAGGGGGAAAACAGCGGCGAAAGCCAAATGTATTTATGAAATTCAGATATTACTATGATTTACTCGTGGATGTCAATGGTTTTAATAGAAGTGTACTTAGGGAAACGGATGTGGCTCAAGAAGTTCGGCATCCGTCTACCATATGGAGAGACAGGGGTTCGATCCCCGGGACCTCCCAGTAAAAAAAAAAAAAAAATAGAAGTGTACTTAATAATTGGTTCCAACAATGGTAATCTTTAAAATGCCATAATTCATAAATTTGTTAATCTAATCTCTTTTCCTTGTTGAGGAACTCTGCATAAGTATCCTATGTCCTCCATGGTCCACTTTCATTTTTTCAACAAAAGCAATGTTATAATCATTAATCTTACTTTACAGCTCTAGTTGAAAATAACTGCCTTTTATAATTTTTATTCTGAGCTGTGCTTTTTGAAATAAAACATATGGTAATTTTATTAAATGCATAATCATTTATTTAAAAAACACTTTATTCAATATATTCTTAACTTTAAATTCAAATGTAGCTTTGAAATAGAATGAAAAAAAGATATATCTACACCCATATCTATACATACATCTACCTACCTGTCTCTTTCCATGCTAAAAAGGAAAAACATATATAGTTAAGTTAGTTGACAGTTTTTATTTAAGCACCACTGCTCTACTCTCATTTCTATTCACATTTCAAACATGTCATATATTTTTCCAAATGTTAGATTAAAACAAATATATTTTTTTAAAAAAGCTAAATGACTCAAATGTTAAACTCATCTAAAAACTGCAAAATAGAGCAAGAAAGAAAATATAATTAGATTCTAAACTAAGACATATTACATCTAGCCTGGGAATTTGTAACATCTAAGTATAAACCCTTAAAATGGTTTTTATCTAATAGTAATGACCTATAAAAGAGAGAGACAGGCTTTTCTTGCATTACCTATTGTGTCAGCTTTGCTAAATCTTCGTGTTACAACATTGTTCATATTTCCATTTTCACAGAGCTTCAATTCTGTGAGATATACTTCTACCTTGCAGTGCTTTACAAACATACCCTGTTCAACCACCTACAAAACAAACAAAACACAAAAACAAACGAGTGTCAGCTATATCTCAATGTATTTTACTCTTTCCAATAGCAATGTTTCTCTAACGAGGCCTTAGAACAATCAAGATCTCCAATGAAAAACAATAACTATTAAAACCTATCAATATAAAACAAAAGGTATCAGATTGGTGTAATTAAAGAGCATGAACATTTTTGGAAATTTTAATATTTAACAGAATATGAACAATTATGCTATAAAACAGTAAGTGGCAGTTTGGAAAGACAGTCTACTATCTATGAATATATTTTGGTACACTATAAATAATGAATATATTCAGCATTTATAGTAAAACAGTTTACCAAAAATGGCTATATATCTAAAAAATATATTTTTTAATATAGCTGATTAAATATAAACATACTTCTAGCTTTTAGTATTTGATCTTAAGTAGAAAACCTTTTAAAATCTTGTTTTATAAATTTCAAAAAACAGCTATATCACTCTGTATGTTAAAATAAAATTTAAAAAATAACTTCAAATGACTGCTGCCAAAATATCCAGCTATGCTCCTGTAATTGATATGTTAGTTTTCCAGCCTAAGATGACTTTCTTTGACCTTTAAATGCACACAAAGTAATACTATGCAACAAATGAAAAAAAAAAACAAAACAAAACCATTAAACATGCACCTTTAAAATATAAAAAAAGAAAATATGTATATATTAAGGTCACCTTTTAAATAAGTCTATTTCCTTTTGATCTTCTAAAGGTTAACTGTAGGATTTCAGTCATGAAGACCGTTTCTGAAAATAGTCATGGGCTTGATATGTGATACATTAGACAAATATGGCAAAAGGGAGGCTCCAAATGGCTGTCGGATGTACTCACAAGCTTAACATCAATTCACTCAGGGATTTACAAACTTGTCTTTCACTTGCAAAGAAAGTGTTTTAGCTCAAAAAATTCAAATGTAATTTAACTAGTATTTACTGTCTAATCTAACACTAATTTTTATGACATTTTGTCAGATATATTTTCCTAATCACACTTGTTGCACTCAGATTTCTAAAAGAGGTAGAAACCTCTAAATTAATAGGTCTGTACCTCTCCTTCTTTCAATTTAATTCATTTTGCAAAACTAATATGTAAATTACGACAACTCATGAGATTTGTTTTAAATTTCTTATTTCTGATTTCACTTTGGAGTTAAGAATGTAGGAAAAGATATCATGGGATTTAATTTTTATAAGGTAATTTGTGGTTAAATTTAAGTAGAGAAACTAGGAATCAAATGTTCTGCTTTGATATTCAACATCTGAGGTAAGACTCTTAAAATAATATTACATTAAGGTAGCTTTCTAATCATTGGTAGAGTGCTAATCATTGGTAGAGCTTCTAATCACAGAGTGCTGAGGGCCTAATTTTAATGGGGAAAAAAAGAAAATGGAATGGTCAACAACAGAGCAAGAAAGGGAAAAAGAAACAGGATAAAATAGGAAGCATTCCTCTTTTAGACAAAAGAAGACAAAAATAATTAAAATTCCTCATAATTTATATTGAAGCATATATTTTCTATATAAACATAGTTTATTTTAAGAATCAACTGAAAAGAACCTGGGGATTTGGGTGTCAGGAAGCCATAAAAATCTTTGAAAAGAAAACATCAAGATTATTTCAAAATCCACTTTTTCTCATCTTTATCTTTTCTCCAAAGAGTATCTTATATTGCTTAAATCCATCATCACTACTTAAAATACCAGCACTATATTTATAGGATACTTTTCTACTTGCAAAAGTATGTATAAAAGAAGCTGTTCCTTTTTTTTTTTAAGACGAGTTTGTCCTCAAACTATTTTTATTTGAATGGACCATACTATATACATGATTAAAGCTGAATATAACAAACACCATAGCAGAGAAAATTAATTAGCACATTTATGAACCAGTGTATTATGGTCTTATTAAGGCTTTCCCATATATAGAATACTTGCTTATATAAAGTCTCCTACCTTCATTAAGAAGTTAGCACTGAAAATAGTTATTTAAAATGATGGCTGTGAAGATTATGTAAAAGGAAGAAACAGACATAAAAATTAGGATACAAAATTTTATTTATCTAATTTTTAAAATCATTAAAATATACATTTGAAATAACACTGGGAATATTCAGAAATAATAGTTGTTTCAGAATTACAGACAACTGAAATGTTTTTTCTAAGTGAATTATAATGCTGTTATATTATTATAAATAAGGAATAAGCACAATATGAAATCAGGTTCCTTGTCAAAAATGTGCCCCTTTAACCTGTAAGTTATTCATCCTTTTTTTTCCTTGCAATTTTTAGTAAGACTATTTCATAGTTGGTGACATATAGACTTCAAATAGGATGGAAATAATATCTAGTTGCCCCTCTTTAAAAATATATATATATATATTAAAGATATTTAGATTACATCATAAACGTTACATAAAAATATAGAGAATTCCCACATGCTCCGATCCCTACACCTCCCACATTTTCCCATATTAACAACATCCTTCATTAGTGTGGTACATTCGTTACAATTAATGAAAACATTGTGCAGCATTGTTTTCATTAACTACTAGCGTAGTTTACATTGTAGTTTACACTCTCTCCCACAGAATTTTGTTGGTTATGGCAAAATATGTAATGGCTGTATCTGTTGTAATGTCATTCAGGACAATTCCCAAATCCCGAAAATGCCCCGAAATTTCACCTGTTTTTCCCTCTCCCTCCCCTCAGAACCTCTAGTGGCCACTGCCTTCACATCAATGATATAATTTCGTCCACTGCTAGAATCACAGTAAGTCTATAGTAGAATATCAGTAAATCTACTTTAGTCCATAGTTCATTCCCCAAACCTGAGGATTCTCGGATGATGATGCCCACTCCACCTCTAATTGAGAGGAGGCTTCAATCCCACGGGGCATATGGATGGGACTCTCTTGCTTGATACTGGCAGGTATTAATAACCATTGCCTGTATCAGTGGATATACGATGACCCACAGATTAAATCCAGCCCACCTTCGGTTTCGGCAACTAAGGTTTTAATGGAACATAGCCACACTCATTCACTGCAGTTATCACCTATGGTTGCTTTAATGCAGTAACAGCAGAGATGAGTAGTTTCAACTGAGACTGTATGACCCACAAACTTTATAGAAAAAGTTTGGTCTAGATTAGTAAATTCATTAGGTTTTCTTTAATTTCTCTCAATAATGTTTTACAATTTTCAGTGTAGAAAAGTAATTTTTGTTGTTTATCCAAGTATTTTGATCTACTGTACATGGTATTTTAAATTTAAATTTTATTTGTTCTGATATGTAATTAGTTTCTCTATATGGCCCTTATATCCAGCTACCTTGCGAAACTGCTTATTCATTCTAATAGATTCCTAGTAAATATTTTTGAAGTTTTTAACATATACAATCATGTCTTCTAATAACACTGATAGTTTTGTTTCTTCTTTTTCAATCCTTATTTTTTTTAGTTCTTTTTCTTGCCTTATCATACTGGCTAAAGCCACTAATACAGGCATCCTTCTTTGTCTTTTCCCTGATCTGAGAGGGGGAGCTTTTACTATTTCATCAGTAAGTATACTGTTGTGGCAGTATTTTTTTTTTTTTTTTTAAATATCCTTTAGCAGGGAAAATACTTTCTGTTCCTAGCTTCCTAAGAGTAGTTTTCAAATCATATATGGGAGAAAAATAGCTAGAGGACAAGCTGAAACAGCCCCGAAAAAGATTTTCTAGGGTTTAGGTCAGCAGGTGAAAGCTGCACACCACCCAGAGGAGAGAGGGACAGAAGAGGGAAACTGCGACTACAGAACTGAGTTGCAAGTAGCAGCTTCTGCTGCTGCCGGCACCCTCCCCCACACTCTTCAGAATTCTCGGGCCCCTGGGCCTGCGACCACAGACAAAGGGGGCTTCAGGGATCTGCCACTCCCGGAAAGGGGAGAGAGAGGGACACAGCCTTAGGCTGAGACTCAGGTTCGGACCTGAAATTTGGGCTGCGAAGTCCCACGGACCCTTCCACACGGCGGTTTGACCTGGGAGCCTAGAAAGGACTGGAGAAATCCGACCCTCGCAACCTCCCTCTCTTCTAGCCTGGACTAATTGTTGAGGACACCATAGGAGAGGGGAGAGAGAGCCTGGGGCTGACCGTGCTTTGGACTCCCAGGTTTGGTCTGCCCGGTCCCGAGAGCCCTTCCAGGCTGGGTGGGGCTGCGCCATTGTTTGCCTTGGAGCCTGCAAGGGGCTAAAGACATACAAACCTCCCAATCTCATCCTCTACTAACAGGGACTGATTGTTGAGGATTCAGAAGGGAGTGGAAATATTTCCTAGCTGGGAAAAGGGGGGCGCTACGAGAGAAGTCTGGAGAACTGTCTCAGAAAGTTTGAATCACAGGGCTCCTAGCCCCCAGACAGGAAGCTCTATCACATTGATCTGGTCTGTGTCACAACAAATACGCTCAGACCAGGCATTGAATTGCGAGCTGCCAACAAGCGCCATCTCCTGTCAGACCAAGGTAGTGCACATAAGAAAATTAATAAGTAAGAGAGGATTTTCCTGGCCTCTATAGCCTCCCTGCCCAAGGCCCTAAGAAACGACTCTACAACCAATTACTGGGTCCAGTGCCCAGTTTTGAGCAACCAGCAGAACAATCCTAACAATCAAGGTTGAGCCAAAAAAAATCAAAGAGCGGTGGTAACTCACAGCCTCCTGCCACTAAAACCCCATAAAAGAGAAAGAGATAGAGCATCTAAGTAAAATACAAACTAACCAGATGCCTAAGCACCAACAAAAAAGTACGGGCCATACTAAGAAAATAGAAGACATGGCCCAAGAAAAGGAATATAGCAAAGTCCCAGAAGAGATGCAGAATTTGAGAGAACTAATCAGTGAGATGAGCACACATTTCCAAAATCAAATTAATGAGATGAAAGAGAATATAGTTAAAGAGTTCAATGACATCAAGAAGTCATTGCGTGAACGTAAAGAAGAATTTGAAATCATGAACAGAAAAGTAACGGAGTTCATGGGGAATGAAAGACACAACAGGTGAAGTAAAAAATACATTTGAGGGGGTCGGATGTGGCTCAACTGGTTGGGTGTCCGTCTCCCATATGGAGGGACCAGGGTTTGATCCCCGGGACCTCCCGGTAAAAAAAAAAAAAAAAAATACATTTGAAGCATACAACAGCAGACTCGAAATGATAGAAGAAAGAATAAGTGATACTGAAGACAGAGCAGCTAAAATTGAAGAGAGAGAAGAAAAGAGAGAGAAAAGAATGGAAAAAATTGAGCAGGGGCTCAGAGAGTTGAATGACAACACAAAACGCAAGAACATACGTGTCACTGGAGTTCCAGAAGGAGGAGAGAAAGGAAAAGGGGCAGAATGAGTATTTGAGGAAATAATAGCTGAAAATTTCCCAACTCTCATGAAAGAAATGAACTTTCATGTCCAAGAAGCACACCGTACCCCAATAAGAATAAATCCAAATAGACCTACGCCAAGACACATATTATTCAGAATGTCAAATGTAAAAGATAAGGGAAAATGCTCAGAGCAGCAAGAGAGAAGCAAACGATCACGTACAAAGGTCGTCCAGTAAGACTTTGTGCAGATTTCTCTTCAGAAACCATGGAGGCGAGAAGACAGTGGTATGATACAATTAGGAAACTGAAAGAGAAAAACTGCCAGCCGAGAATTCTTTATCCAGCAAAACTGTCCTTCAAATATGAAGGTGAATATAAAGTATTCACAAACAAACAGAAACTAAGAGAGTTTGCAAAAAAGAATCCACCTTTGCAGGAAATATTAAAGGAAGCCTTAGAACCTGAAAGAAAAAGACAGGAGAGAGAGGCTTGGAGGACAGTATAGAAGAAAGAAAAGCAGAAAGGATAACCAAAAGAGTAAAAAGAAAGACAAAAATAAGATGACATATGAAAACCAAAGAATAAAATGGAGGAAATAAATAGTGCATTTTCAGTAATATCATTGAATGTGAATGGATTAAATTCCCCAATCAAAAGATACAGGCTGACAGAATGGATAAAAAAACATGAGCCATCCATATGCTGCTTACAAGAAAGTCATCTCAGACACAAGGATACAAGCCGGCTGAAAGTAAAAGGTTGGAAAAGATACTCCATGCAAATAGTAAACAGAAAAGAGCAGGGGTAGCTATACTAATATCAGACAAAACAGACTTCAAATGCAAAAAAGTGATAAGAGATGCGGAAGGCCATTATATATTAATAAAAGGGACGATCCTCCAGGAAGATATAACAGTCATAAATATCTACGCACCTAACCAGGGTGCCTCAAAATATATGAGACAAACTCTGGCAAAACTGAAGGGAGAAATAGACATTTCTACAATAATCATCGGGGACTTCAACACTCCTCTCACATCATTAAATAGAACAACTAGACAGAAGATCAACAAGGAAACAGAGAACTTGAACAATATGATAAACAAGTTAGACCTAACAGACATATACAGAACACTGCATCCAAACTCAGCGGATTATACATTCTTCTCAAGTGCCCATGGATCTTTCTCCAGGATAGACCACATGTTAGGTCACAATACAGCTCTCAATAAATATAAAAAGATTGAAATTATACAAAGCACCTTCTCAGATCATAATGGACTGAAACTAGAAATCAATAACAGACAGGAAAAAAGGAAATTTGCAAATGTGTGGAGACTGAACAACACACTCCTAAATATTCGGTGGGTCAAAGAAGAAATTGCAAGTGAAATCAGTAAATATATTGAGACAAATGAAAATGAGAACACAACATATCAAAACTTATGGGATATAGCAAACGCAGTCTTGAGAGGGAAATTTATAGCCCTAAATGCCTATATTAAGAAACAAGAAAGAGCTAAACTCAAAGATTTAACTGAACAACTTGAGAAACTAGAGAAAGAACAGCAAACCAATCCCAAAGCAAAAAGAAGGAAAGAAATAATAAAGATTAGAGTGGAAATAAATGAAAATGAGAACAGAAAAGCAATAGAGAAAATCAACAAAACCAAAAGCTGGTTCTTTGAGAAGAACAGTAAGATTGACAAACCCCTCGCTAGACTAACAAAGAAAAAAAGAAAGAAGATGCAAATAAATACAATCAGAAATGAAAGGGGGGGAATTACAAATGACCTCACAGAAATAAAAAGAATCATAAGAGGATATTATGAGAAACTATATGCCAACAAACTAGACAACCTGGATGAAATGGACAAATTTCTAGAAACTCATAACCAACCTATACTGACACAACAAGAAATAAAAGAACTTAACAAACCAATCACAATTAAGGAGATTGAATCCGTCATCAAAAATCTCCCAGCAAAGAAAAGTCCAGGACCAGATGGCTTCACAGGTGAGTTCTACCAAGCATTTCTAAAAGAATTAACACCAATCCTGTTTAAACTCTTCCAAAAAATTGAAGAGGAGGGAAAATTTCCCAACACATTTTATGAAGACAACATCACCCTAATACCAAAGCCAGATAAAGATTCCACAAGAAAAGAAAATTACAGACCAATCTCTCTCATGAACATAGATGCAAAAATTCTCAACAAAATACTTGCAAATCGAATCCAACAGCATATCAAAAGACTTATACATCACGACCAAGTGGGATTTATTCCTGGTATGCAAGGCTGGTACAACATAAGAAAATCAATCAATGTAATACACCACATTAACAAATTGAAGGAAAAAAACCACATGATCATCTCAATAAATGCAGAAAAGGCATTCGACAAAATCCAACATCCTTTTTTGATAAAAATACTTCAAAAGATAGGAATAAAAGTAAAATTCCTCAATATGATGCATATATGAAAAACTCACAGCCAACATCATACTCAATGGGGAAAGATTGAAAGCTTTCCCCCTAAGATCAGGAACAAGACAAGGATGCCCACTGTCACCATTGTTATTCAACATTGTACTAGAAATTCTAGCTAGGGCAATTAGACAAGACAAAAAAATTAAAGGCGTCCAAATAGGAAAAGAGGAAGTAAAACTCTCACTGTTTGCGGATGACATGATCCTGTATTTAGAAAATCCTGAAGTATCCACAACAAAGCTACTTGAACTAATAAATGAGTTCAGCAAAGTGGCAGGATATAAGATCAACACGCAAAAATCAGTAATGTTTTTGTACACTAGTACTGAACAATCTGAGAAGGAAATCAGGAAGAAAATTCCATTTTCAATAGCAACAAAAAGACTCAAATACCTAGGAGTTAATTTAACCAAGGAAGTATAGGACCTATATGCAGAAAACCACAAAACAATGCTAAAAGAAATTTAAAAAGACCTAAACAAATGGAAAGACATTCCGTGTTCATGGATTGGAAGAATAAATATCGTGAAGATGTCAATCTTGCCCAAACTGATTTATAGATTCAATGCAATACCAATCAAAATCCCAACAGCTTACTTTACAGAATTAGAGAAGGCAATTACCAAATTCATCTGGAAGGGTAAGTGCACCTGAATAGCCAAAAGTATTCTAAAAAAGAAGAGCAATGTGGGAGGAATTTCACTGCCTGACCTTGAAACATATTACAAAGCTACAGTGGTCAAAACAGCATGGTACTGGCATAAAGATAGACATATCGATCAGTGGAATAGAATTGAGAATCCAGAAATAAACCCTCACCTATACAGTCAACTGCTTTCTGACAAACCTACCAAGCCCATGCTGATGGGAAAAAACAGTCTCTTCAACAAATGGTGTGGGGAGAACTGGATATCTATAACCAAAAGAATGAAAGAGGACCCCTATCTCACCCCATATACAAGAATCAACTCAAAATGGATTAAAGACCTAAATATAAAAGCCAGGACCATAAAACTACTAGAAGAAAATGTAGGGAAACATCTTCAAGACCTTGTAGTAGGTGGTGGTTTCTTGGACTTCACACCCAAAGCACGTGCAACAAAAGAAAAAGTAGATAAATGGGACCTCCTCAAAATTAAACACTTTTGCACCTCACAGGACTTTGTCAGAAGGGTAAAAAGGCAGCCAACTGAATGGGAAAAAAATATTTGGAAATCACATATCTGATAAGGGTTTAATATCCAGGATATATAAAGAGATGTAACAACTCAACAATAAAAAGACAAATGACCCAATTAAAAAATGGGCCAAAGACTTGAATAGACATTTCTCCGAAGAAGAAATACAAATGGCAAAAAAACACATGAAGAAATGCTCAACATCACTCATGATTAGGGAAATGCAAATCAAAACTACAATGAGATATCATTTCACACCTATCAGAATGGCCACTATTAAAAAGACAGAGAACTACAAGTGTTGGAGAGGATGTGGAGAGATAGGAACACTTCTTCACTGTTGGTGGGAATGCAGGATGGTACAACCACTATGGAGGACTGTTTGGCAGTTCCTAAAGAAGCTGAATATAGACTTGCCATGTGACCCTGCAATACCACTACTGGGTATATACCCAGAAGAACTGAGAGCAGTGACACGAACAGACATCTGCACACCGATGTTCATAGCCACATTATTCATCATTGCCAAAAGCTGGAAACAACCCAGGTGTCCATCAACAGACGAATGGATAAACAAACTGTGGTCTATTCACACGATGGAATATTATGCAGCTATAAGAAGAAATGAAGTCATAAAGCATATGGCAACATGGATGAATCTGGAGGACATTATGTTGAGTGAAGCAAGCCAGACACAAAAGGACAAATAGTGTATGAATGCATTACTATGAACCAAATATATTGTGTAATATATTGTTTGATTCACACACACACAAAAAAAACAAACAAAAAACAAAACAACAAAAAAATTTACATGTATCCTTTACATTTAATTGAGAAATGTATATATTTATTGATCTGTGTTTACTTTTTAGTTTTTAATTGCTTATGTTTTCAATTATTAAATGTACAAAATAAAGTTAAAAACAAAACAAAACAAAACAAAAAAAACAAATCATATATGGATATTGAATCCTATCAAATGCTCTTTCTACCCCTATTGAGATGACTTTTCTTCTATATTCTGCTAATACCAAAATTACAATAAGTGATTTTTCAAAGTTCAATCAACATTGCATTTTTCTTTTTTTTATTGTCCTTTTTACATATTGCTAGATTTGGCTTGCTAATTTTCTTTTGGAGTTAAGCATCTACGGTCATGAGTGAGAATGACCTGTATTTATTTTTCTTGTAATTTCCTTTAGGTTTTGGAGTCATGAAATAAGTGGAAGTAGTCCTCCTTCCTCTTCTCTGGAGAGTTTGTGTAGGATTGGATTATTTCTTCCTTAAATACTTGGTAGAATGTACTGGTGAAGCCTCCTGGGCATACAGTTTTCTTTGTGGGAAGGTTTTCAATTAATGAAACAATTTCTCTAATCATACCAAATGATTAGAATTTCCTATTTCTCATTATATCAATTTTAAGTCCTATTTTTTTTCTTGAAATTTGTCTAATTTATCTAAATTTTCAAATTATTACATAAAGCTGTTCAAAAAATTATCTTAAAAAAATCTTTAGGTTCTGCTATGACGTCTCCTTTTTCATTCCTAATACTGGTTTACTCCTACTCTCTCTTTCTTGATCATTCTTGACCAGACTGATCTTTATTTTATTGATATAATTTTATAGTACTTTACAATGAGTTGCCCTTTTGGCTTTGCTGATTTAGTGTAAGTTTGTTTTCCATTTTATTAATGTCTACTTTATATTATATCTTCTTTTTTTTAGGTTTAATTTCCTTTTCTTCTCTTTTTGAGACAACAGCCTTAATTCTTTTCTAATCTATGCATTTAAGCTATATGGTTCCTTCTATGAATGGCTTTACCCATTCTTTTGATATATTGTATTTTCATTATCATTGTTTAAAAAATATTTCTAATTTTCTTTTTTTAATTTCTTCTTTGACCCAAGGATTACTAAAAGGTATACTACTCTACCTCTAGGTAGCTGGGGGATAATTTAGCTATCTTTTTGTTCATTTCTAGTAATTCTATAGGGACAGAATATACACTCTGAATAACTTCTTTCATTTGAAATTTTTTCCGAATTTGCTAGATGGCCCAGAATATGGTCAATTTTGATAAAAATTCCATTTAAAAAGAATTGTTGTATTTGGCACTGATTGAGTACAATGCATATGTCAATTAGGTCATGTTGGTTAATCACAATGTTCAAATATTCAGCTTCCAAACTCACTCATGTAGTTGTTGGCAGGTCTTAGTTCCTCTCTGCCTGTTGGTACAGACTTCAGTTCCTCATCATGTGAGCCTCTCCATAAACTGCCTGCATAGCAACACTGGCTTCCCCCAAAGTGAGTGACCCAAGAGAGAGCAAGAGGACATTCCCAAGATAGAAGCTCCAGTTATTTTATAGAAGTGACATACCATCACTTCTGTCATATTCTACAGGTCACACACACCAACCCTGGTACAACAGGAAAGGAAATTATACAAGGGTGGGAATACTAGGAGGCAGTGATCACTGGAGGCCTTCTTACAGGCTGGCTACCACCCTCTGGCTCCCAATGATTCACACTCCCACACAAAATACACTCACCCCATCTAAAGGCTCCCACAAGTATCATCCCATTTACAGCATCAACTTAAAGTTCAAAATCTTATCTATATCAGATTCAAGTACAGATGAGGATCCTCAGATGCAGTTCCTTAAGTTCCTGTAGCTTAGCTCCTCTTAATCTACTGACCCATGAACTAAGAGAAGTTTTTTTTGCTTCCCCCACAACCCCACCCCAACCAACATACAATGACAGGGTATGCAGAAGATAACCTTTTTGGTTATTTCTGTTAAAAAAAGGGAAAATTGGAGGCATAAAAGAGTCAATGATCCATAGCAATTCTGAAATCCAGCTGGGTAAATACCTGAAGTTCCTTGATTAGAACACTCAGTTGTACTTTGCCTGAAAATGATACTTGGTTCTGCTCTTTCAGTCATCCTTCCTTATTCATCAAAGTTAGCATATGTTTGCAGTTGAGATGAGTTTTTAGCCTAACTTCTGCTGGTAGAGGTTTGGGTGCTCAAAGGAGTCTTTCATTTTATACTGTCTCTGCCCCTTTCAATCCAAGCCAGCAATGGATATGGTGATATAATTCTCTTCAAAACATTATGAGTCTCAGCCATAAAAAGGAATAAAATACTGATTTGTGCTCCAATACAGACGAACCTTGAAAACTTCATAGTAAGTGAAAGAAGTTGGACCCAAAGGACCATATAGTGTATGATTATATTTCTAAGAAATGTCTAGAATAGACAAATACATAGAGACAGAAAGTAGTTTAGTGATTGCCAGAGGATGGAGAGGAGAAAACTGGAGTGACTGCTAATGGGTATGTGATTTCTTTTCAGGGTGATGAAAATTTTCTAAACTTGGGTTGTGGTAATGGTTGCACAGCTCCGTGAATATACTAAAGACACTAATTGTACACTTTAAATGGATGATATTTTATAGTATTAAAATTATATTTCAATAATGCAGTTAAAAAAAGAAAACCATTATGGGTCTCCTATAGATCTAACTGGGTTCATTCCATTAACAAAAAGCACAAAAGAAAAAAAGATACCCCAAAATATCCTCTAGAGAAACCCTTCTCTACTTTGGGTTTATGCTGAAAAGACTGAGAGATGAAAGCCCTTAAACTTCTTAGAAGCCTGTTTGATTGAGAGAATCTGTGAGCTTCACCCTTTAGTCTTACTGAAGAGCACTGTGAGGTACCATCCTTTTTCTTTCTAAGGTCTTAACAAAGGATTTTACAGTCACACCTTTTGCTTCAACTTTAGACCATACTTGGGATTTGATCTCTGCTAGGAAGTCATTTCTTGGTTTTAGCATTGTTTGCCATCTGACAAGGTTAGGGATCTTCAAATCTTGCAAGTCTACAATCACATTTCAAATTTTTTTACATCAGCGCCTATGGTAGTTTAAGACTGTATGTACCCCAGAAATGGTCATGTCCTTAGAGCTAATCTATTCCTGTGGGTGTGAGCGTACTGTAAGTGGGACCTTCTAATTAAATCACTTCAGTTAAGGGCCTTTGATTAGATTACTTCAGTAAGGCATAACCCAGGGTGGGTCTTAATGCTCTTACTGGGGTCTTTTATAAACAGGATGAAGACAAAGAGAAGAGACACAAAAATAGAGAAGAACTCACAGAATCTGAGAGAGAATGCCACAGATGGAGCAGCCCCAGAAGCTGAAAGTAATGGAGCCCCGAGGAGAAAGCACAGACTGGCAGACACTGCCATGTGCAGGAGTCCAAAATTGCCCACAGTTGTCTTTGGGGATAGGGCATCGCCTGATGGAGCCTTGACATGGACACTTTTCTAAGCCATGAAGATGTAAGCTTATAATTTAACAAACGTCCTTGTAAAAGCCAACC
Organism: Tolypeutes matacus; assembly: GCA_026826555.1. NCBI lineage: Eukaryota > Metazoa > Chordata > Mammalia > Cingulata > Chlamyphoridae > Tolypeutes > Tolypeutes matacus. The sequence goes on along the minus strand of JAKSZT010053801.1, from coordinate 8,867,417 downwards.
CCTTTCTGGTATTTTGCCTTGGCAACCTTTAGCAAACTAAAACAGAACCCTACTTCCAGGTACCAAAATCAATGTTAGTTATCTATTGCTGCAACAGTAAGCATTATTTATAGTCTCTGAGGGTCAGGAATCTGAGAGCAACTTAGTTGGGTTTTTCTGGCACAGAGTCTCTCATGAAATTGCTGTCAAGCTGTGGGCTATGGTTCCAGTCATGTGGAGGCTCAAATGGAACCAGACTTAGAGAGTTTTTGGCAGGATTCTTCTCCTCTCTGGCAAGTGGCTGGAGATCTCAATTCCACACTATGTGGGCTTCTCCATAGGTTCCCTAAATGTCCTCACCTCATGCAATTGGATTCTCCCAGATTGAGAGGTGAGAAAGAGAGAGAGAGAGACCAAGCATATGTGTACGCTCAAGATAGAAGCCATTTAATCTTGGAAGTGATATACCATGACTTCTGCTTATGCTACTGGCCACACAAGGGGATGATGTAAGTGGATACAAAGAGATGATGATCACTGGAAGCTGTCTTGGAGGCTATCTTAACTTATATGCTAACTTTGTGTATTTTAATTTTATGCATATTTCATCCCCAAAAGAAATTATTTCAGTTTTAAACAGTCCATATTAAAATTTACTCAGGGGAAGTGTCTGTGGCTCAATTGGTTGGGTTCCCGTTTACCATATGGGAGGCCCCGGGTTTGATTCCCCGGGCCTCCTGGAGAAGGCAAGATAGCCCGCACAGCGCATTCAGCTGGCACAGCAAGATGACCCAACAAAGGGAGACAAGCAGACACAGAAAAACGCAAAGCAAATGGACACAGAGAGCACAAGCAGCAGGGGCAGGGGGGTGGGGGGTGGGAAATAAACAAATAAATACAAATAAATCTTAAAAAAAAAAAAAAAAAAAAAATTTTTACTCAGTATTTACTTTTTATCAGTCTACATGTCATCTTGTATCTTTAAGCTTCCATCTGGAACAATTTTCCTTCTATTCTAAGACCCTTTTGTATTTTCTTTAATGCAGATCTGATAACAAATTTTCTGAGTTTTTGTTTAAAAATGGCTTTATTTCACCTTCATTTCTGAAGGATTCTTTCCTTGGGCATAGAATTCCAGGCTCGCAGTTATTTTCTTTCAGCATGTTGAAGAGAGTCCATCATTTTCTGTCTTCCATTGTTTCTCTTGAGAAATTATTTGTCTTACACTTATTTTGAAGGTAATATATTTTCTTTTCTGGCTTCCTTTTTGCCTTTGCTTTTCAACAGCTGTATTGGGTACAGTTTTACTTATATTTTTTCAGCTTGGGGTTCACAGCATTTTTTGAATCTTTAGTTTGATACCTTTTCTGAGTTTTGGAAAATTCTCAGGTAATACCTTTTTAAGTATTACTTCTATCGCATTCTCTCTTTGCTCTCTTTCTAAGATTTCAATTAGATTTTCAATTGTGTGTTAAACTTATTCACTGTATTCCAAGTGTCCTTTCAAATTTTTCTGTGTTTTCCATTCTTCCATCTCTCTAGGCTTTAGTCTGTATACTTTCTACTGATATATCATTTAGTTTACAAATTTTCTCTTAGATTCTGTTTGGTCTGTATAAAACCCAAACATTAAGTCCTTAATATTTCATATTCAGTTCTAGAATTGTATTTGGTTCTTGCTTAATAGTTCTGCCCTGTTTTATTGTTGTTGTTTGTTTGTTTGTAGGAGGTACCGGGGATTCAACCCAGGACCTCGTACATGACACTCAACACTGAGCTACATCTGCTCCCCAGTTCTGCCCTTCTTTATGATTCTATCCTTTATTTCTTTAATAACTGTACTTAATATTTTAAGTTTCTTTTAATCCCATTATCTGGATTCTTTATCAATCTGTTTCTACTGTCTTAAGTTTCTCTTTGATTTTGTTTCCATCATATTTCCTGCTCATATGCCTGTTTTTGTTTATAAAATAGAATGCCTGACACTATAAATGAAACATTTTGAAGATTATCTGCAGCCCAGGAATATATTTCACTTTACTTCTGAATAACAGCTAGGGGTGTTATCAATCCTAGATTCCTTAATGCCACTGGAGATTGGTAAAATTCAAAGTTGGGCCTCAGACCCTAAAAGGTCAGTCTATTTATTTCCTTAAGTGAATTCCACCTTTATCAGTGCCAGGGACATAGTAAAAGTGCAAATTCCAAGACCTACTGGTTTAATAGTTGAGACAGATGCATTTTTAACATCTCCAGATAATTTCATGCACATTGAAGTTTGAAAATTATTCTACAAGTTGAATAAGTTCCAATCACCTTATTAAAAAGAAATGTATGGTCTCTTAACAGATTTCTGAAGCTTTTTTCTTTCTACCTGCATAAAGTTTTCTTTTCCTTTTTCACTTTTATTGGCTTAAAAGATAGGTTTCAAGAAATCTCAACAAAGCTTCTTCCACAGGGTAATGTCAATGAAGTTGTTTGATCTGTTTACCATTATGAAGATTTTTAGTGCATAATGTGCTGTATTTTAAAAAGTATATTATTAAAGATGAAGTAATACAGTTTAATACACTTAAAGATATTTCAGACACAGATTTTCTTTCATCCTAGGAATGAAATTCTTGTTCTAGGCGGTTTTATAGCTAAATAGGTTATCTTTCAGTTGGTCAAAACACTCAATTCTCCAGTCAACTATGTTGATAAAATAAATAGGCCATTTTATATATGGCTAGCATTCCTATAAATGAGGAGTTCTAATTTTGCAAAGCCACAGGAAAAGACTGAGTGAAATTAAGGAATAAAATTAGGCAAAACTAAAGTAAATCAAAGGCACATTAAATATCTATTTAGGAAAAAAGATCCAAGGTTAGCTTCTAATATATCTAAACCATGGATATACAAATAAAAATTGTTAATAGAGTAACTCTGTAGCATTAAGCATTTATTGTGCCAAATAAATCTAAATATGGTTTAGTCTATTACAGGCTTTTACCCTTAGATCTCCTAATTCAACTTTATATTTGCTTCATTGTGATAAACAACAGATAAATAATTAGATAAGGCTGGCAGATCTACTTTGAGTATGTAGTATTCTTCCACTTCAGCAACATCCTCGTTTTCATAAGTCATTTTTAAAAATGGGTCCTTTAAATGTTTCTAGACTATTATTCCAAAGAGGATATCAAAAAGTCTGCATTTTTAAGTTTAAAAAGTTTTTATGTAGGGGTTGGATGTAGCTCAACTGGTTGGGCATCCGTCTCCCATATGGAGGGACCCGGGTTCGATCCCCGAAACCTCCCGGTTAAAAAAAAAACAAACAAAAAAAAACACTACGCTTTAAAAAGTTTTTATGCTGCAAAATAATATTTCTTCAACTTTTCATTTCTTCATTATGTTCTAATTATTTTATTTTAAAAAGCAGTGCATTGCAGTGGTTAAGAAAACAGGGTCAGGTTTCTAAGTTTGTATCCTTACGTGATTTTGCAAAAGACTGAACTTTTCTACCTCTCTGTCCTCATCTCCTCTTCTGTAAAATGGGGATAAAAATAATTACAGAGTTTTCTGTGAGGATTAAATGAGTTCATATGTAAAGTGCTTAGAACAGTGGCTAGCATACAGTAAACACTCTATATGTGTTATATGTTATTATTATTATATTACAGGGGATAGCAACATTTTGATGGCCTTTTTCTCCAAAAGAGAAGACGTCACTACTCATTGACTCAATAATAAACTGGAAATATTCATGAAAGCTAGCATTTTTAATCAATTATTCTTAAAAATGTACCTTTCGTGCTATTGGCTCCTGACCTTCCATCAATGTGTACCAGCTGACAAGTTTATTCCAGCCCTCTGTGGGCAACAGTATGTAATCCAATTCATCAATAAGATGCTCTTTAAGTGACTGGGCATCACCATCTGCAAAAAGGAAAAATAAACTCAATATATAAAAAGAAATAATAGTACATACCTCTAAATATTTTGATTGTATATAGATTACAAATTACTTATATCTATGAAGCAAAATTTTCTTTCAAGTGTTTGAAACAATGAGTCTTAAAGAAAGTTTCTCTGAAGAGGTTCATATATGAATACATATATTCCCAAAAAACTGCTGCTTTAAAAAAAAAGCTCTGTGGAGCAGATGTGGCCCAAGGGGTTGAGTGCCTGCTTCCCACATGGGAGGTCCCAGGTTCGGTTCCCAGTGCCTCCTAAAAACAAATGAAATAACCAACTCAGGGGAGCCAATGTGGCTCAGTGGTTGAGAACCGGCTTCCCACTTACGAAGTCCCAGGTTCATTTGCTGGGCCCTGGTACCTCAAAAAAAAAAAAAAAAAAAAGCTTCAATGTGTACCATATTAAACAACTAACAATGTTTAAAAACAAATTTTCTCTTATTAGGCTCTTAATAATAATTTTAAAAAATCCCAGGGTGTAATTATTAACCAAGGCAGCTGATGAAAGACTGTTTACCCAATATTTGAGTATCCAGCGATGCCCCACATGATAACAGTGGTAATTCTAGCATCAGGTGATAGAGAAAATTCAGAAGCAAATCAGGGAAGCAGATGTGGCTCAAGCTATTGGGCTCCCGCCTACCATATAGGAGGTCCAGGATTCGATCCCTGGGGCCTCCTGGTGAAAGCAAGCTAGTCTGTGTAGAGTGCTGGACCACTCTGGAGTGCTGGACCGCACGGAGTGCTGGCCCGAGCGGAGAGCTGGTATAGCAAGCTGATGCAATAAAAAAGAGACACAGAGGAGAGACAAGCAGCAGACCAGGGAGCTGAGGTGGTGCAAGAGACTGAGCGCCTCTCTCCCACTCCAGAAGGTCCCAGGATCGGTTCCTGGTACTGCCTAAGAGAAGACAAGCAGACACAGAAGAACACAGTGAATGGACACAGGGGCTAGGAACCATGATAAAAATGATAAAGGCCTCCTGTGAACCAACCCATTGCTCCAGAAGGTCCGTGATCTAGATTCCTCCCCAGAGCGAGAATGGAGGTAGTAATCTGAGACTCATTTGCTATCTGATTCTTTACTTGAATTTTCACGTCAACCATAGTTTAGAAATTGAAATTGTTCATTGACTTGTATATAACAGAAAAGGGGTTTTCTTGTTCTGAGTCAGTCTTCAATTAACAAGCATGGGAAGCAAAACTGTTCTAGGTATCATTCCAATAGCAAGAACATACTTTTCTTAATAAGATTTAACAATAAATTACAAAGCAAGAAAGATGATGAAGGGATTAAGTAGAATCCTCTAGGGATCTTTAGGATTAGGCTAGATCACAGAATCACACTAAACTTTAAGAAAGTTTAAGAAAACTATGTTTCACATAGAACAGAAATAGGTTAACTCTGAATTTTATAATACACATTTCAATAGCAAGTGCAAAATAAGTCTTAATTTTAAGATCGTTTTTTCAGTTGTAACTTTTTAATTTGTGATTAAAACTGATAATTTAGAATACGTGTTCAGAAATTCTGTGTAGGTGAAAGAAACTCATATACTCTTAGCCCTGACTATGCATAATGTATTATATGAAATATATTATAGATGACATCCATGTTATCTCAATTTGCTAAATAACTCTGTAAGATAGGAATCTTCATTTTAGATTAGAAAATAGATTCAGAGATATTGCGTAACATGCCCAAAGTCACACATACAAGAAATTACAGGTATTGTGAAAGGTGTTACAAAAGAAAACAATGTTATTTCTTTAGTCTCAAAACAATACAATATTATGAGGTAAGTATCTCCATTTAATTAGTAAAGAGAATCAAGGATTTCAAGTAATTTGTCCAAGGTCACATATACAGAAAATAAATTGCAGAGACTCAACTCAAAGGCAAATCTTTTGACTCTAACATCTACTCTCTTTCCCTTATAGCACACTGCCATCAAAAAACTTAACAGGAAAAAAAGAAAAGTTAAAAAATAAAGACTTCTATGCTGTTTTTCTACAATAACTCAAGAATTTGGGTAAATGATTTCATATCTACCAGAACCCAAATAGTAATTTACCCTAATGGACAAAAAGGAATGATCTATTCATTTTTAAAGAGGGAAAAACACCGTCAAACTATTATAAAGAATAAATTTTATGTGCTTATTAAAATATAAATGCTATTCAATAAACTGCTTATTAAAGTATACAATTTAAGTTTTGACATATCAATACACATATAAAACTATCACCATGACCAAGATAATGAATAAATCACCACAAAAATTTTCCTTGTGCTCCTTTGTAATCTTTCCTACTTATCCAGGACCCACCTTCCCATGCCCAAAAAACCACTAATCTGCTTTCTGTCACTACATACTAATTTGCATTTTCTAGAATTTTATATAAAAATAGTATGTACTGCTTTTTGTTATTTTTAGGAGGTACCAGGGATTGAACCCAGGACCTTATACATGGAAAGTAGGTGCTCAAGCACTGAGCTACACCTGCTCTCCCCAGTATGTACTACTTTTTGCTTGTTTTTTTTTTTCATTAGACATAATCATTTTGAGATCTATCGTTTTTACCCATCAAGTTTATTCCTTTTAATTGCTGAGTAAGATTCCCTTAAATGTGTACACTACAATTTGTTTATACAACTGTTGATGGGCATTTGAGTTGTTTCCAATTTTTCTCTATTACAAATAACACTGTTATAAATATCTGTTTACAAAATTTCACATGGACATATGCTTTCATTTCTCTTAGGTAAATATCTAAGAAGTAGAATGGCTGGGTCCCACGGTAAATGTATATTTAACTTTTTAAGAAACTGCCAGGCTATCTTCCAAAGTATATTACAGAATAGTCCCAGAAACAGTGTATGAGAGTTCCACTTGCTCCTCATCCTTGCCAAAAGGTGCTATTAAGTTTTTAAAATTTTAACCATTTAGTAAGCATATCTCACTGTACTTTTAATCTTTATTTTCCTAGGTACTAATATCGAGCATCTTCCTTTTTTTTTTGAGTTACAGGGGCTAGGGATTGAACCTGGGACCTCGTATGTGGGAAGCCGGCGTTCAACCACTGAGCCACATAGGCTTCCCTGAGTTGTTTTTGTTTGTTTTGCTTGTTGTTTGTTGTTTTTGTTTTTTTCAGGAGGCACCGGGAATATTCTGGATAGCCAAAATATTCAAGCATCAATTGTTTAAAAGACTATCCTTTTTCCACAGAATTGCTTTTGCATTTTCATCGAAAATCAACTGACCGTATATGTGTAGATCTATTTCTGGACTTTCTATTCTGTTGAACCGATCTATTTGTCTTTACAATAATAACAAACAGTCTTCATTACTGTTGCTTTATAAGACAGTGTTGTTAAATCCTATATATATTTTTTAAATTTAAAGTTGTGTTGGCTATTCTAGGTCTTTGCATTTCCAAGTGAAATTATGAAATTTTGGGATCAGCTTGTAAACTTCTACAAAAAGCCTATTGAACACCTAAATATCCACATGCAAAAAGAATGAAATTGGACCCCCAACTCTCACTATATACAAAACTTAACTTAAAACAGATAAAGGACCTAAATGTTATAAAAGCCAAAACTACAAAATTCTTAGAAACAAAAATAGGTGCAAATCTTTATGACCTTGGATAGGTAATGGTTTTTTTTATATGACACCAAAAGCACAAGCAAGAAAAGAAAAATAGATAAATAAAAAAAAGATAAAAATAGATAAATTAGACTTAATTAAATAAAAAGTATTTGTGCTTCAAAGGACATCATCAAGAAAGTAAGAGAACACATAAAATGTAGAAAATATTTGCAAATCATATATCTGATAAGGATTTAGTATTCAGACTATATAAAGAATTCTTTATAACTCAACATTATAAAGGCAAATAAACTTATTTAAAAATAGGCACAGGATCTGAATAGATATTTCTCCAAAGAAGAAATACAATAAGCATAGGAAATGATGCTTAACATCATTACTCATTAGGGAAATGCAATTCAAAACCACAATGAGATACCACTTCACATATACAAGAATGGCTATAATAAAAAAAAATAAACAATAACAAGTGTTGGTAAAAATGCAGAGAATTGGAACCCTCATACATTGGTGGCAAGAACATAAAATGGTGTAACCACTTTGAAAAAGCCTGGAAGCTCCTCAAAAAGTTAAAGAGAGTGACCATATAACCCAGCAATCCCACTTTTAGGTTTAAACCTAAGAGAAAGAAAAAAAAAATATTCCCATGCAAAAATGTATACATAAATGTTCACAACAGTATTATTTATAATAGCCCAAAACTGGAAACAGTTCAAATGTCTATCAACTGATGAATGGATAAATTAAATGTAGTATAGCAACACAACGGAATATTATTCAGCCATAAAAAGTAACGCATGCTACAACATGGATGAATCTTGAAAATATGCTAAGTGCAAGAGGCCAGACACAAAAGGCCACATATTGTATGGTCTCATTTATATGAATGGACCAAAATAGGCATATGGATATCCACAGAGACAGAAAGCAGATTAATGGTTGCCTAGGGATCGGAAGGGAGGGGAGAAGAGAAATAGGAATGGGAGTAACTGCTAATGTATATAGAATTTTTGGAGTGAGTGATGAAAATGTTCTAGAATTAGTGGTGCCACCATGGATTTAAAACTTTGTGGACATATTAAAAACCACTGAATTGTACACTTTAAAAGAATGGATTTTATGGTATGTGAATTAGAAAAAAACATCTCCTAGGAAAGTGATTTGGAATTGTGTTGACTCTATAGATTGATCAGGGGAAAACGACAATTTAATAATATTCAGTCTTTTGACCTGCAAACAGTTTTTGTCTCTTTATTTTGGTTTATTGAATTTTTCTTAGCAATGTTTTGCAGTTTTCTGTGTACAGGTCTTGCATAAATTTTATCTGATTTATCCTTAAGTGTTTTATATTTTTGGTTTTTTCTTCTTGTATTTTATATTTTTGATGCCATTATAAAATATATTTTTTAAAAAAAATTAAATTTGTTAGTACATTGTTAAGAATATAAAAATACAATTGGGTTTTGAATAATGGTCTTGTGTATTGTAAACTAATATCACTTATTAGTTCTAGTAGTTTTGTAGATTCCATTGGATTTTCTACATAGATATAATCATTTGTGAATAAAAGCAGTTTTCTTACTTCTTCCTGTACAGTATGGATATCTTTATCTCTTCTTGCCAAACCGCACATCCAGCACAACATTGGCTTAAAGAGATGAGAGTGGATATTCTTGACTTTTACCTGATCTTAGTGGCAGAGCATCTGGTCTTTCACCACTGAGTATGTAAGTTATAGGTTTTCTGTAGATTCCCAATATGAGGTTGAGGAAGTTTCATTCTACTCCTAGTTTACTGAGACTTTTTAACATAAATGAGTTTTGTAGTCAAATACTTTTGCTGTATTTATGGAGATGATTCAAATTAACATTGATTTCAAAAGTTTAACCAATCTTGCATTCCTGAGATAAATCTCACTTGATCATGATAGATTATCCTTTTTATATATTGTTGGACTTGATTTGCTAAAATTCTGTTATCAGCATTTTCCAACTTTAAAAAAAGTCATGTGTCCTTCAAGAAAAACGATACACAATTCAGCACTTCCCCCAAAATAATAAGATCATGCTTTCTAATTTACATTTTCATTTAATGGTTTAAACTATAAACCCTTATTATATGATAACTGAAAACAAAATTTGGCATGATACAGAATAATAAGTTAGGTAGAATAATCTGAGATCATTAGATCAAATCTATAATGCAAAGAAACTTCTAATTTATCAATTTATTTACATTAACATTTTCCATATCACATTCATAGACATTGATATAAACACATTTACAATATGACTGAAGGAAGGAAATAATGACCTTTGAGAAGTCCAGAATTATCAATGGGTCCAGGATATACATTTTGATCTCCCATCTGGTATTTGTCCCAACTGTCAAAGCCAACATATTTTTTCCACTGTTTGAACCAGCGACTATCAACGAGGTACCTAGAAAAGAAAAAAACTCAGTTAAGGAAAATACCTGGAAAAACAAAAGAGCAATCTATTTTTGGCACTTAATTTTATATTAAAATGCATGCCTACTTCAAAGGATTATTGAGAATGCCACTTAGTAATTGAAAGAAAAATACTCTAGTTTGTAAAGTATTATTTCTAGTCTATAAACAGCTACTACTTGAGGACAAGTATTGCTGAACATATTAAAAAAAAAACCTAACAGCATTTTTTTAAAAAGCATGTAAAAATTCAAGTAGTGGGAGGCGGCTGTGGCTCAATCAGTAGGGCTCCCGTTTACCATATGGGAGGCCCTGGGTTTGGTTCCCGGGGCCTCCTGGTGAGGGCAGGCCCGCCCGCACGGCGTGGTTGGCTGACCCAGCGAGCGCAGGCAGCAAGGGGGGGATAAATGAATAAATAAATAAAATCTTAAAAAAAAAAAAAAAAAAAAAATTCTAGTAATCATATCAGTCAAACGAAACTGTAAAATGCAATATAGTAAAATACAAAAAATTATGAAAAATGGTTCTTTCTCAAGAAACTTGTAAATACAATATGTTCATTTTAGGCATCTTACTGTAGGAATCTTTTTGGAGATAGGGAGAGCTGGTATTAAAGGTTTGCAAAGTTGATTATAATAATTATAACTGCACAAAAAAACCCTTGAAATCTACAGAGCTAAGCAGGATTGGTTTTTGATCAATTTAAAATATGTGATATACCAAGCACTATGAACACTATAAGCATTACTGAACCTATATTCATCTTATTTTCAATTATCTAAAATTAGCTTCTCATCAGATGACTAGGACATAAGGGTTCACTAGAAAAAGTAACATAAGGGTTCACTAGCAAAGTATAAGAAATACCATAAACATAGAAAAACTATTAATTTAATCTGATTACAATATACAGTTGGTCCTTACTATCCAGATTCTATATTTGTGAATTTGTCTACTTGTAAAACTTATTTGTAACTCGAAAATTAATACTTGAGGCTCTTTTTGTGGTTGTTTGTAGATATGTACAGAGTGGAGAAAAATTTGAGTTGTCTAATAGGCATTTTCCTAGCCGAGGTAAAAAAATGGGACTGTGAGATCATAAATCAAGAGAAGCCATAAATTCCTAGATAAGGCAAAACACCTCTTCCTGTAGGTATATTTTAAAGGGTACTTACACATTCTTAGATAACTATGTAGAGTACTCCTGCTACATATCAGTAACTTTAAAGAAACAGGTTTATGATCTTGCAAATCCCGACAAGGCTCTGCCTTCCTTGTTCTCACCCCGTATAACCAATACCCTGTAACCCCTATGGTGGCACGCTACTCTGAACATTCTGCAGCCGTCCAGGACCAACGTCCCGGATTTTAAGTTCCCTAATAAACTGTTACTATTTTGCTCTATGGAGTGGCCTGCTTCGTTTTTTGGTCTTAAGTGCCCATCAAACTCTGAACCTATTCTGTAGGTTTATGGCCCGGGAGTGACAATCTGTGTTTCAGTTCTCATACTGTAAAAACAAGTGTCCTTTTCTCAGTATATATTTAGTGCTAGGTTTTTAGCACTGATATGCTTTTCATTGGTGATTTGCTGTTTAAAATGTCCCCCAAATATAATACTGAAGTGCTGTCTAGTATACCTAAGTACAAGGTTGTGATGTGCCTTACGGAAAAAATATACGTTAAATAAGCTTCATTCAGGCATGATTTATAGTGCTGTTGGTTGTGAATCCAATGTTAATGGATCAACAGGCTTGTGGAAACCTAACCCTGTATTTCCCCTAGGAACAATGGTTCGGTAGTCACTAATATAGTGTTCGTGGGGACATAACTACTGCAAACAATAAGAACAAAAAAGGTTAAGAACCCGTCTTAAAGAATATTCATCAGTAGTTTGATTCTCCAAAGGCGGGTGTGCAGAACTGTCGTGTATTAGTACTAGTACTCACTGTCAGGGTTATGCAACTAAAAGCCTCCAGACTGTGGGATTTAAGGTTTATGAGAAAAGAAAAAAAAAAGAGTTGAGGGATTACAGTCTTAAGAATACACTGTTTCCTTAAAAAAAACAAAATACACTTGACTAACACTGACTTTATATGGTAAATTGATAATATATTATACTTAATTGTATCTATCACCCATTAAAATTTAAAAAAAATTTTCGTCTTCCCTTACAATTTAAACAAGATACTTAAGACATGTGAATTACTTTCCTGCAAACAAATGTCACAGTGAGTGGCACTCTCCCATTCCATTCATCTGTTTGTCTACAGCTGTGCTAATTTCACAGTCTTAATTAGCTTAATCTTGCTTTTTTTTTAAGGCAAGTCCCCCCAGTTTGCTAGTCTTGTAAACTGTCTTAGCATTCCTTGGTCATTTGCTCTTCCATATGAATTTTAGAATCAGTTTAACTACCTTTATTTTTTTTTTTTTTTTTTACCGGGAGGTCCCAGGGATCGAACCCGGGTCCCTCCATATGGGAGACGGACGCCCAACCAGTTGAGCCACATCCGACCCCCTTAACTACCTTTAAATACCCAATCTTATCCAGGCATGGCATATTTCTCCATTTATTCAAGTATTATATAATATTTCAATAAAGTTTTTTTTTTTTAAAATAAAGAGCTTGCTTATTTTTGTTAGATTAATTCCTATGAAACTTCGAATTTTTTGCTATTGTGAATTTTACATTTTTTTCAATTGATTTTGTAACTGTTAATGCATATAAATCATTCATTTTTAACATTGAGTAATCTTATATCCCACAGTCTACTGACTGAACTCAATAATTTTATTTCTTTGGATATTCCCTTGGATTTTCCTATACAAAAAAATCAAATTGCTGTATTGTTGATTTCTGTTGGCTCATGAGGTCAGAAATGTACAGCGGAATTAAATTATTTTAGCATATAAGAAAGTCCTATTGTTATAAATAATGGTTCCATCTTTTCATTTCTAATTCAAATCCTAATCTTGTCTAATCATTGACTAGGACTTCTAAAATAATAATGGTGAAGAAATAGGAAACAACCTTGTTTTGATTTTAATGGGACTACTAAAAATTTCACCATTAGGCAAGATATTTGCTGTAGGTTTCTAATAAATGCTATTTATTAAGTTAGAAAAGTTCCCTCTTATTCTAAGAGGGAACAAATGGCCTATACCATTTGTTTAACCTATCATGAATAAGTGTTGATGTGATGAAAATTTTCTGCATTTACCAAGATTTTTCTCCTTTTCTCTGATGTATAAAATTAGGGTATATTTTCTTCTTCTACTTTCTAAAAAAGTAGACTGTAGGGAGGCGGCTGTGGCTCAATCAGTAGGGCTCCCGTTTACCATATGGGAGGCCCCGGGTCCGGTTCCCGGGGCCTCCTGGTGAAGGCAAGCCCACCCGCACGGCGTGGTTAGCTGACCCAGCGAGCACAAGCAGCAAGGGGGGGATAAATGAATAAATAAATAAATAATCTTTAAAAAAAAAAAAAAAAAAGTAGACTGTAAGGACAGGGATTATCTGTTCCTTGATACATTGGTAGTATCTGTACATAAAACTGTTTGGTTTGATATCTTTTGAGAGGTTAGATTTGGATGCCCAATTAATTTTCTTAAATACTTACTGGTTTTTGCCTTAAAAATGGAAATGCAGATTCTCCAATAAATTTTCTTAGTTAACAGCATATGCATTGAAAATATATGGACTTGGGATAATACTATAATTTCAAATGTCATTTTTTAAACTTATCTTAAAAATTATTTGTGGAATTAGTATCAAAATTCTATTTAAGTTATGTTTACTTAAGAGATATTTTTAAAAGATGGGATTTTACATCCCAAAGTGCTTAATAAATCCTATACCTGGGAGGCTTGTGCTTGGTATCTGCTGCTGTAACATTTCTAGATCAACTCTGTTTTCCTAGATCTTGAAATAGCTATTACAATATAATAATACTATTATAAGGGATTTTTTCATTTGAGGAATATTTGTATTCAATACATCTTTCAACTGAAAAAGGGCATCATATTTCTATTAAAGGCCACTTACGGCTTATTTATGGAATTGTGATGCAATGAAACATCAGGGAAGTAGAAAAAATAGGAGGATCCATTCAGGAAATAATGTTTAGGTATATACAAGAAAGGCAAAGATATATGAAGTGGGCAAATAAATAAAAAGGTTTTATTTCAAGACATTTATATACATTTGTTGCACTGTAAAAACTACTTCTAATCTATGAATTTTGTCACTATTACAATATTCCTCAATTTTAATTCATAAAGGCCTGGAACAGAATCAACAGGTTATGAAAAGTACATATAAGAAAAGACCTGAATTTATACTCTCAATAGCACTCTTAATCCCTGGTATACCATCAAAAGTCCAGAAAGGCCTCATTTTAGTTTTTGAGGGTTCCCCCCCATTTGTAAAAATTGATATTACATGACTTTTATTATTTTTTAGAGGTCTTCTAAAGAACAAAGAGAAAAATTACTTTCTCTCTTTTTAATAAAATAAAACTCATTCCATCTGGCAGTTACCCTATGGGTCCACTGGACTCTTTAACAAACCTAAGATACATCATAATACTTGGGATCTTATTTTCCCTCTATTACCTTCCTAGGAATTATTCCATCATTTCATTTCTCATCAATTATTCCCAACAAAACTAAAAAGGACTAAAATACTAAGAAAATGGAAGAAATATGGAATTGCCTACAAGAATGATGCAATAATAAAATTATTACATCTCGCTTCAGTTTTCTTACTTACTGCCTCAAATGCTGCATCACTTTTCAAGAGTAAGGTATAAAAGATTCAAGGTAGCATCACCTTTGTAATATTTTTTAGCATTACTGAACAGTTGAGAATTCAGAATTTTAAATTTTCTGTCCATAATGATAAAGAGAAGAAAAATGACAGCAGAGAAAGTTTCTTAAGAATTAGGTGAATCAGAAGATGAACGCAAAGAGACAAATAGTGGTACTTTAGACTCAAATAATACTGGTGAAATATTCATATTGTGAAACCTCAGACTATAAATTACAAATGACAACAATCTAGAACTTTTACAAATTCAAGAATTGGAGAGTGAGCAATGTACTTAAAAAAAAAAAAAAACAATTTATTGAAGTATATCATTCATACATGAACATACATAAACTGTAGGTGTTCAGTTAACACTGTGATCTTACAAAACATGCATAACATCATACAGGGCTCCCACACATCACTCCTCCCCAAACACCCTGCATTGTTGTGAAACAATTGTTAACATATCACGAAAGAGCATCATCAAAGTATTACTACCAACTGTAGTCGGTATCTTCCTCCCCTATACATTTTTAAAAAGGATTTATTTACCTTTACCCATTTTTACCTGCCCCCCCCCAACATTTTGTCCATTCACTGGGCAACTCTCTGTGTCTGTTTCGTGCCCTCTCTTGTCATCCTTCTCCTCCTGTCTTCACTGGGATTTGATCCTCGGAATCTCTGATGTGAGAGAGGCATCCTACGGCCTGCATCACCTTAGTTCCTGGTTTTTTTGTGCATCTCATCTTGGCTCTCCCTGTGTCACTCTCCTGTTATGTCATCAACATACTGCGCGGCTCGCAGAGCCTGACGACTCACCCGCTGAGGGGCCTGGCGGCACACCTGCGCATGGGGCCTGGTGGCCCACGTGCCTTCTATAATTTTCTTTTTTAAATTTTTACCGGGAGGTCCCGGGGATCGAACCCAGATCTCTCCACATGGGGGATGGATGCCCAACCACCCGAGCCACATCCATCTCCCTGCTATATCTCTTAAGGCTGACCAAAGATACCCAAAGTTACAGTCTTTCTCCATACAGGATGATCATATAATAAATCAGGCTTAGTTTATCACCAGCATTCTAAAAACCAGACCTAGGGAGAAAAACTAGGTCTGGGGACACATGATGGTTTCTATATAGTGAATGTTTAGCCTACCCCGATTATCACAAAATCAGGTCAGCGAGGATATTCGCACAGCAATGTACTTCTGAGGACAAAAAGGAAATCAAGTATTCTCATACAGATAGTCATTCAACAAGAAGGACTTTATCACACAATATTTTGGGACAAGAATGTGGACAACATTCTTTCATCTTTCGTGTTTGTACATCAATATTTTCTTGATGTGGTTCCTAAGAGGTATAACGAACGCAAGCATACAAAAGTTTCCAGAAGGAAGTAGATTATGTAGAAAGGGAAAAAAAAAAAAAAAATTACTGGGCTGAATATTTTAATTGGTGTTTTTTATACATTTAAAGTGAAAACATTATATAACGATAGAAAAATAAGGCTATTTTCTTTTTAAAAAAAATAAGAGCAGATAAAGTTTTCAAAAGTCTTGTATTTTGATGATGTAAGTACAAGAAGATAAGCTACAATACATCAGAGATGTATTTGAAATTTGAATGCAATATTTCATTTTGATGATATAAATGGAAGCAAAACTAAAAGTAATATTAAATAAGAACTTACTACACACTGTATTTGAAATCTGGAATCAGTATTTAGAAGATGAATATGTTTCAGGTTTTTGCATGAGAACCATTGGAGTTACATTCAAGGACTCAGCTATGTCAGATATTTGTATTTTCAAAACCAGGAAAATAAGAAATAAAAACTGGAGTTTGCTCTAAGTTTTTATTAAAATTCATAATAAAATTGTTTTTCACCATTCCTTTATTCTTAATTCTATAAATGACCTGCTAAGTGACTTTATAAAATGAAACTAAGAGGGTCCCTTGGACCCAACAAGGTAAACGGTGATGAATATTTTCCTGACATACTAAGGATTCTTTCATACCATTTATCTGACCCAGTTTTTTTTTTTTTAATTAATTAGTTTTATATTTTAAAAGATGCTTAGATTACATAAATGTTACACAGAAATTACAAGGATTCCCATGTTCCCCACTTCCCACACCCTCCACAACATCCCACACAAACATCTTTCATTAGTGTGGCATATCACCTGCAATGGATGGACTATGGCCTTGCCACGAAGCATGACCATAGTTCACATTGTAGACCACATCCTCTCCCACACAGTTCTACACGCTATATGCTGACGTAAAATGGCCTATATCTGTCGTCGTAATGTCACTCAGGATAATTCCCAAGTCCTGAAAAAGTCCCTGTATTACAACTGCTTTTCCCTTCCCTACCCTGAAAGCGTCCAGTGGCCACTGGCTCCACCCCACTGTTCTAATTTCTTCCATTGCTTGAATCACAATATGTCTGCAACAGAATACCAGTGAGTCAACTATAGTCCATAGCTCCTCCCCCAATCCTGAGGAGATTGGGATGGTGATGTCCACTCCACCTCCAAGTGAGAGGGGTCCTATATCCCATGGATACGATGGATGGGATTATCCTTCCTGCAGCTGCAGACTCTCTCTATTCCCTGGGATGGCTGCTGTCCATCATCTCTCCTCACCAGGTGATTTGGGTGAGTCCATTGAGCTGCAGAGTAGGAGTTGCAGCTCCACCGAGATTCCAGGTACAGCTGGCACATGGGTAGCCAAAGGCTCCAGTCTCTGGAAGTAGACCTACAAACTCCAGCATCGCATATAGGTTTGAATAGAAAGGACTGATGGAACATGTGCAGGGAGGACTTATTTGGGTCCAATTCTGTTCCTTTTTTTTTTTTAACTGGGAGGTCCTAGGGATCGAACCCGGGTCCCTCCATATGGGAGACAGACGCCCAACCATTTGAGCCACATCTGCCCCCCTATCTGACCCAGTTTTAAGCATGGCTAAAACCAATCATTCATTTTCTTTGAATTTGCTCTTCAGAACTTCTTGAGAAACATCCAATCAAGTAAACTGATGTTAGTCCAAATTGATAAGTCTCTAATCTCATGCCTTCTACTGTTGGTCAATACTTTTCCTTCTCCCTAGTAACTTGTATTCTGCACTCTCCAAAGTACCTAATTCACTTTCCACAAACACTCATTAACCCCTACACATCTTATCACTAAGTCCTGCCCAAATATACGTCAGATTAACAACTCTTTATTGTCATGGCCACCAATTTAATCCAAGTCAACTCTCATTTCCTGCTTAGTTTATTACAATAACCTAACTGGACTTCTTTCCAATCGATTTTCTACAATGTAGCCACAGTAATATTTTAAAAATGCAAATCTCATGATGCAACTCTTCTTTAAGAATTTCTCAATGACTTCAAGATGCAGTCTAAAATCCTTAACAATGCCTAAAAAGCTTGCATGATTTCTGCCCCTGCCTACCTCTCTAGTCTCACATTTCTTTGAGCAGAGGTCCAGCTGTAAGAGCCTTCTTTTAGTTCACTGACAGACCATTTTCCTGCTTTAAGGCTTCTTCTGCCTAGAATATTCTCCTATTCCCCTCACCAAGTAGTTAACTCCTCTGATCTTTCAGATGTCAACCTAAATAATATTTTCTCAGGGAAGACTTCCATAAACCTCTCCCCAATTCCTCCCAGTTTGGAAGAGGAAGAAAAAGATGGCAATCCAGTCTACTAGATATCAAGACTCTTTATTAAGTTACAGAAATTACTTTTAATAATAATAAAATTACTAACATTTAAGATCTAATCTTGGGCCAGGTGCATATTCCTAAGCACCTCAATGTACTGACTCATCTACACCTTTTAACCACCTCCCAAGGTAGGTACTATTCGAAATGTGTTACCAGCAGGGAGAGAAGCAAAAAGAGCAATGAAAACAGCATGAAGACTCACGAATATGTGGAGATATAATATATGGCAAAAGCATCACTACAAAGTAATGGGGAAAGATTAAGTAGTCTATAAAAAGCACTGGACAAGTGGCTATGCATATGAGCAAAAATTAATTGGTGCACTACCACATATATACAATCAGTGCTGCTATAAAGCTTGTTTTGAAAGCTTGGATGTATTAATATGTGGCTGATACGTTAGGGAACAATTTAGGCATAACAGAATTTCAATATATGCTTAAGCACTATTTCATCCACAAGTAGGGCTAGAATGAGGGTGAGGCAAATGAGATAAGTGAGTGCCTCCTTAAATTGTGTACCCTAGGTAACTTGCTTGCTTCACCCTAGTCCTAGCTCTGTCTAAATCAAATACTAGGTGGTTACAAGAAACTACACAGCTGCACTAAGCCATTCTGGAGTGCACAAAACACACACACTTGAAACATCTGCCAGCTACTAAGGTTCACCATGCGTTTCCTAGGTTCACCACGTGTGTTATAAGCCATAACCTCCACATCTGCCGTTAACAATTTCCTGGCAGATTTCATGTAACTAACCGTCCTTTTGCCACTTCATAATAATTCACGAGCTGCAATTCTTTTACATCCCATGTCCAAAAGCAAACTTCAAATCTTTTATATAAGGAAAAATGCCATGTTTACTATAGTGTTTATGTATTCCTTAACTATTTAACTTATGTAAAACTGTGCTACCATTTTCATCACGTATAAATTTTTTGTAATCACAGACAAAATTTGAGTGTTGTGCCCCAATCCCATTTTTTAGCATGAGAATTTGCATAGAATTGTGATTTTTAAGAACACATGCCACATTACAGTAGAATTAACTGCACAAAAACAAATTACAGGGGAACAGATATAGCTCAAGTGGTTGAGTGCCTGCTTCCCATGTATGAGGTCCTGGGTTCATTCTCTGGGACCTCCTATTAAAAAAAAGTATAGATGGATTAAAAACAAAAATGTGAAAGGCAAAAGGATAAAAATTTTAAATATACAGGAGAAAACCCTTTTTTAGAATATAGAATACAAGAGTTAAACCAGAAAGCAAAACAAACAAAAACAAAACAAAACAAAACCTAAACTAAAAACAAAAAACTTGCCAATGTTAAAATTGAAAGCTTCTTCACTTCCAGTTGACCAAGATGGCAGTATAAGATGCTCCAGGGTTCTGATCCCCCACAGAATCTGTGAACAACTAGCAAAAACTGGCAGCACCATCTTCCTCAGAGCTCTGGAAAAACAGTTAAAGTAACTGGGCGAGTGCTGAATCAAGAAAACACAACTTAAAAGGGGTAAAAGAACTTCATGGTGGGAAGCGGCTGTGGCTCAATCGGTAGGGCTCCCGTTTACCATATGGGAGGCCCCGGGTTCGATTCCCGGGGCCTCCTGGTGAAGGCAAAGCCCGCCCGCACGGCGTGGTTGGCTGACCCAGCGAGCACAAGCAGCAAGGGGGGGATAAATGAATAAATAAATAAAATCTTTAAAAAAAAAAAAAAAAAAAAGTTCATGGTGCCCCTTGATGGCCCCTACACTAACCCCTCTCCTGCACTGTGTGGAACCAGTCTGCATTCTCATTGTGGGTCCCTGGCCCTGTTTCGGAGGGAGTAGAGTAACCCCAATGTAATCCCTGTATGTTGCTTCCAATCTACCAAGTGGCAGCCTGAAAGACTAAACCAGGATACTCCTCTGGCTCCCTTTCCCAGAATTTGCCCTCCAGGCAGAAGCAACTGTTAGACAGCTAAAGCAGTGCAATAAATAATTAAATTCAAGTAGCCTAGGGTAAAGATTACTGGCTTCAATACATACAGGCTTCAAGACACACAATAGAGAACCCGGGAGGAGGGGAAGGCTATTCCATGGGGAATAGAGTGGGCATACCAATCCCTGTAAATGGGGGAATTACTAAGGCCACCAGCCTATATCCAGGACAAGACACATGCTCAGTAAAGACAGAATGGACTCCAAACTTTCACCTGGCACATCTTCTTGGTAGGAGAGCTAAACTCTGAAGGAGAGTACAACCAACCCAGAGCCAATCTGCTAAGACTGTAAAGAGTGCTTTTTGCTTTGGTTTTTTTTTGTTAGCAACTGGCAGTCAAGAAAATCTCTGTGAAATCATGAGGTAGATACAAACTTAATGAATAGACAGCTCAGGGACTAAGTCCCAAAACTAACACATTAAAATATTAAAATGTACAGTGTGTAATGAAAGACTATAAAACAAAAATAAAACAGGAAATGGCCCATCCAAAGGAACAAGACACAACCTCAGAAACCATCAAGAAATAACACCATCCTGTAATTTCTGCGTAATATCTAGGTAATCTTAAAAAAAAAAAAAAAAAAAAAAAAAAAATATATATATATATATATATAATAACATTTATGTAAGCAAATGCACATATATGCATATATATTTATATATCATTTTACAAATATTGGTATGTATTGTGAAAATTTTGATTTTTACCCACAATAAAAAATTAAATTAAATTAAATTTAAAAAAAAGAAAGAAAGAAATAACACCAGACTTTGGACACTTAAAAATGGGAAAGAAAAAAAAATTCCCCTAAATGGGTTCAATAGCAGATAGGAGCTGGCAGAAGAAAGAATCAGTGAACTTGAAGATAAGACAATTGAAATTATTTGGGCTGAGGAACAGAAAGGAAAAAGAATGAAGAAAGTGAACAGAGCCTAAAAAACCTATGGGAAGCAAATATTGACAGATTTGAAGGGAGAAATAGTTCCTCATCCAGACATCTACATCTAGACAGATCAATAAGAAAAGAGAGGGTTTGAACAATACCACAAATGACCTAGACCCAATATATATATATGAATATTGTACCAAACAGAAGAATAAATATTCTTAAGTGCACATGGATCATTTTCCAGGATAGAACAAATATTAGATAACAAAACAAGCCTCAAAAAATTAAAAAATACCGAAATCAAACAAAGTATTTTCTCAGACCATAGTGGAATGATGCTAGATATCAATAACAGAGAGAGAACTGGAAAACTCACAAATATGTGGAAATTAAACAACACATTCTGAAACAATCAATGGGTGGGGAGTTAATGATTACTGGGTACAGAGTTTCTGTTCCGGTTGATGGAACTTTTGATAACATATGATGCACAAAATGTGAAAATAATTACCACCACTGAATTGTATATCTGGAGGTGGATAAAATGAGAAATTTTAGGTTGTATATATGTTACCAGAATAAAAATAAAATATCTACTCCTGAGGAGTGGCTGTAGCTCCAGTGGTTGAGTGTCTGCTTCCCAAGTACAAAGTCCTGGGTTCAATCCCTGGTACCTCCTTAAAACAAAACAAAACAAAACAAAACAAAACAAAACAAAACAACCCTACTCCTCCCCCATTAAAAGCTACTATTCAACAAGATACCACAAACTAGAGAGACAAAGTAGATACTGGTGAAGATATTCATACTGCATACAAACAACAAAGGATTAGAACCTAGAATATAGGAAGAACTTCTTTAAATTAGTAAAACAAACAAAAACAAGAAGTGCAAATCAAAGAACAGGAAATCAGTGTTCTCTAAACATAACAAAAATATGTTCAACCTCTTTTTTATCAATTAGAAAAATGCAAATTAACATCACAAGGAGATCTCATATCATTCCCATACAATTGGGGGACACACAAGCAAGCAAGCACACACATATGTGTTGACAATACTAAGTATGGAGAAGTATTGTAGCAGGAATGCTCATTCCATTGATGGGAATGGAAACGAACTCCTACTTTGGAGAATAAATTTGCAGTATTGATTAAAGATGAATATATGCACACCATACAATCAAATAATGCCATTGCTAAGTTCCTATCCTATTTACAAGAATACAACCAAAATAATATTTACTGCAGCATAATTGGTAAGAATGAAAATTGGAAAAATCCTATTATTCATTAGTCACATCCTGCACTACTACACAAAAAGTGAAATTAAAAACAGAACTACATGTATTGACATGGATGAATCTCAAAATTACAATGTTGAATTAAAAAAAGCAAGCTGTAAAAGATATATAAATATAAAACACAAATATAACATATGCATGCACACATGCAACTACAGAAAATTTTAAAACATGCCACAAATATTACATATTACCACTGTGTTTACAGATCCATACATATGTGTAAAAGTATAAAGAGAATGATAAAAACAACTTCAAAACAGTAGCTCACTTTGGCAAGGGAGGAAAGGAAAACATGCAGAGAGATTCAACTCTATAACGCTTTACTTCTTAAACTAGGAGAGGTTTATAAAGGTGTTTTATGTTTTTCTTTATACTCTTCTGTATTCCTGAAACATTACATCAAATATGACTAAAGATTTTCTATTTAATACAGAATTTTAATACATATACATCTTCATACACACACACAGAATGAAGTACAGAAAACTTTATAGTCTATAAATAACATAGATATATATTATATGTAATAATTTTATAGTAAAAATTATTTTAATAGAGAGAATAATTATAAAAACAACTTTAGGTTTTCAAAAATTGACATAAAACTGAGTACAGCAAAATACATAAAATGCATAGCTTTATTTTTATTACCATTTACTTTGAAAGTAATTCATGATTCATCTTTTCCAAAGAGATGAACTTGCATTAAATTTAATTAAAAAAAAAAAAAAAATCACATAAGCCTTGAAGAATTTACTTCGGAATAGTTATGCTCTATTTGTGATTGTTTCTAAAATTACCAAACAGTGATTCTGATATATACTAATGTTTCATTTCTGAGAAATTATTTCCTTTTGGTAACTAGAGCAACTAGTAAATAAGCCAGAAAAGTGAAAATGATGGATTGATATCTCATAAAAAAAATTTTAAAAAGTGAAAAAGCAAAGTACTGAAAGTGTAGATATAAGCTTTGAGACCATGGAAGACAATATAAGCAAAACAAACAAATAACCTTAATATTTATATATTTACTGATTTTAGGCTTATCAAGCTTTGGTACCACATATTACATACTACATAACAAACTATGGATTTGCAACCATCTAAAATTCATCTAAATTCAAACATCAAGAATAGTCCAAAGTATGGTGGAATAATTAATTGCTTTGCGAAGAACAGACTAATTTAAATTTCTTACATGAAGGAATCATGTTTTATAAATGAAAACTAAGGTGAAATATTTCTGAATATTGAGACATCTGAGTGTGTTTCCCTATTTAAAAAAATATAAGGCTCTCTGCCTAGGGCAGCCCACACTAAATCCTGGTGTGTATTTCCTTCTTTCTCTTTCATTTCTCAGCAAGCTCTGTTCTTTCCCCGATTTCCTGAATAAATTCTTTTTACTTGTCTAACTAAATGTATATATATTAAAAAAATATATACACATATATGCACTAAATGTATATATGTTAAAAAAATATATACACATATTCACACAGAGCTTGCTGAGATATATCATTATGCAAATGTTTGTATGTATTGTGAGAATTTTGATTTTTACCCATAATTAAAAAAAAAAAATAAAATAATGGAAGACGTTTTACCAACTAAAAAAAAAAAATATATATATATATATATGAAATAAATGTACCAAAGTATGGTTTGATAGATCACATTATTTATAACTGAGATCCTCGGCTATGGCTAAATCACTATCATTTCCTATTTCAGTGGGTTACAAGGGATTTTATGAAAGCCTCATACTTAGACATTACCTAATATTCTCACACATTAGCACAACAATATGAACATATTTTGAAATATCATTATCTGTTTTCAAAAATTATTAAAAATCTCATGGAAATGTCACTAAAATCAGTGATCTTCAATCTCCCAGGCCTTCAAAGATGACCCACAATCCTCTAGCATGTCTTCAGCATAGCCTTATCTATTCCTATTAATTATATCAAACCTTTTCTGCTCTTCCCAAGCCTCTAACCCACTGGTTGAACAATCTCACTAGCTACTTTACAAGGAAGTTAGATGCCTCAACTCTCTGTTCAACACCCTTGCTCCACACCTTAATCTCACCTTATTCCCTTATATATCAATGGAGGATGTAACTGTCCTTTTTTTAAATTTATTTTTTATTTATTTTATTTTTTTAATTTTACCGGGAGGTCCCAGGGATCGAACCCAGGTCCCTCCATATGGCAGACGGATGCCCAACCATTTGAGCCACATCCGCCCCCTGTAACTGTCCTTAAATCCAACGTTAATGATATTTGAGCCTATGCTTTAGATTTCCTTCTGCCTCTCAAGACACCTTCCCCTTTAATTGTGCCTACCCTCCCTTATCTCTCTTCTGGCTTTTTCCACTCAGCATAAAGAGGCCCTTGTCTTTTTCACTGTTAGAACCTCCTCAAAACCGCCTGCCCCTAGCCATCCCTCAACCAACTCACACATTTCCCCCTTTATCTACTCCCATTTTTCTGATCCGCCCTCACAGCCAAGCTTCTCTTCTTCCCCCAAGCTTCTTATGTTTCTACTTCAATTCTCATAGACTCTTCAACCTAATAACCCAAAAGGTCCTCATACTGTTCACAAAAAGTCATTAATGACCACCTTAACAAATTCAATGGACCTAAAATTTTATGGCTTTTATTACTTCTTTAAAAATTGAACCTTTATGATTTTACTTCTACTGGGGATGGAGTGGGGTAAAATGCATCCCTATTTTTCCTATAATTTTCTCTTCTCCTGCTTAAATTCTATAGAGCTTCCTGCTGATTTTTCCCTTCTCTCACTCTTCATATTCTCTATGATACTATAATATATACCAATGATTACCAAATCTGCAATCCCAGGGCCACTCCCAAACTTCTTGCATCGTAGTTCTAATTCCTACCAGTCCATGTGAACTTGGATTTTCCCGACATCTCAACTGTGGTTTGTCAATCGTTTTCCTCTCCAGTTACTCCTTCTCTAGTATTTCTTTAAATGATTTCACCATTCTCTCAAATTCCCACGCTAGAAACAAGAAATCTCTTTCCTTTCCCATACAACATCCACTAAACAAGTATCTTCAGATTATTTCTGGAGTCTCTC
The DNA here is from genome assembly GCA_026826555.1 of Tolypeutes matacus. NCBI lineage: Eukaryota > Metazoa > Chordata > Mammalia > Cingulata > Chlamyphoridae > Tolypeutes > Tolypeutes matacus. The sequence goes on along the minus strand of JAKSZT010053801.1, from coordinate 8,841,588 downwards.
CCTCTCCTCTTCATCCTCAGAAAAGTACCTTAGTTCCATATCCCCTTCTCCTCCAGTTTTTGGTAGCACAGCTTACTGTAATAGCTGCCAAACTTGTCTCTCTGATTTAAGTGTTACTTGCTTCTATCTGTCCTCCATTTTGATGCCATAAACATTTTTAAAACACACATCTGATCATGTCAATTCCGTTTAAATTAAAATCTTAGTATCTGCATAATGGAATATAAATATCTTATATTTATATAAGATTTATTTATGAAGTGTTTTTTACATTAAGATAATTAGTTTATCTTTAGAGCAACTTCAATTTTTTTTTCCTTTTTATTTAACTCAAAGGGAAACCACAACTCAGAGAGGTTATATAACTTACCAAGTTGCACACCACTAAATGAGTATGCAGGGTCTGATATTCTAGTTTTCGGTCTATAAAATTCAAAGCTCTTTCTACTGTATTAAAGTTTATTTTAAATCCCATTTATATCAGTGGTTTCATTTTCACACTTTAAAAAAGACCTAAAGACATAAAATGATCCTTATTAAAATCATACAACATACACCCAGAGGGGTCCTCTTTAAAATTGAGGTAGCAGAAGGATACTCCATGTTATTATCAAGCCATAAATAAGAAACACTTAAAAATACAGTTATTAGCAATCTTTACCCATTTTACTAACTAAGAAAATTAACTACTTTCAAAGCAGGGCATCTTTGGCAAATGTTACATCTTTGCCTCAGGAACTTAGTAGAAAGTCTGAGTGTTCACACTACACCTGTATTAATCATGTTTTCACCTCAATTAAGACCATACAAAAATAAACACTATTTATTGTGGCAAAAACAGTGAATGAGGTTTTTTCATACCCAACCTCTAGTTTTCATGATTATTTTGCTTAGAAAAGAAATTCTTACCTCCTGAAATCAGACTTGAATAGATATGAATTCTAAATAAAATTCAGTTTCTGATATTGCCTGCTGTGAGGTCTTCAAAAAGTTATTCAGCTCTAAGATCTGGAGATTGTTCATTTTACATATGGGAATTCGTTCATTTAAAACATCGTACAGAAAAGTTTTTTGTGGTAACACAAAAACAAAAAATTTCCCATTTTTAACCATTTTTAAGTGCACAATTCAGTGGTATTAATTACATTCACAACGTGCTAAGATCACCACTACCCATTACTAAAACTTTCTCGTTACCCCAAAAAGAAATTCTATATCCATTAAGCTGTAACTCCACATTCTCCCTTCCCTAGTAACCTCTAATCTATTTTGTCTTTATGAATTTGCTTATTCTAGATATTTCATATAAGTGGATTCATACAATATTATCATTTTGCGTCAGGCTTATTTCACTCAGCGTGTTTTCAAGATTCATTCATGTTGCAGCATGTGTCGCAACTTCAATATTTTTTTTTTTTTTTTAAGATTTTATTTATTTATTCATTTATCCCCACCCTTGCTGCTTGTGCTCACTGGGTCAGCTAACCACGCCGTGCGGGCGGGCTTGCCTTCACCAGGAGGCCCCGGGAACCGAACCCGGGGCCTCCCATATGGTAAACGGGAGCCCTACTGATTGAGCCACAGCCGCTTCCCTCAATCATTTTAATGGCTGAATAATTTTCCATTGTATGCATCTACCACAAATTGTTTACCATTACATCTGTTGATGGACACAGGTTGTTTACACCTTTTGGTTATTTTGATTAATGGTATGAAACAGGTATAAAAGTATCTCTTCAGTTCTGTGTTTTCAGTTCTTTTAGACACATACCTAGAAGTGGAATTGCCAGGTCATATGGTAATTCTATGTTTAATTTTTTGAGTGAAACACTTGTGAAAACCAAGTGTTTTCCACATAAGACAAATCATTTTACATTCCACCAACAATGTATTCCCTGTATCTATGCCAACATGTTATTTTCTATTTTTAAAATAATAACCATGATAGTTGGTGCGACGTGATTTATCACTGTAGTTTTGATTTGCAATTCCCTAATGAGTAATGATGTTGAGTATCTTTTCATTGCTTATTGGCTTTTGTATATCTTCTTTGGAAAAACATCTATTCAAGTTCTTTCCCCATTCTTCTTCTTTTAGGAGGTACCAGAGATTGAACCAGGGACCTCTAATGTGCAGAGCATGCACTCAACCACTGAGCTACACCTGCTCTGCCCTTACCCTATTTTTTTTTTTTTTTTTTACCGGGAGGTCCCGGGGATCGAACCCCGGTCTCTCCATATGGTAGACGGACGCCGAACTTCTTGAGCCACATCCGTTTCCCCTCTTACCCTATTTTTAACTGGATTGTTTGTCTTGTTGAGTTGTTCAAAATATTTTTACTGGAGGTCTGCAAAATTCCTATGGTCATGGGATTCAGAATCTAATGGAGGAAAGAGACACTAAGTAAAAGTATTGTGGTAAATGCTGTGAAAGAAAAGTAGAGAGAGCTATGAAAGGATATAATGGGTATCCTATTTAGAATAAAGGATATATCACTTCTCAGCCGGTCAGCTAAGATCAAGTGTAGAATAAAGGAAAGTCTCTCTGGGGGAAAAAAAGGAATATTTTAGCATATGAATAGGAGTTACTACTGGAGAAGTATGAAGAAAAGTTATCTAGACTAAAAGAATAGCATGCACTAAAGCCCAAAAGACTTTGGGATTGGGAATTTGGTGTGTTGGAAGGATTGACTAAATGAGGATGAAATTTAAGACAAGAGGAGGAGCAATGCTAGATAAGGCTGAAGAGGCAGACTGGGGCCAGAATATATTGTGCCTTTAAAGCAATAAGGATTTTATCAATTTAATTCTAAGTGTAATGGAAAAGTACTGAAGGATTTTTAGCAAGGCAGAGATATGATCTGATTTATACTTTGTGAAGGCCATTGGAAAAGATCTCACAGGATTGTTAAAAGAATCAAATACATGTAAAATGCTTAGTAATTCAAAAACAGGAGTGATTTCCGTTATCTCCAGAGAAGCTGGGGGCCTTGGAGACAATTTTAAGTCCTCAAATGCAGAAAAAGCTACTATAAAAATTAAAAAGCCAGGTTTTGGGGGGGTGGGGATGGGGATAGGAGAGTCTCAAAAGATTGTTCAGTGTTGTGTTTTTTTTTTTTTTTTTTTTTCCCCATGTCCCCCCACTCACAATTCAGACCAGGCACAAGGCCCGGGCTGAGGTGTATATGGGGTAGGCTCACTCTGCCTCCTTTTTCTATACAGTCAGTGCAAGAACACAGCCTGTGGTAAGCACCAGGAGGCCAAGTTCAGTGTTTTTATACTCACTAGAAGGAAGTTTAATATATATACGGGGATCAATAAATGATTCAGAAATAGTCCTATATAAAAAGAATTTAAAAGCAGTATGGGAGAAAGCCCAATAAGCAGAATTTATTTTTTTTGATCAGTACATGTTCATGCTGATACCTGTCAGTTAAACATTCCTGCTTAATTGCCCAATATGGATGTAAATATAATTTCGTGTATTAAGAAAAAAAATCTACATTTCTCTCTGCAAAGCAGGCATAGGATAGTCATTCTTTTACAAGTAAGGAAATCTACAAAGATCTCGGCTCAATCCAATACAGCACATTTAATCTCAGAAAAACATTTATAACTATCTTCTATGTATATTCATAGCATAAACAATTCTAGATGTTCATTATTCCTTTACTTAATGAAATATTATTTAAAGTACAGTTGTGTAGTGATAGCATAAAAACATTTTTGATTCTAAGGTCACACTGATGATAGTATTTTAAATCATTATAAACCAGATGTTTTACTGGCTTTTTTTTTTTTTTTAACTACCACAAAGTGAAACTCAGAATGTCACTGTTTCACTAAAAGTGAACCAAAGAACACTATGAAGTTCAATGGCCTGGTTTGTTGTCTCTTTACCTCTTACTTTTGAGATTTGAAGCATTTCTAACCTATTTTCAGCTCTGCACAATAATTTATCAGTTAGCAAGAACTAATCTGCATGACTTCTTTTTTTTTTTTAACTTTATTTTGAACATTTAATACTTGAAAATATAAACAATTAAAAACTAAAAAGTAAACACAGATGAATAAATATATACATTTCCCAATTAAATGTAATGGATACATATACTTTTTTTTTCAATCAAACAATATGTTACACAATATATTTGGTTCGTAGTAATGCATTCAATACAGTATTTGCCCTTTTGTCTCTGGCTTGCTTCACTCAACATAATGTCCTCCAGGTTCATCCATATTGCCATTATGCTTTATGACTTAATTTCTTCTTATAGCTGCATAATATTCCATCGTGTGAATAGACCACAGTTTGTTTAGCCATTCATCTGTTGATGGACACCTGGGTTGTTTCCAACTTTTGGCAAATGGTGAATAATGTTGCTATGAACATCGGGTGCAGATGTCTGTTCATGTCTCAGTTCTTCTGGGTATATACCTAGTAGTGGTATTGCAGGTTGACATGGCAAGTCTATATTCAACTTCTTTAGGAACTGCCCAACAGTCCTCCATAGTGGTTATACCATTCTGCATTCCCACCAACAGAGAAGAAGTGTTTCTATCTCTCCACATCCTCTCCAACACTTGTAGTTCTGTCTTTTTAATAGTGACCATTCTGATAGGTGTGAAATGATATCTCATTGTAGTTTTGATTTGCATTTCCCTAATCATGAGTGATGATGAGCATTTCTTCATGTGTTTTTTTGCCATTTGTATTTCTTCTTTGGAGAAGTGTCTATTCAAGTCTTTTGCCCATTTTTTAATTGGGATGTTTGTCTTTTTATTGTTGAGTTGTAACACCTCTTTATATATCCTGGATATTAAACCTTTATCAGATATGTGATTTCCAAATATTTTTTCCCATTGAGCTGGCTGCCTTTTCACCCTTCTGATAAAGTCCTGTGAGGTGCAAAAGTGTTTCATTTTGAGGAAATCCATTTATCTATTTTTTCTTTTGTTGCACATGCTTTGGGTGTAAGGTGTATGGCCTCTTTTTATATCTAAGAAAAATCAAGGAACTCAAGAAGGCCAACAAAAATTGATTTGTAAATATTCATTCAGAATACATATATACTATTGATACCTTAAATATGTACGCCTCTCCATACTAAATATATCCTGCAACTACACTTGACATTTAAATTTGGGTAAGTTAAATGAAACAAGAAGGCAAGACTAATTGTTTTAGTTTCCCAGCAGCAAAACTGCATGGTGATACAATGGATTGGTTAAACAACAGGTATTTGTTGGCTCATGGTTTTGAGGCTAGGAGAAGTCCAAAATCAAGGCATTGGCAAGGCGATTCTTTTTCCCCAAAGACTGGTGTTCTGGGGCTGGCTGTGAGTGGTCCTTGATCCTTGGCTTTTCTATCACATGGCAATGCATGTATGTGTGTGCATGCATATGTGTATATATACTATATATCTATATCTATATATCTTTTCCTTTCTCTTCTGGGTTCTGTTGACTTTTAGCTTCTCCTCCAAGTGGCTTTTTTCTTTGTGGCTTTCTCTAAGGCCTCCAGTAACAGGATTAAGACCCACCATGATCAGTGGGGCCACCCCTTAACTCAAGTAACCTCATCAAAAAGTCCTAAAATATAATGGGTTCACACCCACAGGAATAAATTAAGATTAAGAACATGTTTTTCTACGATACATAACTCCAAGCCACCATAATAATTAATGTTTGACACCTTCACTGTATAAAATTCCCTAAGCTCACTTTAAATTTTTTACATTGAAGAACTGGGTTTGGCATTTTTAAAAAAGAGAGAAACTAGAGAAACTATGTTTTCCTCCAAACAGTAAATCTTTACTCCCAAATTTACTTCTTTAAAAAAAAAATTCTATATACTATTACAGGCATACATTAAAAAGTTCAGAGAATAATATAAAAGTATGCATGTCCGTACCATGCAGCTTAAGAAAATAAATATTATAAATACAAATATAGCACCCAATAGATTCTCTAAATTTAGTATTTATCATTCCATGAATGTTTTTATACCTTTCTTAAGTAACTATTTCCTTAAAAGTATATAATATTGTTTTGCATGTTTTTAAACTTTCTTTAAATGGAATTATATGATTTTTTTCACTTGAAGGCTTAGTATTGGTTTAGCTCCCTTTTAAGATACAATACCAATCCCAGCTACTGAGATTGCTCCTTTTTTGACAATTATCATACTTGCCAGTTGGGGTACTATTTGTGCTTCTGGCATATGGAAGTAAAAGTGAAAGAGAGAATCAGGTTAAATAAAATGCAGAGGATAATTCTGAGAAATAAAGTACAGGAGGGGATTTCCAATAAGAGGTGATAAGAAAACACGCCTGCTAAAGAAGAGTGTATCACTTATATGTGTTGATGAAATACTGCGATATACTTGAGTATTTAATAGACAACATTTTAACAAGAGTTAAAAGAGTAGAAGGCCAAAACAATCTTGAAAAAGGAGAAAAAGTTGTAAAATTCACATTTTCATATTTCAAAACTAACTACAAATCTACAGTAATCACAACAGTGTAATACTGGCATCAGGGCAGATATATATCAATGCAAGAGAACGGAGAGTCTAGAAATAAACCCTCACTTTTACAATCAATTGATTTTCAACAAGAGGACCCCGATAATTCAATGGCAAAAGAATAGTCTTTTCAACAAATGGTGCTCGGACAACTAGATATCCACATACAAAAGAATGAAATTGGACCACTTTCTTACACAATCACCAAAAAATTTACTCAATTGGCTCACAGACCTAAATGTAAGATCTAAAATATGAAACTCTTATAAGAAAAGACAGGTGTAATCTTCATGACGGTTGTTTGAGTCTTTTATGGACCCCAGAAAATCTTGTTCTTAAAGTAAACCCAGTCCTATGCCTGTAAACCCTTTGTAGGTGGGGCCATTTGATTAGATCACTTCAGTTAAGGGACGCTGATTAGATTGTGGGACCCAGGGTGGATCTTAATCCTCTTACTGAGTTCTTTATGAGAGAATGAAATACAGAGAGAGAAGTCCAGGGAAGCAAGAAGCTGAAAGCAAGCACACCCAGAAGAGATAGGAGACCAGCAGATGCCACGTGCCAGCAGCCAGTCTTTGGGAAGAAAGCATAGCCTTGATTTGCACATTCTCACAGCCTCAACTGTAAGCTAATATATTGCCATTGTTTAAAGTCAACCCATTTCAGAGCATCTGCTTTCAGCAGCCTAGCAAACTAAAACACCATCAGAGAAATGCAAACAAGGAAGCAGATGTGGCTCAAGCGTCTGAGCTCCCGCCTACCACATGAGAGGTCCCTGGTTCAGTTCCCAGTGCCACCTAAAGAAGACAGTGCGCGGGCGTGATGGGCAGGTGTGGAAAGCTGATGTAACAAGAGACACAAGAAGAAAAACATAATGAGAGACACACAAAGCAGGGAGCGGAGGTTCTTGGTGCCTCCTAAAGAGGACGAGCAAGATAGTGAGCTGGCGCAACAGGCAGGGGCAGCAAGCTGACACAACAAGAGACACAAGAAGAAAAACACAATGAGAGACACAACAAAGCAGGGAATGGAGGTGGCTTAAGCAATTAGGCACCTCCCTTCCGTATCGGAGGTCCCAGATTCTGTTCCCACTGCCTCCTGAAGAAAGAAGGAAGACGAACAGACACAGCAAGTGCAAACAATGAGGGGTTGGGGAAAAATAAATAAAATAAATCTGAAAAAAAAAAAAAGAAGAAGAAATGCAAACCAGTACCACAATTACTTCACACCCATTTGTATGACTATAATCAAAAAGACAAGTGCTGGCCAGGATGTGGAGGAACTGAAATCCTTATACACTGCTGGTGGCAATGTAAAATGGTATAGCTGCTTTGGAAAACAGTCTAGCAGTTCTTCAAAAAATTAAACACAGAGTGACCATGTAATCCAGCAATTCCACATCTAGGTATATCTTCAAGATAAATGAAAGCATACTTCCATACCAATCCTTGTATACCAATATTCATAGCAGCATAAAAGTAGATACATCCCAAATGCCCATCAACTGATGAATGGATAAAATGTGGTATATTGATACAACGGAATTATTCAGCAATAAAAAGAAATGAGGTACTCATACATGTTACAACATGGATGATCTCTGAAAATATTATGCTAAGAAGCCAGTCACAAAGGACCACATATCGTAAATTCCATTTATATGAACTGTCCACAATAGACAAATCATAGACAGAAATCAGAAGAGTGGCTGCACAAAGCAGGCAGATTGCAGGAAAATGGGGAATGACTGCTAATGAATGAGTTTTCTTTCTGGGATGAAGAAAATATTCTAAAATTGACTGTGGTGATGGTTGCAAAACTCTGTAAATATACTGAAAAATAGTGAATTATACACTTTAAATGGCTTATGAATTATATCTCAAAAAAGCTGTTTATTCACACACACACATTTTTAAATAGAAAGGCCATAGATCTAGATGGGATAATTTAAGGCTGATTTTACAAAGGTAGTTTGTTTTTTTTTTTTTTCCCAGGAGGTACGGGGGGATTTAACCCAGGACCTTGAACATGGGAAGCAGGTACTCAACCACTGAGGTACATCTGCTCTCACGAAGGTAGTTTGGAGCTAGGTTTTGAAGTAAGTGAAAGACAGAAATTAGTAAAACATATTTGAAATAATAGGAATGGTGTGTAAAGACGATAATGTAGGAATAATTAAGTACGTTGCAGGAAATGGGAAACACCATCAGCATGTGAGCTGAGATATATTAGTTAGAAATGAGGCTGTTACTAAGACTAGGCAGCTAAACAACAGGGAGACCAAGAAAATTCTATAGGTTCTTCATATGGGTAATAGATGAAAATGCTGTTTAAATTAGTATGACAAAGCTGTCACTTCTTGATTTTAATTCCAAATATTCTTTTCAAAAAGTTCTTTCCATAATTTAGGTATGGCTCTATTACTATAGATAGTACAGTCAGAGTTTTTAAAATGCAGGCTTTAAAACTATGGACTGTTGGGAAGCGGCTGTGGCTCAATCAGTAGGGCTCCCGTTTACCATATGGGAGGCCCCGGGTTCGGTTCCCAGGGCCTCCTGGTGAAGGCAAGCCCACCCGCACGGCTTGGTTAGCTGACCCAGTGAGCACAAGCAGCAAGGGGGGGATAAATGAATAAATAAATAAAATCTTAAAACAAAAACAAAAACAAAAAAAACTATGGACTGTAGTGAATAGTAATAGAGGAATATTTTTTTCACCAGTTGTTAAAAAAAATTATCCTAAGTGACAGAAACAAGACACAAAGTGCTGTATATTGTTTGACTCCATTTACATAAATTGTAAATATAAATAAAGTTATAGAGATAGAATTAGATTAACAGTTATGTATGGCAGCGGAAGGGCAGAGGGGTTGAGAGGTGAATGCTAAGGGGTGGGAAGTTTTTCTTTTTGGAGTCATGAAAATGCCATAATATTGATTGTGGTGATAAATGCACAATACTGTGATCATACCAAAAGCCACTGAATGTACATTTTAGATGGACTGTATGGCAGGTGAATATATCTCAATAAAATTGCCTTTAAAAACAAAACAAAACAAAACAAAACAAACCAAAAAAGAGGCTTTAGAGTTAAACTGCCTGGGTAGAATCTCTGCTCTCAGATGTTGGACCATGTACTTAACTCTGTACCTCAATTTCTGTATCTGTAAAATGAAATACCACTTACCTCATGTATGTAAAAAGCTTCTAACATGGTAAATTGTCAATAATTTTTTAAACCATGGCCACAACTATATGGTACATGTAACTATTTAGCTATATGTCTCCTGAGATTCAGAAAGTTTTTCAGTTTTTTTTCCATTCAAATTTATGAATATAAATTTTCCATCTTTATCAACAATGAATCTCTTGACTAAACTGATAATTATTAGTTTGATTAAAGTTTGTCAAGCCGTAAAAACATGCAGTTAAATAATAAAAGCAACCCAAATTATCAGCTACAATTAGGTTTCTTATCATGATCATGTTTTTTGTTCAAGGAACATGATGCTCTGTTCAGCCAAGTAATTAATTTTGTTTCTAATGCTCTCAGGTTTTGATTTAACTGGTTCTCTGGAACTTAGAATAGCCTAGCCTCAGAGCCACCTTTGGGCTTGTGAGATCCTCTGACTTCTTTCACAAAGGAAGTCAAGTGACTTAACCTTTCTGAGTCTATGATTCCTAATATGTCAAATGGTAATAATATAGCATCCATACCATAGAATTGTGGTGATGAATAAATAAGTTAATATATGTAAAAGCACAACAGTACCTGTCACACAGTGTTTTTAAATACAATATTATAGGTCATGGCCTGACAAACTAATTTTTTCTTATTATACTGATGTGAAAGTGAGATTAATAACTGTCACAAGACCATTTTGTAAAAAGATCACTTATTTAATACCTTGCATGTGTTAAATGGAATATGCAAAAATTTTTTAAAAATAAAATCTGAGTGTCAGTAGATAGTAAATGCAATGACTGAAACTGGATCTTTGTGGTCAAACAGGGTTGATAAAACCTGGACTCAATAACAAGTTAGAAGTGATTTAAAAACTTATGAAAAGGCTTTAATTAAATAAATTTGCTTTTCTAGGTTTTAAAAGCTAAATGTCAAAAATATGCTTTAATGTCACTATTTTTTGTCCTAATTTTCACCAATTACCAACAATGAAAAAGTTTCACTTTCTAATTTCATTTCCTGTAAATGAATGTAATACATATGCTATGTTAGGTTATTTTTGGTGGTAAACACTCCAGTACAACTAAAATTAATTTTAATAGTAATGTAAAAATTTCCTTAGTAAGTATATACTAAACAATTTGGCATTCACCCCAAAATTAATGTCCCTTTAGGTTATTAATTTGTGATTATAAAGTTATTTTCTGTAATTGTCAAAGATACACAAACATAAAGGACCAAATTTTAAGAAAAAGAGAGGAATGGAAGGAGAGCTCTAGAAACAGAAATTGATGTCTTTCTAAAACCTCCTTGATCAGAAGGAATTTTCCTTGGCAATTTATCGAAACAAAAATGTCACACACATTTTAAACTACTCTAAATGCAAATTTAAGTTACTTTTTAAAGTTACCTTAAGCCTATTAGTGTTATTGGGGTTTTTACAAAAAGTGACATGCAAGATTTTACAATAATTTTACAAATTAGCTACACGTTACCATTGACCATACTTGCCTAGAAAAATTAGTGAAAATGATATATAATAACATTTAATAAAAAGGGAGAAAATTAAGTGATTTTGATGATTTGTGGTTATCTATTTACTCATAATAGGTCTGTTTTAAAAGAAATTTCCAAAGAGCATTTCATAACTCACAATTTTTCTTTGTAACTTGTTTATATAACTGCCATCCCTTAAATAGGTTCATCTATTCCTGAAATACTTACATATAAGATAATTTAAACAAATTTTCTTTTTGTCTCATCAGGAGAAACTATTATGTACCTGAAGACTAAGTTATCTTTCATTTATCCTAAGCTAAACAATTTGAGTTCCTTCATCCTTTTTCTATATGGATCCTAAAAGTCTTGTTCATGATTTCCTGAATCTCTCCTTGGAGTTAAAGCACAGAACATGAAACAGCATAATGAAACTACTGCTTTACTTCTCTTGATGCTGAGCAGTATCATTTTCTTACCTCCACTTTTTAATAGAGGTATTAACTCTCTTGCTCTCTTGCACCAGCTATGGATTCTTACTATAAAATCTAGTACCAAGTATATCATAAAGCTTGTTCCTTCTCATCTCAGACTTCTGTAAATTGAATTTTCATCTGTAGAAAATCAGTGTGCAGTAAAAAGTATTTACTCAAATAAACAGAAATTCAAGCATTCATCCAGAATCAAATGAATCTTAATATTTGACTAAGTGTTAAGAATTACCAGAGTGAAATTTATTTTTAATGCATTTGACTATAAGTTCTAACATCTGCATTAAACTTTCAAGAATAAACTTATGGTAGACTCCCATTTTTTCCTCAATAGGCTAGTCTTTCAAAGATGGTTTTACACACATAACAAGACAATGTTCATTTGTATATGGCCCATTCCAGCTATAAAACAGACAAGATTTGCCCAAATACCCAGAAAAAACTAATCCAAAGCTTTTTAAAAAAGAGGCTAAAAAGAGAAACCCAACTTTTTACTGAGTTCCGAAATGTAAGTCCAAGTAACAAATTAAAGTTCTTTATTAGTTCTGAACAAGTATAATATCAAATCTGTACTTATTTTCCTTAAAATTCTGAATCAAATCTTTATTCTACACTTTTTGACAGGTTTCATCTGCTAAGTGGCAAGTAAACTGACTCACATAAAAACCACAGTGGTTTCTGCATCTGCCCAGCACCTTGTTCCTGTAAGTTTTTTTCTCTTGAAATGAGAAGAAAAATTAATGTTTGGATAAAAACCTGCACATTCTGCTGTTACCTAAAATATCTGGGTTTCAGTTTCCTTTAAAATGAAAGCATTGAAATTACTCAAGTTTATAGACCTCCTATATTTACTCTTTAAAATTATCTTTAGAATGACTTACAATAACTGTCAAAATGCAAAAATACATTCATTTGAAAAATGCCACACTTAAGAAGTTTAATGACCACCAACCACTCCAATCATCTTGTAGGGTCAACACCAACTATTACTCAGTACACCAAAAACATGTCAATTCTAAAAAGAAACATTACTATCTAATTTTTAACTTACAGATTTCTCTTATAAGGAAATCTGCACTTATCTTTTTTATGAGGGGGTAATTGACTAGATGAATTAAGAATTTTTAAATGTTCTTTAATATACAATAGAGAGCAGGGATTGAGTTCATCTTTAAAAATACAGAGGCTAAAGTAACAAAGTAAATGTAAATGTCCTAAGAAATGCCCATTTTCCCCACAGTAATAAACATTTTACGAACACTCCAATTTGAAGAATAACGATTATTAAATCATTCAAAGGTCATATTTATGTTGTATTGCAACAGGTATATGTTGACACCCTCAGCGATTTTTATTATATAAACACAGTACGCAGTCTGACAAAGTAGAAAAACAGCACCAGGACTTAGATCAAATTATTTAAATTCGAGTCCCAAGTTTGCCATCTGCCAACTTACTTGAAAATAATCCTAACACCACAGTGTTTTGTGAAGAGTAAATGGTGGTGATAAGAAGGTAACTGAAATTCAATGATGTCTCATAATTATCAAATCTTTTCGAACATTTAATTGAATCAAGATGAAACCCCTATAATGAAATTATTATTGTCCATTTATGATTTAAATGAACTTTCCCCAAAGTCATACCACAATTTAAGGGGTGGAGCTGTGACATAACTCAGGTCTAAATCCTATGCTCCTTCCACTAAAAGTCATACTTGAGTACAGGAAAAAAAAAAAAAAAAAAAAAAAAAAAAAAACTCTGCAAATTATATACCATTATTGTGGCGACAGTGGGAAGTGAAAATAATTTAATAAAAAGACAGAATGAATACAGTATGTTCCTTAGCTCTGTCTTCAGTAAAGTGATGCAGTTGTATTTTTTTTTAATCACAATCCATAAAATAGGCGTATTGCTTCACAATAAACTAAGCATTTTGTCTTTATGTCACATATTTCAAGTTATTTTAGATGCTAGTTGATATGGTCGAAAAGTATTAAAATCTCCATGCTTACCCCATCATTTTAAGTGTACATCCCTTTGGTATTTCATAAGTTTGCATATTATCAAGTTACTTAAGCCTCAAGTAGACTTATCTACTTTTTACAGGCCTACGTTATCGCTGAAAGAAGAGGCGAGGGTTGCACTTCCAAAAAGACGCGGCCGGCTCCTATCGAGCCTCCTCCACTGAAGCCTAAGACCACGTGGTATCTCTTATAAGCCTAAGGTTCCCTACTCCTCTCTCTCCTTTTGACAAGAAACTGGAAACTAGGGTTTCTTTCTCCTAATTGGTGCCCTGACACATGCCACCTGTATAGTACGAACCGCAACCAGCCTGCAGTCTGCCTCCCGGAAGAATACAAGAATAAGAGGGAACTTGAATACCGACAATGACGGGAAAGGAAATGACTGGAGAAGTAAAGCGGGTGAGTCGGTGATAAACCGCGGGACTGGGATCTGTCAAAACACTAAGACTCATGCCGAACGACTGTAACCTATCATTCCGGAAGGCTCGAGGTGGGAGCGGCACTACGGAAGGAAGGAGGACGACGAGAACTGCACGAGCTACAGCCACCACTCTAGCACATCTCTCAGCACGCCCCGACAAGCTACTAACCCTGGCCCTCATCTTCGGTCCAACCTTTGCCCCAATATTATGGGAGCGACCAAAATCCTGCTACCCAGGGCGGCCGCCGCCGGACCTGCCCGCACCTGTCACCAGCGAAAGACACCAGCCCGCGGTTCCAGTCCAGTCCCTACCCTCCCCGGCCAACTGCGGAGACATCGACCCCTTTCCCTCACCAGGTGTCCCCTTTCCGGAGCGAGGTTTTGAGCAGCGTTGCGATGTCAGACCGCTGGGTGTCCAGATCCGCCGCTCCGCCTTCCGCCATCTTCTTCTACTAGCGGTAGCGGAGGCGGCGGCAGCGACGGCGGCGGCAAGTCCCAGAGCATTGTGGGAATGGCGTCCTGCGGCCCCTCCCAGCCGCCAGGTCGAAACCAAAAGAGACGTAAAGGGAGGGGGTGTGCACTTCGGGACAAGAGGAGGCCCTGGGGTGGACTGGGTTCGCGGCTGTGAACTGCTGCCCCCCATCGGCCCTCGCTTTTCCAGCATCCTTCCTCGGCCACGACCTCCTCCAGCCCGGAACCCCTGTTTTTAACTTTCTTAGGCGGGGGATCGACAGTCCATCTCAACTTCTGTCTTTTCCTCCCTCTTTTTCACTGACGCCGAAAAAGCCTTATTAGCGCGTTCACTCACGCTTTAGGGTAGGGTAACGTAGGGTAGGGTAGGTGGGGTGGAGTGGGATGAGACGAGGGGGCGGGGGAGGGGGCGTGCGAAGGGCTAAGCTCCAGCAGAAAATTTTAGCAGCTGTGTTACTCTTGTCTTTTTCATTGCGAGTCGCAGAACCCGACCTCGGTGAATATTGACCAAAACAAAGAATGATACGAAACAACGCTTGGCCACAATGCCCTCCTTGGTCTTCTTCCAGGCGCTTACTCCTGTTGTAGCTGGGGACCTTCGGTAAGCTCTTTGTGATGCCTCCCCAGGCACACCCAGACAGCCAAAGCTGCGGTGAAAATCACGTCCCAGTTCCTCAGTGAACAGGGCGTAAAACATGTATTGAATAATGCCTGGTACTCAAGGGCAAGAAAACGTGCGAGATACCCTTTCTCCTCAATGTCAGACAGTAACCTTTTCTTAACCCATCTTTCCATGGTGTGTACACCTGAAATGAAACTAAAAATAATACCAATCAAGTATTATTTGACGCCAACAGTTATGTTATAAATGGGGAACTTCTGTCAAAATGAAAGGTCTTGGCCAAGGTCACACAGCCAGCAAGCAGAAAGGCAAGCTTATAACCCAGGATCCAAAACTGACGTGCTTTCCATCATAACATACTTACGGGCTCGCCTGGTGAACGTCTACCTAAAAATGTAAACTCTACAAAAGCTGGAACTGCATTCAAAAATTTTTTTTAAAGAACGTCTGAATGCCTTGTGGCTAGCATAGCACTAACATATAAACACCATTTAAATATTTGTTTAATAAATGAATTCTGGCAAAACTGCTTAAGTATTTCAAAGCATGAAGATGTCCAGAGATTTGGGATTAAGATAACAATGCTATGGAAAGTGTAAAAGATAGACAAAAATCCCCATATGATCTCTCTGGTCTTCCCATTTTTAACGTGAAGCTGAATTCATTTGGTAGGAATGCAGTAAAGATGGATGTAGTTGTGCCAGTAAGAAATGCTAAAGTAGTGTTAGCGGAATGCTCTGGATTCTGGGCTTCAAGTTTCTTGGCTTATGCATAAAAGAATTTAAGGACACACCATAGGGTAAGGAAGGGAGTAAAGAGTTTATTAAGAAACAAGAAAACGAGAAAAGTACATGGTCAGAGGCATGGACCACAGGCATGCTGCAGAGTGAGACACTAATGGGTCCCCAATTCAGACCTTTTTAAATAAAGTCTGTCCCTCTCCTCCTTCATAATGTTGGAGGTGTGGCCCTAGCTGTTTGCTCTTCTGATTGGTTGCCCCACCTGTCAGTTTTCAGGGGACCAATGGTAAAGCCTTTTGAGTGTATCCAGGGCTTTCCCTTGACCAACAAGAGGATTCTCATTCCAAATGGGATTCCAATTGCTAGGGTCTGGCAGGATCCCCCAGGAGGTTTCCAGGCAGGGTCTCAAGGCCATGTTGTCTGTTGGCCATGTTGTCTGCTGGGTCTTCAGCTGTGAGCCAAGTCTTCCTTTTCCCTATGCTAGCCTGCCTCAGTAGTGCATATCAACGTTGTTTTGTGTATATCAGCATAATGATTGCTTATTTTCTGCATAGTAATACTATTCTGCACTATCATGTCATCCTTGATTTGAGGGTCTGAAAACAGTTTCCAGTCATTGCTACTTCTTATAATTTGAACTTTCTTATGGACAGGCTAGAAATATAGCCAATGTTGAACCCAAGCAGCCCAGCTCCATAGTCTAGGAGGTTTGGGTAAATTTGTATTTTTCTAACAAGCTTTATCATCTTGTTTATAGCAATCAAAATTTTAGTGACCTCAGTGTACTAATTTATGAAAATTCTGCTTTTATGTATGGTTCTACTCTCAAGCATAATTATGAAGATAAGATAGTGTCTGTAAATACTAAATTGATTAAAGTCTACATCCCTATGGAATAGATAAGTACCCTGAAAGGATTACATTTTCCTCCTTTTCCATGCAACTTCTGAAAGAAAGCAAAAATTTCCAAAGAAAGACAGCATGATATGGAAAAAATTTTGGATCACATGGTTCTAAAATCAAACCTTACCTCAGTCTATAGTTGCAAAGTACCTAACCCTTACAGTAATTTTTGAATTGGGCATAGTAATACCTACCTTAAAGGATTTTTATGAGGATTAAATGAAATGATATATGTTTATTACCTGGGACATAATAGCCAATCAATAAATAGTAGCTTTGCATACTGGTGACAAAAGCTTTAAGAATTTTGAAAGCAAACCGCTCTCCATCACTTTGTAGACATAACATAACCAAAAAGTAATGTTCCATTCATACTCTACTGTCCAATTTCTCTATAGTTTTGAAATATTGCAACCTGAAATCTTGCAACAATGTAAAATAATCTTGTCTTTGTTTACACCATGTTCAAGGCAACTAAGTTAATTGGCTATAGATGTGTAAATTCAATGCAAATTGAATTATACATCAGATTTATGAGGTCATATTGTACATCTAACCAGCTGCTATAGAGACAGGAAAGAAATACTAGTTATTTTTTAAAAAATAAATACTTATAGAGTGCTAAGTACAGTTCTAAACATTATACAAGTACTAACGCAATCCTCATAGCAACCGTATGAGTAAGTACTATTACTATCCCCATTCTGTAGATGAGAAATTGAGTCAAAGAACCCAAATTTGTACCTAAGCGGTCTATCCCCAGCATCTAGATTTGGTTAAGTTTCTATTTTTCTAATTACCTTTATGATCCTATTTATAGCAATCAAAATTTTAGTCATCTCAGTTTTCTTCTTTATGAAAATTTTGCTTATTTATTATATGGTTCTACTCTCAAGCATAATTATGATGAAAAATGACATCTTGTTTGTAAATACTGAATTGATTAAGGTCCCCATCCCTACTGAATAGCTAAATTGATAATTTATGAGAAAAGTTATTTTGCCTTGAATTGCACAGATAATAGAATATATATCAAGGGTTACATCTGATTATTTAGATTGTGTGTCTTCACTGATGCTTTCCTTAATTAACTTTAGGAGCATGTATTATTTGCTTAAGTGTTTGTCATTGTCTTCTACGACCCTCTGCACCTTTCCTGTTCATTTAAAACATAACCTAGAAAAAATAAGAAAAAAACAAACCAACAAAAACTTAGGGCTTTGAAATGGGACAAGGAGTATGCTGTGTACTTTAGAAGTTAGGCTTGATATGAATAAGCTGGACCTGAAGGAAAAGCAGAATAGGTTTTGAAATTAGAGATGCTCTAGGAAGAATTCCTTGTCCTTACAAATAAAATTCCCCTCTCTGCTCAGTATGCTTAAACAATCCCTTTATGAGAGGTTCTTGTACTCGACAACTACAGATGGGATCTCTAATGTAAATATTCCAGGTGGAGTAAGGCTTTGACTTAGTTAAAACTAAAGTGTCAAATGAGAGCCAGTTTTCAGCCTGGGGTAGACAAAGAAAGAAAAAAAGCACCACATTTTAAAAATAGGATTGAATGGAAGAAAGTACAAAGGAAAATTCCAAGACAAGCTTTTCCTACTTCATAATTTTGTATGGAGCTGGCTGCATGAGCCTAAAGAATTCTGAGTGGACTTAGCAAATCACATACATGTACAGAATTAGCACATCCCCTAAGAGAACAATGATTGATCACCTGACTGTATTTATTTCTCAATTCGTCCTATTTTTGGTCTTATTTTTTTTTTTTTTTTTTTTTATTTTGTCTTTTTGGTCTTATTTTTAATAGGACCAGTGTCCTATTTTTTTTCCTTCTTTCCTGTCCTTCCTCTACTGCTCTTCCATCCATTTCCCTACTTCATTCTTATTTACCTCTGTAAACCATTCTTTCCCCCTTTGAACATTTTTAATTCCCTTCTCCTTTTACCAGCTGAACAACTAAAAGGCAGTAGAAAGGCGGGGGAGTAGTGCAAACACCAAAAACAGCATGTAGTAAAGTGCTTAATTTGTTAATGATATTTTGAAACTTGGGATATGAATAAAAATCGTAAGTGCCACAATGCAGATTTTTTTTAAACTAAAAAGAAAAAAAAAAAAGAGGCTCCTTATTTCAAGCAAATGTTAGGTTTTGATAAAGAGAATAAAAAAGTAATTAAATGAATCCAGTGTCCTTTACAAAGGGCCAGTATACTTGGATTCTGACCCTGGCTCAGTGCCACTAATTAGTTGGGTAACCTTGACCAAGTTATCTAATCTCTGTGAGCATTAGTTTTCTCATTGTAATATAAGATGATTAAATTCCTCTGGGGCTGAAACTCAAACGCCTTCAGGGGTTAGATATAGCTAATGTAAATAGCTGAAGCAAATCTGTGAAATAAAAGGGAGTTGTGGGGACTCTAGTGAACTGTAGAGGTCCTTCCCCAACTAAAAGTATTTAAATAAAAAAAAATTAGAACAAGCATCATTATATCTTCTGCCCTATAGCATCTGGAAAGTTTATTTTTAGCATGGGCATGAAGTCTATGAATTGATTAATCTGAGCTCCTACTTTATATCTTCTTTTTTGGAAGCAAATACAAAATGCTATGACAAGCTGACCCTACTCTGAAGGTTGTAGTCAGTCTATCATATAGTAGATACTCACTAAATGATGATAGAACTAAACTGAATTGACAGTGGGGGAGTGGATGTGGCTCAAGTGGTTGAGTGCCTCCTTCTCACAGGGGAGGTCTTGGGTTTGTCCCTGGTGCCTCCTAAAAACAAACAACAAGCAAACAAATGAATAAAACCAACTCAGGGGAGCTGATGTGGCTCAGTCCTTGAGTACCAGCTTCCCACATAGGAGGTCCTGCTTCAATCCCTGGGCCTGGTACCTCAAATTATAAGTGATACTATATGCTGAGCTCCATTATGAGTTTCACTTTCATTATTTCGTTCACTTTTCACAAAAATCCTATGTCTGTTATCCTTACTTTACAGACAAGGAAACTAAAGTTCCAATATCACAGAACTAGTAAGTAGTAGAGTAGGGAATTCAGATTTAGGTCTTTCTGATTCTAAATTGCATAATCCTTTCACTCTGCTCTATTACATTCCCATAAACATTAAGGAAATTAAATAATATATACAGGTATATTATTATTTCCTGCATATCTCATGAATCCCTTATGCTATAGCAATCATATCCACCATATAACATAGCAAGCTAGGGCTACTACTAATTTTAGAAATGCATAATTGGCATAGTTCAAGAGAGCCTAGACAGAAAATTACTTTCTAGCAACAAAAAACAATGGTATATATTTTTATAAAATCACTAAACTTTTTTGTCTCCATTGTTGGTGTCTTCTAAGTTGACCTAACCTACTTTGTGGTTCGTAGTGGACTGTTATCTAGAGATACCTGGAAGACAACATCAAATTGAGAAAATTTCAGTTTTTACATCAGTCCCAGAATTAGTAGATGCATTCTTTAAGACCTGCTATTTATTGTTCTAGAACTCTTTACAAGCAGTTTAAATCTTCTTGTTATCTAACTCAAGGTGAAAAGAGGGATTGCCCATACAGAAAATCTGAATAAGTTAGTCCTCTCTTGGGAGAAAACAAAAAATAATCTCTCTGGAGTCTCTATAATTGCAGAATTACTGGATCATTCCACATCTTTATATTTCACTATGGAGGTGCAGATTTCCAAAGTCCACAGGTGTTATGGATTCAATTGTGTCCCCCAAAAAGGTATGTTCAATCCTAACCCCCAGTTCCATGAATGTGGCCCTATTTGGAAATAGGACTTTTGAAGATGTTATTAAGAGTGGGCCTGTATTTTTCTACCAAAGGAGTGCTGATGCAAAGTACCAGAAATCTGTTGGCTTTTATAAAGGGTATTTATTTGCGGTAGAAGCTTATAGTAACAAGGCCCTAAAGAGTCCAACTCAAAGTATCATAAGAGGTGCTTTCTCCCCAAAGCCTGTTGCCAGGTGTTGAAGCAAGTGGCAGGTGATCTCTGCCTGGTCTTTGGGCCTTCTTCCTCTTAAGGCTCCATGGGCCCAGCTTCTTCCAGTCTTAGCTGTAGCCTGGCATAGGGCTCACCTCTCTTCCCAGGCTTTAGCTGTTGAGGCTTCTCCTTTCTTTCACATAGCAGGACTGAAATGACCAAGTTCTCTCCTCTTCCATGTCTTCTTCTGTGAGCGTCCATTTATATCAGCCCACCAAGGAGGCAGGGACTTAACCTAAGTTACACCCTACTGAGTGGTTGAATCAAAGCCCTAATCTTAACATAATTTAACCAAAGAAATCTCAGCTGGATCTAATACAATCAAAAGGGGATCACACCCAGAGGAGCAGACCAGTTTACAAACATAATCCTTCATTTTTGGAATTCATAAATAATACCAAACTGCTGCAGGGCCTTAATCTAATATGACTGATATCTTTATAAAGAAAGGAAATTGGACACATAAGGAAGAATGCCAGCAAGCTACCACCAGAAGTCAAAAGAGCATGGAACAGATTCTTCCCCATAGACCTCAAACGAAACCTTGATTTCAGAACTCTAAACCTCCAGAACTGTGAGATCATACATTTCTGTTGTTTTAAGCCACTCAGTTTGTGGTACTTTGTTACGGTAGCCACAGGAAACAGAGACAATGAGCATAAAAGAAAATATTTTTAAACCTTTGCATGAAACTGATATAAAATTAAATGACCAAGTATATAATGTTAAGATCAGGATTTTGTTTAATTTAACTTTTCTATTTAAAACAAAGGATCAGTATTCAAAACAACTTAACTTTTTGAAGTTCACCCGTTATTATCAGGCTTTGGAAAGGATGCAGAGGCTCCTTAACATTTCTGCTATATTTTTCATGAAATGGTTCTTTGTCAGCCTTGAAATCTATGAATAAGTGTAAATAAAAAGTGAAGAAAATATAAAATATGCAAATCTTCCTATCAACATTTTATTTACTTATTTATTCTTTCACTTAACATGTTTTCAAAGTTCATCTATGTTGAAACATATATCAGTACTTCATTTCTTTTTTAATGCTGAATAATATTCCATTATATTGATATACTGCATTTTATTTATCCATTCATCAGCTGATGGACATTTGGGTTGTATCCACTATTTGGTTATTTGAATAATGCTGCTATAAGTATAGTGTACAAGTTTTTAGTGGATATATGTTTTCATTTCTCGGGTATATATACCTAGAAATGGAATTGTTGGATCATATGGTGATTCTGTTTAAAGTGCATTTGAGGAACTCCCAGGCTATTTTTCAAAGCACCATTTTACATTGCCCCCAGCAGTGCGTGGGTGTTCCAGTTTCACCACATCCTCATCAACATTTGTTATCTGTCTTTTTTATTATAGCCATCCTAGTGGGTGTGAAGTTACATCTCATTGTGGTTTCGATTTGTATTTCCCTAATGATAAGTGATGTTGAGCATCTTTTCATGTGCTTATTGTATATCTATTTTGGAGAAATGTCTATTCATATCCTTTGTCCATTTTTATTGAGTCATTTATATTTTTATTGTTGAGTTGTAAGCTTTCTTTATATCATATAGATACAAATCTCTTATCAGATAGATGTTTTGCAAAAATTTTCTCCTATTCTGTGGAATGACTTTTCCCTTTCTTAATATTGTCCTTGAACCACAAAAGTATTAATTTTGATGATGTCCAAAATTAACTAAAATTAGATGATTCATCTTAATTGGAATTGACACACATTATAGGTATGAGTTACCCAACAGGGCCTAAATCATCACCATTATCTAATGTAGGGGTTCTTAACAAGGGGTCCATGAGCTCAAATTGAAATTCAAAAAAAAACATTACTCTTGTGAGGACGTGTTGGTGTGGGTGTGATATGTTTATTAAATAATACAGTGTGGACTTAGTAAGGGGTCCGTGGTTTTCACCTCACTGGCAAAGGGGTCCATGGGACAAAAAAGGTTAAGAACCCCTGATCTAATGGCTTAAAGTGTTGGATTTCATGACACAGGGACTTTCATAATATCACATCAAACAACAGAGATTCACCTTAAAGCAAAGGTGGTATGGCAGTGCATACATGCCTATGTACCCATGTGATATTGCCCCACCCATAAGTGTAAACAGCTGCTGGCTCAATAGAGCAATAGAATGGCCTGTTGAAGGTGCAGCTGAAGCAGCACTATAGAAATGAAGCTCTGTGAGGATGGAGTATCATCCTCCCAGATGCAGAATGCACTCTGAATCAATGACCATTGTATGTTATTACTCTGTCCCTATCAAGTAGAATTGATGAATATGGAAATCAAGGAATGGAAGTTGAGATAGCCCTGTTTACTTTTGCAGACCCCAGAAAATCCTCTTCTTAAAGCAAAGCCATGTCTGCATGTGTGAACCTATTTGTGTGGGACCTTTTGGTTAGATTCAGTTAAGGAACCTTTTTATTAGATCACTTTTGATTAGATCTCTTCAGTTAAGGGCCTTTGATTAGATTGTGAGAACCAAGGTAGGTCTTAGTCCTTTACTAGAGTCCTATATAAACAGAGAAGAGAGGAGAGGAAGAGCTGCCATTTTATCCTGACATGTGAGAGAGGACTCCAAGATCACCTGCAGCTTCAAAAAGACACAGAAATTCCAAGAGCCTGAAAGAGGCTGGAGGCTGGAATTAGAGCAGCTGAAGCTGAAGCAATGAAGCCCAGAGGAAGAGGGAGAGAAGAACCATATGCCTGATTGCCCACATTTGAGCTTGGAGAGAAAGTAAGACTGGAGGAGAAGGCAGAGACCAGTCACCATTTTGCCTTGCTACATGAGAGGAGCCCAGGATTGCCAGCAGCTGACCCTTGATGAGACAGCATCTCTGATGATACCTTAATTTGAACATTTTCACAACCTCAGAACTGTAAGCTCTTACTCTAAATTCCCACTACAAAAGCCAACACATTTCTGACAGCCTTTAACCAACTAAAACAGAGATATTGGTTCCCAAAGGGGAAGCATTTCTAACAGGAACCATAGGAAAGAGTCCCATTGAACTTTAAACTATGACTCTCACCAGGACACTTCTAGCTTTTATTGCTAAAGGACCATCGTGTAAGGAGAGAAGTCACTATTCTGTCAGGATTATCATCCTAATTATTAGGAGGAAGTAGGGCTGCTGTTATATAATAATGGCATAAAGGAATATATTTGGCATTTCTTGGTACTTCCCTGCCCAGTTTTGACAGCGAATGGACAAGTAGAGTACCGTGACTGAAAAAGGTAAGGTGACCTGGGTTATCCCAACATGTTTGTCACTGTGACCTGCAAAGGTGCTAGCCAAGGTTAAGGGTAATCTAGAACTGGGTAGATGAGGAGGGATATGCTTAGTATCAGTTGAGGCCTTGAAATCAGCTGTGGCGGTGGAAACTGTTTATTTCACCTGCTTTCCTCTCACATTTTGGAGTTGTTCCCAAAACTTATGAAAAGAAATAGACATGATTGGTGCACAAGGTTGATTGCCCTGGATAATGTACTGTGCTACTAACTTCTACCTTCCAGACTAAAAGACTTATTCCTTCAGCAGCTTGGATTTCTTTTCTTTTTTCCTTTTTAAAAAAATATTTATTATTTATTTATTTATTTCTACCCACCTCCATCATTGTTTGGGCTCACTGTGTCTGTTGTGTGCTCATCTTCTTTTTGGAGGCACTGGCACCGAACCCGATACCTCCCATATGTGAGGGACGTGCCTAATCACTTGAGCCACCTCCACTCCCTGTTTTGTTGTGTCTCTCATTGTGTTTTCTTCTGCATCAGCTCTCTGTCTTGTTAATCTTCTTTAGGAGGCACCAGGAACCGAACCCAGGACCTCCCATGTGGTAGGCAGCTCAATTGCTTGAGCCATATCTGATTCCCTTGGATTTCTACTGATGGACAGACTTCAGCTATCAGTTCACTTTGGGAACTGTCCTCAGTTGAAGAGAGTCACCATGTCCAAGGTCATGCTTCCTTCCTGAGGGCAGCTAGTATCCATTGGCTGCTTAATGTAGTGTTATAAAAGTCCAACCCCATTGCTTCAATTTGGAATTCTGAAGGATCATATAGCTTCAAAGCTCCTTGTGAATTGGCTGAGTCTTTTTGTAAATGCATTACAGCCCAACTTCTCTCCGTCTGATATTGCTTCTATCCCTTCTTCTGCAAGTCTTTTTCCTGAAAGCAATCCCTGGTATGCTAATCTCAGTCTCAGAGTCTGCTTTCAGTATGCTCAGACCTGCAACATCACCTTAATCTTTTCAGAGGTCTTAGCACAGAATGTTACACTAAGATCCTTGATTTGGTCTTTACTCTGAGGTCATGTTTTACTGACAATGACTTAGTACCCCCCCCCATGACTGTGATTTGGTGAGAAACAGTTTCATTTTTTAGCCTTGAAGGTTTCAGAATTTCTGGACTCTTTATTCCCTCTCAATTCTGTTTGTTCTTTTTGAGCTTATTGTATCTTTTCAAAAGCCAACTTTTTAATATTCTGTGTTAAACACCTCACCCAACTTCACAAGCTTATTAGATATGTGTCCTGCCTTCCATGTTTCTGTAAGGTGGCAATTTTACCTCATGTTGTGGCACTAAATAACATTGCTTGCTGTTTTTCCAACCTCCTATAACAATTACCTCACTGCCTGCTGCCCATTCCCAACACCAGTGCTACATATTTTAAGTTTTTTTTTTTTTTTTTTTTTTTTTTTTATGGCATCACTCCATTTTAAATGCCAAATTATGTATCAGTCAAGTTTTTTGCCCTTCACAACACCCCAAAACTTAGTGGCATAAAAAAATATGTACATATTTCTTATTCATGTATGTGTGGGTTGGCTGGCATTTAGCTGATCTTGACAGGTCTCAGCTTGTCTCTGAGCTGCATGTTGGGTCCAGGTCTGCTCCACATATCTCATGTCCTTGAACAGGTAGCTATGTGAGTCATGTTCTAATGGCAAATATCAGGAGATCAAGAGTCAAGCTAAACTAGGCATGCACATTTCAAGAACATGCCATATCCAAAGTTAGTAGCAGGGAAGTATACTTCTCTTGTGAGGGTAGAGGAAGAAGATGATCATTTGCTGAGCAATCCTCTAACCTACCATGTTACAAGAATGCAAAATAGAGAGGTAAAGTATAGAAAATATTAATGAACAATTAAGACAATGGAGAATGGACAAAAATCCAGCAAGTGCCAGAAGACATTGGGATAATACCTTGAAAGTGCCAAGGGGAAAATTACTGTAAAGTTAAAATTCTGTAGGCAGTTGAATTATTCAGGATGAAAGGAAAATAAAGACTTTTGTTTTTAAAGACTGAGTTTACCAGACACTGACTCTTGCTAAAATAAGATCTCACTAAATATAATTCAGGAAGATGAAAATTAAACATTTTTTGTGGATGTTTTAAAAGAGAAGTGGAATGGAAATAATTTTAACAAATACATTGTAGCATTTTGGCAGTTTGATAAAGTTATGAATTCCAAAAATAGATAATGGATTATGCTTTTAAACTGGTCTGTTCATCTGGGCATGATTAAGTTATGATGAGGGGGGTCGGATGTGACTCAACTGGTTGGGCGTCCGTCTCCCATATGGAGGGACCCGGGTTCGATCCCCGGGACCTCTCGGTAAAAAAAAAAAAAAAAAAGTTATGATGAGGGCTTTGATAGGGCCACATCAGTAGGGCATTGAGCCCTGCCCTTTGGTGGGTGGGGAATCAAAGATAAAAGACATGGCAAAGGACAGGGTTGGAGTTTTTTTGAATTGGAGTTTTGATGTTTGAGTTCTGATGCAGAGTCTTGAGCTGGAGCCCCAGGAAGTAAGCATACAGAGGAGTTTGGTCATGAGGAAAGAGAGAAGGCCCCAGGAAGAGAATCGAGCCATTTGCCTCATAGTCTACAGCTGACCTTGTGGAGGAAACAGAGGAGCTGAGCCCAGAGAGAAATGGAGCCTCAGGAAGAGAGGAACCCAAGAATCTTGAACCCTGGCAAATGTCAGTAGCTCTAACATGTGGCAACAGACTTTGGTGAAGGAAGAAACTTATGCTGTACTGCCTGGTAACTGTAAGCTTCTACCCCAAATAAATACCCTTTTACAGAGACCAATAGATTTCTGGTATTTTGCATCAGCACCCCTTTGGCTGACTAATACATACATTAAAGGTAGGAAGATTCTAACCTGTATTGGTTAGTACAAGGATTGAAGTATCAGTTAATTTTACATCTTCTTAAGAAAAGTATGTTAAAAATTTAAGACTAATTATTAAAAGAGTAGAATGACCAATTTCCAAACTGGTAGAAGGGCAAAAAATAATATAGAAAATTAAACCAAGGTTGGCAAGAAAAAAACAATAGCACTAGCAACAAAAACCAGACAAAAAAAGAAGTAATGCAAAGCATAACAAATAAAAAGCATAAAGTAAATTAGTTGAAATAAGGCCCAAATATATCACAATAAATGTAAATAATTTAATTTGGCTTGTTACAAACTAGAAGTTCCTATATTCTATGTTAAAAATTCCAGCCCTAAGCATTTTATAAGAGACACCTAATACATAAAGTCACAGAAATGTTGAACACAAAAGAATGAAAAATAAATTGCCAGGAAAATATCAACCAAATCTATTTTGAGTTGTCTTAACATTTATTATCAATCAAATATCAACCAATATTGATATTTAGGAAAAATAAATGCTTATTAGAAAACAGGTCACTATTTAATGGTAAAAAGGGCAGCTTATTAGGAAAGCATAACAATCCTGAATCTTTATGTATCTAAATGCATGATTTCAAAATATATAAAACAGAAAGAATAAAGAATTTCAAGTCAAAACTGACAAACTCTTTTAAAAGCTGATCAAGCGGGAAGCGGCTGTGGCTCAATCAGTAGGGCTCCCGTTTACCATATGGGAGGCCCCGGGTTCGGTTCCCGGGGCCTCCTGGTGAAGGCAGGCCCGCCCGCCCGGCGTGGTTAGCTGACCCAGCGAGCAAAAGCAGCAAGGGGGGATAAATGAATAAATAAATAAAATCTTTAAAAAAAAAAAAAAAAGCTGATCAAGCAAAAATGAGTAAAGATATAGAAAATTAGGACAACATAATCTACCATCTTGATCTAATGACTAAAAATAGACAATTAAAGAATACATATCATTTTCAAACAAAGATGGAACATTTACGGAAATTGATTAGTACAAAGCCATAAATAAAATTTCAGGAAAAACAAATCAATGCATATCATAAAGATCTCCTTTTCTGAATATTAGATAACTGTAAGATAAAGAAAGCCCAAAATACCATGTGCTTGGAAACTAAACTAAATAATTTATGGGTGAAATAAATAATTATTGAAAAGTATATAATATTTAGAAAGAAATGACAATGAAAGTGATTGGTATTAAAACAGAGACAAGCATTATATTTAAGATTTTAATGTATGTATAAGAAAACAAAAAAAATTTTAAATTAATGAACTAAAATTTTAATTTAAGATGTTGAAAAAAGTAGAACTGAACAAACTGTGGAAATTAATAAAACAGAGAAACTAAGAGAAGAATAAAAGGAAACCAAAAGTCTGGTCCATTTATAAGACCAAAATAATTGTATAAAATTTCTGAAACAACTGATCAAGAAAACTAAGAAAACAATATTGGGACTATAAAACTAGGGCATAATTGTGAGAAGTGAGGGAAAAGTTGTCACTATTCATAAATAATATGATTGTTCACATGGGAAGTCCAAGGGAATCTACAGACATATAAGTGTTTAGCAAGGTTGTGGAACATAAAATCAACATACAAATAACAGTAGTGTCCAATTTATAAGCAAGAACCAATTGGAAAATAAAAATGTAACAAAGATCTCATTCTCAATAGCAACAAGAACTATATTTCCCCTAGAATAAAACTAAAAGAAAAATGTAAAATTATAAACTTTTTAGAAAAACATTGACTTAAATAAATGAAGAGGCATACCAAGTTCATGGAATGTTAAACTTAACATTATAAAGAAGGCAGTTATTTCCAAATTAGCTTATAAATTAGTCTTAAAATTATCTATAGAAATTACAGGGGTGTTTTTCAAGAAATTTGATGTGCTGATGCTCAGATTCAAAAGTATAGGGCCAAGAAGTACAAAGACAAATTTTCTTTAAACTTTTAATTTAGAAATAATTTCAAACTTACAGCAAAGTTGCAAAAATGATATAAAACCAATACAGAGAATTCCAATAGAGCTGTTACTCTCATACCAAGATTTACTAACTTTTAACATTTTGACACATTTGTTATATTATCTGTCAGTCTATTTATTTAGCTAGCTAGCAAGCTAGCTATCATCTACCTCTCTATTTTCTAAACACTTGTGAGTAGGTTGCATACATCATATTCACTGAACACTTAATACTTCCATGTATATTTCCTAGGAACAAGAACACTCACTTATATAAACACATTAAATACAGTTATCAAGTTCAAGAAATTTAACATTGTTAAAAAACATACAATGCTAATATTCTCGCTGTCCTTTTGTGATAATGAGGGTAGGCTAAATATTCGCTATATTTAGATAACATGCATGTGTCCCCAGACCTAGTTTTTCTCCCTAGGTCTGCTTTTTAGAATGCTGGTGATAAACCAAGCCTGATTTATTATATTACCATCCTGTATGGGAAATGACTGTAACTCTAGGTATCTTTGGTCAACCTTAAGAGATATAGCAGGGGGCGGATATGGCTCAAATGGTTGGGCATCTGTCACCCACATGGAGGGACCTGGGTTCAATCCCCAGGACCTCCTGGTAAAAATTTAAAAAAAAGAAAAATATAGAAGGCACATGGGCTGCCAGACCCCATGCACAGGTGTGCCATCAGGTCCTGCAAGTGGGTGTACCATCAGGACCCATGTACAGGTGTGCTGTTAGGCCCCACAAGCAGGTATGCTGCCAGGCCCTGTATGTGGGTGCGCCGCCAGGCTCTGTGAGTGGGTGAGCCCCCCAGGCCCCGCGTGTGGGTGCACCACCAGGCCCCGTAAGTGGGTTGGCTGCCTAGCCCTGATGAGCCAAGCAGCAAGGATGATGACATAACAGGAGAGTGACACAGGGAAGAGCCAAGACAAGACACACCAAAAAACCAGGAACTATGGTGGCAAAGGTGTTAGGACTCCTCTCTCCCACATTAGAGGCTCCGAGGATCGAGTCCCGGTGAAGACAGGAGGAGAAGGATGAGAAGAGAGGGCAGGAAACAGACACAGAGAATTGCCCAGTGAATGGACACAAAAACGGCAAAAATGGGGGGTGTGGTGTGTTTAAAAATGGATAAAAGTAAATAAATAAATAAAAATAATAGATTGTGTTGGGGGAAAATACAGCAAGTGTAAGGTATGGACTACAGTTAGTACTGTAGTAATGTTTTGATGATACTCTTTCATAACGTCTAACAAATGTTTCACAAAATGCAAGGTATTGGTGGTGGGGTGATGTATGGGAGCCCTGTATGATGTTATGCATATTTGTTTTGTAAGTTCACAACTTTCACTATACATTTATTGTTTATGTGTGTTCATGTATGAATGATATACTTCAATAAAATTAAAAAAAAAAACATACAATCTATTTTTCAATTTTTTTTTTCAGTTCTTCTAATAATATCCTTTTGGGCATTTTCTGCTCCATTATTAGATCCAGTCCAGGATCATGTATTGCATTTAATTGTCATTATCTCTTTAATCTCTCTCTCTTTTTAATTGTAGAAAAATATGTACAATATACATTTCCCATTTCAACCACCCCCAACTATCCAATTCAGTGGGATTAATCACTTTCATTATGTTGTGCTGCCATCACTACCATCCATTATCGAGGAAGCAGATGTGGCTCAAGCAGCTGAGTGTGTGCCTCCCACATATGACATCCTGAGTTTGGTTCCCGGTGCCTCCTAAAGAAGACAAACAAACAACGAGCAGACAATGAGCAAAAAAAAAAAAGGAGAAAATGAGCAGACAATCAAAAGTTATAGCTTTTCTGGTCATTCGATAAATGGGCTGGAGTAGCACACCCAAATGAGGAATGTGTTGTCTTCAAAATCCAAATAGACCAACTAAGACTTGTGCTTCTCTTTTAGTCTTAGGATGGGCCAGATACAACAGTTTATCCTTCACTTTAGAAGGGATATCTGACATGCCCACACCACTGGACACCTAGAAATTTCACAGAGGTGGAAGGTCCCTGTATTTTTGTTGGATTTATCTCCCATCCTTTCTCATGCAAATGCCTTACCAATAAGTCTAGAGTCTTTGCAACTTCTTTCTCACTAGGTCCTTTCAACATGATATCATCAATATAATGGACCAGTGTGATGTCTTGTGGGAGGGAGAGACAATCAAGTTTCCTGCGGACAATATTACGACATAGGGCTGGAGAGTTGATATACCCCTGAGGCAGAACAGTGAAGGTATACTGTTGGCCTTGCCAGCTGAAAGCAAACTGTTTCTGGTAGTCCTTACTAATGGCAATTGAGAGAAAAATATTTGCCAGATCAATAGCTGCATATCAGGTACCAGGGGATGTGTTGATTTGCTCAAGCAATGATACCACATCTGGGACAGCAGCTGCGATTGGAGTCACCACCTGGTTAAGTTTATGATAATCTACTGTCATCCTCCAAGATCCAACTGTTTTCTGCACAGGCCAAACAGGTGAGATGAATGGAGATGTGATGGAAATCAACACCCCTGCATCCTTCAGATCCTTGATGGTGGCACTAATCTCTGCAATCTCTCCAGGAATCTAGTATTGCTTTTGATTTACTATTTTGCTAGCCAGGGGAAGTTCTAGTGGCTTCCCCTTGGTCTTTCCTACCATAATAGCCCTCACTCCACAAATCAGGGATCCAATGTGGGGATTCTGCCAGTTACTGAGTATGTCTGTTCCAGTTATGCATTCTGGAACTGGGAAAATAACCACAGAATGGATCTGGGGTCCCACTGGACACACTGTGAGATGGACCTGAGCTAAAACTCCATCAATTATATGACCTCCGTAAGCCCCTCCTTTGACTGGTGGATCACAGTGATGTTTTGGGTCTCCTGGAATCAGTGTCCCTTCTGAACCAGTGTCTAATAATCCCTGAAATGTCTGATCATTTCCTTTTTCCCAGTGCATAGTTTCTCTGGTAAATGGCCGTAGGTCTCCATAGGGAAAGCTGGGAGGAATATTAACAGTATAAATTTTTGGCACTGTAACAGGATTCTTCTCCAAGGGGACCTGGCTTTCTCCTCATTCAAGGGGCTTTAGGTCTGTAAACTGTCTCAAGTCTGGGAATTGATTAAAGGGCTGTGATTATATGTGTCTGTAATACGAGTTAGGGTTTTGTTTACTCGACTTAGAACGCTTCTTCTTATACAGATGAAGTAGGAATTTAGTAGACTGCCCTTCTATTTCACTTCTAGGTACCCCAAGATCTATTAGCTAATGCCATAACTCTGTGCAGCTCAGACTATTTTGACTGCTGCTTTGAGTCTGCTTTTCATTGCAGTAGCCATGCCCACCTTGTCTTTGGTGATTAACTGCCGATACTCGACTTTTTTTTTTTTTTTTTTAAGATTTATTTATTTACTTTTTATCCATTTTTTTACCGCCCCCTCCCCCGTTTCTGCTGTTTTTTGTGTCCATTTGCTGGGCAATTCTTTGTGTCCATTTCCTGCCCTCTCTTCTCATCCTTCTCTTCCTGTCTTCACTGGGATTTGATCCTGGGAAACTCCGATGTGGGAGAGAGGCATTCTGCCACCTGTGCCACCTTAATTCCTGGTTTTTCAGCACATCTCATCTTGTGTCACTCTCCTGTTACATCATCATCTTACTGCGTGTGTCACACCTGTTCATGGGCCTGATGGCACACCTGCACATGAGGACTGGGGGCAGGGCCTGGCGGCACACTGGCTCACAGGTCCTGATGATGTACCTGTGCACGGGACCTGATTGTGCACCCACTCGCGGGGCCTGACGGTGCACCTGTGCATGGGGTATGGCGGCTCACCCACACACAGGGTCTGGTGGTGCACTGGCTTGCAGGGCCTGACAGCACATTCATGCTTGGGTCCTGGGGGCAGGACCTAGGGGCGCACCTGCTCACGGGGCCTGATGGCCCGCGCGCCTTCTGTATTTTTGTTTATTTTACCAGGAGGTCCCGGGGATCGAACCCAGATCCCTCTATATGGGAGACAGATGCCCAACCATTTGAGCCACATCTGCCCCCCCCCATACTTGACTTTTACTGGTCTAAGATATGATCATTCCCATAATGTTTAAGGACTCTTGTTCCATTCCAGTGGTCTCTACAGTCATATCTGGACTACAGAGAAGAGCAACCACAGAGCTCTTCAGGGAAGGAGTTACAAATTTATTCCTCACAGTTCTGGTTAAAGGTGTGTCCTCTGGACATTCCTGAGGTGGGTGGGCATGTCTTAAGTGGTAAATCCATTCTTGCATTCCAATCTCCTAAGCCTTTGAATTCCCTCTTCTGCTGTATATCAGGACAAATCAGGCATCTCAACCTCAGACATGCTAGGTCATCTTTTGGTCTCTGTTTCAGTCAGCCACCTGTACTGTTAGAGCCCTTTCTAACCCCTTGAGCTACAGTGTTGAATCCAGAATTTCTGCTTAGTGGGCCCATATCAATAAGTTCAGCCTGATCCAACTTTATATTCCTTCCACAACTATCCCATACATATTACTATCCATTGCCACACATATTCCCATTTTCTGTCTATATAAGTTGGAAAAATCATACAGTTCTTTCAGAGTATAGTATACTTCCTCATGGGTCAGTTTCTGCCTTTTGGGGCTTGTTGTGATTTTATTCTAGTAATAGGTCTCGAAGAGAAGAGGGGTGGTGGGGGTGGGTAAGGAGAAGGATTAGAAATGCCTTGCAAACTACTGACCTCAGGACATTCCTTTGCATTTTCATCTGGTAAAACAGGATTAATCTCTTCAGCAGGAGTTGGAAGGCAGATTCCTCAAGGAAGGGTGGAGGTTGGGCAGTGCATGCTGGAGTTTGGCTGGTACCTGCCTCAGGGATGGAAGGAAGTCCGAACTCCCTGGGGCAGGCTGGAGGCTGTGTGATACAAGGTTGACTTTGTGTGGTCTCCACAGGGCAGGCCAATCCAGGTTTATCTGGCAAAGTCTCAGCAGAATTTAGGGTTCCAATGTCCCCACCAGTATCATCATCATCCCATATGTCTCCATCCCAATACTCAGGGTTCCACTCCTTTCCAATCAATTACTTCAATTCAATAGCATACACCTTGTGAGGTTGAGATTTTAGTTTCCTTTGTAACTCTGCTACTTGTACAATGAGAGTCTGAGTCTGATTTTCAGAGATCTCAAGCCTGTAGGTGCATGAAACAAGATTTTTCTTTCAGAGCACATATAGAAACTTTCACCTGATTCATGCAGTGTTTAAGTTGCAAATTTGAAGCTGTTAGCTCATTCCTTTCTTTTGTAACTGTATCCAGAGTATCTAAGAGGAGCCAACCTACATCATTGTACCTTTTGACTCCACAAAACTCTGTTAAGGTGTTGAAAACACTCTTACTCAAATGCATGGAAGTAGGGGAATACAGTGATTATATTTTGCATATCTCCATTGCCAACTCACGCTATGGACTGTTAGTGGCCTCTTCATTATTGGAAAAGGAGTCATTAGTACCTTTGAGTCCAATTAGAGTAGAAAGTCAATTGCAAAACTCCCAGAACCACTTCAGAAAAACCATGTTTAAGATTCTGTTCCTCAAGAACCACTCCTGGTACAAAGCTGTATTAGTTGGGGTTCTCTAGGGAAACAGAATCAACAGGAGATATCTGTAAATAGCATGAGATTTTATAAAATTCTCTCATGTGACCATGGGAATGCACAAATCCAGATTCCACAGGCTGCAAACCAGGGGCTCTGATGAAGGTCTGATGAAGGTCCTTGATGAGCTCCCAGGAGATGTTGGCTGTCCAAAGATGAGCTGGGAAATTCTCTCTGAATGCTGAAATCACTTCCCCTTTTAAGGTGTTCAACTGATCTCCATGGTTGATTGTAGATATAATCAGCCATCTATGCAGTAAACTCACTGATGACTAAAGTCCATAAATGTCCCTGTATTACAATTAGCTTGACTAAACAACTGGGTGCAATTACCCGGCTGAGTTAACACATTAGCCTAACCACCACAGTGGTGGTATCTCATTGTGGTTTTGATTTTCATTTCCCTTATGGTTAATGATGTTGAGCATCTTTTCATATGCTTCCTGGAAATTTATATATCTTATTTGGAGAAATATCTGTTCAAGTCCTTTGCCCATTTTTTAATTAGAGTGTTTCTTTTGTTGTTAGGAGATCTTTATATATTCTGGATATTAAATTTTTTTCAGATATATGGTTTTCAAATATTTCTTCCATTCTCTTGGTTTTCTTTCCACTTTTGTGACACCGTCCTTCTATGCACAGAAGATTTTAATATTGATAAAGTCTAATTTATGTATTTTTTCTTTCGTTTCTCATATTTTTGGTGTAAAGTCTAAAACTCCATTGCCTAATACAAGGTCCTGAAGGTATTTCTCTGTTTTCTTCTAAGAGTTTTATAATCTTGGTTCTTTGACCCCCTTTGAGTTAAAAAATTTATATGGTGTGAGGTAGGAATCTACTTCCACTCTTTTGAATGTGGATATTTGGTTTTCCCTAAACCATTTGTTGATGAGACTTTTCTTTCTGCATTGAGGGTCTTTGCAACCTTGTAAAAAATCAATTGGCCAGAGATGTGTGGGTTTATTTCTAATCTCTCATTTCTATTCCATTGGCCTATATGCCTGTTCTTGTGCCAATACCTCACTGTGTTGATTACTGTAGCTTTATAATAAGTTTTGAAATTGGGACATGTGAGTTCTCTAACATTGTTCTGTTTTTTCAAGATGGTTTTTGCTATTCAAGGTCCCTTGCCCTTCCATAATAATTAGATAATTAACTTTTCCATTTCTGCAAATAAGGCTGTTGGAAATTTGAATGTGATTGCATTGAATCTGTAAATCTTTTTTTGTAGTATTGACATCTCAACATATTAAATCTTCCAAACCATGAACATAGGATATCTTTCCATTTATTTATGTCTTCTTTAATTTCTTTCAGTATTTGTAGTTTTCCATGTACAAGTCTTCTATATGATTTGTTAATTTTATTTCTAAATATTTCATTGTTTTTGTTGCTATTGTAAATTGAATAGTTTTCTTGATTTATTCTTCAGATTCTTCATTACTAGTGTATAGAAGAAACACTAATTTTTTTTCTATTGATTTTGTAACCTACCATTTGCTGAATTCCTTTATTAGCTCTAATAGCTTTTTTGTAGATTATTTGGCATTTTCTATAAGTAGGGCCATATAATCTGCAAATGGGGATAGTTTCACATCTTCCTTTTTAATT
Source organism: Tolypeutes matacus (assembly GCA_026826555.1). Classification (NCBI taxonomy): domain Eukaryota; kingdom Metazoa; phylum Chordata; class Mammalia; order Cingulata; family Chlamyphoridae; genus Tolypeutes; species Tolypeutes matacus. The sequence goes on along the minus strand of JAKSZT010053801.1, from coordinate 8,805,215 downwards.
TGGATGCCATTTATTTCTTTTTCTTGACTAATTGCTCTGGCTAGAACTTCCAGTACAATGTTGAATACCAGTGGTGAAATTAGGCATTCTTGTCTTTTTTCCTGATCTTAGGGAGAAAGCTTTCAGTCTTTCACCATTAAGTATGATGTTACCAGTGAGTTTCTCATATATGCCCTTTATCATGTTGAAGAAGTTCCCTTCTATTCCTAGTTATCTGAGTGTTCAGCTTAAGAAAATCAATCAATGTCATGCACCAGAATATAAAGAAGGCAGAAAAAACGAACATCTCAATTGATCCAGAAAGACCATTTAACAAGATCCAGAACACTTTCTGAATAAAACACTCAGATAACTAGGAATAGCTTTCAATCCTGTATAAGAAATAAAAAGTGGAGCTACAAACAAAGATACAATTGTACTTGCATTTATATTTACCCATGCAGTTACCTTTATTAGTGATATTTTCATGTCTTACCTTTGATACTACCTAGGTAAATGCACTGACTAGGGGCAGTGATTCCCTCTGCATTTTACAAAATGATTAAAATGCTGCCAGTGTATAATGAATGTTAAATAATAGTTGTAATGTTTAAAGAAGATTGGGGAGGCGGCTGTGGCTCAATCAGTGGGGCTCCCGTTTGCCGTGTGGGGGGCCCCGGGTTCGGTTCCCCGGGCCTCCCGGTGGGGGCGGGCCCGCCCGCACAGCGTGGTTGGCTGGCCCGGCGAGCACGGGCAGCAGGGGGGGGGATGAATGAATAGATAAATAAAATATTAAAAAAAAAAAAATAAAAATAAATAAATAAATAAAGAAGATTGCTATGGAGTCATCATCTCAGCCTTCTGGATTTACACAGTACAGCTAGTTTTTGCTAGTTCAAGTCCTGGCATTTAAACACACAATAAAACAGAAAATCAGTCCATAGATAATAGCCTTTACAAATAATCATTAGTATATATTGTTGTTTGGTTTAATCAGCTGCATAATGCTTTTAAAAATTACTTCATTTCTGTGATAAACTGAAATGATTATAGGGCTTCATTCCAGTCTGTAAGATACATGATATACATTTATAAATATATAATTAGGCAGTTCTTAAAGTCATATTTGCTAAAGCTACATGGCAGGTTCAGCATCAGAACTACTAAAGTATTTTCCTGTCATGCTAACTTTATCAATAAGGTTACTTACCCAGTGGACAACCTTGATATTCAAATATGGTCTCTCTATGTAAGTATGTAATGGAAAACTGACTTCTGGATAGTGTTTCTTATTATGTAAATCTTTCATAACTAAGGATATTTTCATTTCCATTTAATCTAAATCTTAATAATTTATCTTATAGACTTCAAGTCAATTTTATGTAAAACATATATCTGTTATCCACTTTTTCAGGCTAGAGGCTCATTTAAGAGGACTTTTAATTGAATATGGCTTTGGGAAGAAAGGTGTTTATTTTTTTAAAAAAAGCTTGTGATGACAACTTTAGGCATTTGTTACTTCCTATTAGTTATAGAATATGTTCATGAGGATGTATAAATTTCAATATGTAATTTTTGCTCCAATCAAAGCACTGTAGTTGGTCAGAAAGATTTTCTCTTTAATCCTCTTCAATGTGTTATAGATATAGCCACTGACTAGATGTACAAAATAATGTGCAATTAAATTTTTAAAATTTGAAATAGTTGAAAAATACAGACAATTATAGAAAGTAATAAAACACCTACCTGAGAAATTAACACAAAGAATCCTTAATAGTTAACATTTTGTCATATTTGCTTCATCTTTTTCAATAAAATAATGAATAAAATATTAAGGGTAAAGTTGGAGACTTTCAGTCCCAATTCCTTCTCTTTTCCTCAAAAATTTAATGCGTTCTTTCATCCAATTAAAAAAAAACAATTTTATTGATATATATTCATAAACCATACAATTCATCCAAAGTGTAAATTCAATAGCATTTGATAACATCACAGAGTTGTGCATTCATCACTTCAATCAATATGAGAATGTTTTTATTATGCCAGTAATAATAATAAAAAACAAACAACAAACAACAAAACTCTACTCCTTAGTAGTCACCTCTCAATCTCTCTGTCCTTCCCCTGGCATACACAGCTGCTAATTTATTTATTTATCTTTAATTTATTTATATTTATATTTTGTATAGATGGGGTCAAACAATATGTAGTACCTTTTGTCTAGTTTCTGATATTTGACATATTTCCTTTTTTAAAAAACACTGATGGAAGATTATTAATATATTACTATACACTTCTGTCCATAATTACATTGGTTGTCTTTTTGCCCAAATATCACTGTGGCAGTTTGATATTGTTTATGAATTCCAAAAATAGATATTGGATGATGTTTGTAAACTGGTCTGTTCCTCTGGGCATATTAGATTGTATTAAATTCAGAGGTTTCACTTTTACTTGATTAAAATATTATGAGGGCTTTGATTTTACCATGTCGGTAGGAAAATGACATGGCAGAGGAGAGAGTTGGAGTTTTGGCTGCTGGAGCCCCAGGGAGAGAGCCAAGCCATTCGCCTCATAGTTTGCAGTTGAAGAGATTAGAGCCCTGAAGAGCTGAGAAAGCCTGGAAAGAAAGGAGCCCCAGGGAGAAAGACAAGCCTTATTCTAACCTACAACTGAGAACAGAAGGAGCTGGCATCACAGAGCCTTAGGAGGAAGAGGAAGGCTGAACCCTTGCAGAGACCAGCAGCCATCTTGCTCCAACACGTGGCAACAGACTTTGGTGAGGGAAGTAACTTATACTTTATGGTCTTGTGACTGTAAGCTTCTATGCCAAATAAATACCCTTTATAAAAGCCAACAGACTACTGGTACTTTGCATCAGCACCCCTTTTGGCTGACTAATACAATCACCCTGATATTGACATCTTGTAACATTAACATACATTAGTTCTGTTTCAGAGAAAAACATTCTTATATATGCACTATTTTTTAAAGATTTTAAAAATTTATTCCCCCCCCACACACCATTGTTTTGCACTCACTGTCTGCTCTCAGTGTGCTCTTCTGTGTCTGCTTGTCTTCTCTTTAGGTGGCACTGGGAACTGATCCTGGGACCTTCTGGAGTGGAGAGAGGCCCTCAATCTCTTGCGCCACCTCAGCTCCCTGGTCTGTTGTGGTCTCTTTTGTTGCGTCATCTTGCTGTGCCAGCTCTCCGTGCTGGCCAGCACTCCATGCAGGCCAGCACTCATGCATGGGCCAGCACTCTGTGTGGGCCAGCTCTCTGCTCGGACCAGCTTGCTATGTGGGCCAGCTTGCTTTTCACCAGGAGGCTCCAGGAATTGAACTCGGGACCTCCTATATGGTAGACAGGAGCCCAATCACTTGAGCCACATCTGCTTCCCTATATGCACTAATTTTTTAATTTTTTAATTTTTATCTCTTTATTTGCATTCTTAATTTAAAAATTAAGTTATATATTTTTAAAAGATTTATTTATTCCTGCCCCCCCCCTGTTGTTTTGCACTTGCTGTCTTGCTCTCTGTGTATATGCACTATTAACCATACTAATTTTTCACACGAGGGTTCACTATGCTATACATGTTTCATTTTTTAGCTTTCCTTCTAGTGATATACAGGACCTTAGGCTTTCCCTTTCAGCCACAATCATACCCAAATATTAGTGCTGCTAGTTACAAACACTATGGTGTGCTATCACCATTTCTATTCATTTCCAATAATTTATGAACAACATTTTTACCAATTATGCTCAAATTAAACCTCAGCTTTGCATTCTCTAACCTCATTCTATTTTCTGGTGACCTATATTCTAGTTATTAACTCCATGAGTTTACCCATTATGTTTAGTTCATAATATTTGTCCTTTTGTGTCTGGCTTTTACTCAACATAATGTCCTCAGGTTCATCAATGTTGTCATATGTTTCACAACTTCATTTTTTTTCTTGCAGCTAAATAATATTCCATTGTATGTATATACCACAATTTGTTTATCCATTCATTGGCTGATGGACACATGGGCTGTCTCCATCTTTTGGCGATTGTGAATAATGCTGCTATGAACAAGTATACATCTGTTTATGTCACTGCTCTCAGTTCTTATGGGTATAAACCTAGTAGTGGTATTGCTGGGTCACATGGCAGATCTATATTTAAATTCCATAGGATCCACCAAACAGTCTTCCACAGTGGCTATACCATTCTTCATACTCATCCAACAGTGATTAAGCATTCTTATCTCTCCACATCCTTTCCAACACTTGTAGTTCTGTCTTTTTAATAGTGGTCATTCTAATAGGTGTGAAATGATATCTCATTGTAGCTTTGATTTGCATTTCCCTAAATGCTAGTGAAGTTGAACATTTTTTCATGTGTTTTTTGCCACTTGTATTTCTTTTTTGGACAAGTGTCTATTTTGCCCATTTTTAAATTGGGTCATTTGTCTTTTTATTGTTGAGTTGTAGGATCTCTTTGTATATTATGGATATTAAACTGTCTTTGGATACGTGATTTCCAAATATTTTCTCCCATTGATTTGGCTGTCTTTTCACCATTTTAAGTCCTTTGAGGTGCAAAAGTATTTAGTGTTGAGGCAGCCCCATTTATCTATTTTTTCTTTTGTTGCTCATACTTTGGGTCAAAGGTCCAAGAAGCCACCACCAACCACAAAGTCTTTAACATGTTATCCTACATTTTCTTCTACTAGTTTTATGGTCCTGGCTTTTATATTTAGGTCTTTGATCCATTTTGATTTTATTCTTGTTTAGGGAATGAGATAGGGGACCTCTTTCATTCTTTTGGTTATGGATATCCAGTTCTCCCAGCACTATTTGTTGAAGAGACTGTTTTGTCCCATTAATATGAACTTGGTAGGTTTGTCAAAAACTTGTTGACCGTATAGGTAAGGGTTTATTTCTGGACCCTCAATTCTTTCCCACTGATTGGTGTGTCTATCTTTATGCCAATACCATGCTGTTTTGACCACTGTAGCTTTGTAATATGTTTCAAGGACAGGCAGTGAAATTCCTTCCACATCATTCATCTTTTTAAGAATGTTTTTGGCTATTTGGGTGCACTTTCCCTTCCAATTAAACTTGGTAATTGCCTTTTATATTTCTGTAAAGCAGGCTTTTGGAATTTTGATTGGTATTGCATTGAATCTATAAATAAGTTTGAGTAGGATTGACATCTTCACAATATTTGTCATTGTGAAAATCTTCCATTCCATGAACATGGAATGTCTTTCCATTTGTTTGGGTCTTTGGTTTCTTTTAACATTGTTTTGTAGTTTTCTGCATATAGGTCCCAGAATTCTTTGGTTAAATTGTTTCTAGGTATTTGAGTCTTTTAGTTGCTATTGTAAATCAATATTTCCCCCTCATTTCCTCCTCAGATTGTTCAGTACTAGTGTACAGATACAATACTGATTTTTGCTTGTTGGTCTTGAATCCTGCCATTTTGCTGAATTCATTTATTAGCTCAGGTAGCTTTTTCATATGCATTTCAGAATTTTCTAAATATAGGATCATGTCATCCACAAATAATGAGTTTTGCTTCATTTTTTTCCTATTTGGATGCATTTTATTTATTTTTTTCTTGTCTAATTGCTCTAGCTAGAACTTCTATCACAATGATGAATAACAATAGTGACAGTGGGCATCCATTTCTTGTTTCTGATTTCAGAGGGAAAGCTTTCAACCTTTACCCATTGAGTATGATGTTGGCTGTGGGTTTTTCATATATGCCTTTTATCATATTAAGGAATATTCCTTCTATTTTTATCTTTGGAAGTGTTTATCAAGATAGGATGTTTGATTTTGTTAAATGTCTCTTCTGCATTGATCGAGATGAACCTGTGTTATTTTCCCTTCAATTTGTTAATGCGGTATATTACTTTAATTGATTTTCTTATGTTGAACCACCCTTGCATACCAGGAATAAATCCCACTTGGTTGTGATGTATAAGTCTTTTGGTATGCTGTTGGATTTGATTTGCAAGTATTTTGTTGAGAATTTTTGCATCTATGTACATTAGAGAGATTGGTCTGTAATTTTCTTTTCTTGTACTATCTTTATCTGATTTTGGTATTAGAGTGATGTTGGCTTCATAAAATGTGTTGGGTATTGTATTAGTCAGCCAAAGGGGTGCTAATGTGAAATACCAAAAATGAGTTGGTCTTTATAAAGGGTGTTTATTTGGGGTAGAAGTCCACAGATACCAGGCCATAAAGCGTTAAGTTTCTTCTCTCACCATAGTCCATTGCCACGTGTTAAAGCAAGACAGCTGCCGGCATTTGCCAGGGTTCAGGCTTCTGGGGTTCCTCTCTTCCCGGGGCTGTGTTTCTCTCCGGGCTTAGCTCCTGTTTCCTCCACAAGGTCAGCTATAGACGATCAGGCAAACGGCTTGCTTCTCTTCTCCTGGGGCCTTTTTCCAATATCAAAATTGCTTCTCAAAAGACTGCTTCAACTGTCCTT
>JAKSZT010053801.1:8624467-8798736 GCA_026826555.1 Tolypeutes matacus | reverse complement strand
CAATTATATTTTTGGAATTCATAATTACATCAAATTCCCCAACGGTTACAGGTATTTTTCCCTCCTCTTCAATTTTTTGGAAAAGTTTGAACAGGATTTGTGTTAATTCTTCTCAAAATGCATGGTATAAGCTGTAATCCATGCTTAGTGGTAATGCTCCAAAATGTTTTTATCAATTGTAATGAATGTACCACGCTAATGAAGGATGTTGCTAATGTGGGAAAATGTGGGAGGTGTAGGCAGTGGGGCATATGGGAATCCCCGTCATTTTTATGTAACATTTATGTAATCTAAATATCTTTTTTTTTTTCTTTAATAAAAAATATATTTTACAAAATGCTTGGTAGAATTCACCTGTGAAGCCATTTAGTCATAAACTTTTCTTTGTTGGGAGATTTCTGATGACTGATTTGATCTCTTTAAAAGTGATTGGTTTGTTAACTTCTTGTATTTTTTGTAGCATCAGTTTAGTTTGTTTGTGCATTTCTAGGTATATGTCCATTTCATCTAGGTTGTCTAGTTTGTTGGTGTATTAGTCAGCCAAAGGGGTGCTAATGTGAAATACCAGAAATGGGCTGGTCTTTATAAAGGGTATTTATTTGGGGTAGAAACCCATAGTTACCAGGCCATAAAGCATAAGTTTCTTCTCTCACCAAAGTCCATTGCCATGTGTCGGAGCAAGACAGCTGCCGATGTTTGTCAGGGTTCAGGCTTCTTGCGTTCCTCTCCTCCCGGGGCTGCATTTCTCTCCGGGCTTAGCTCCTGTTTCCTCCACAAGGTCAGCTGTAGACTATCAGGTGAACGGCTCGCTTCTCTTCTACTGGAGCCTTCTCTCCAACATCAAAACTCCAACTTCAGAACTACTGCAACTCTGTTATTTGTGATGCCTTTTATATTTTCTTCCCCTCAATGCCCTACTGACGTGGCCCAGTCAACACACCAATCATAACTTAATCATGCCCAGATTAACAGATCAGTTTACAAGCATGATCCAGTTATATTTTTGGAATTCATAATTACATCAAATTGCCCAACGGCTACAGTTGGCATACATTTTTTCATAATGTAATTTTTTATTTCTGTGGTGTCATTTGTAACTTCCCCCCTTTCATTTCTGATTGTATTTATTTGCATCTTCTCTCTTTTTTCTTTGTTAGTCTAGCAAGGGTTTGTCAATTTTATTGACCTTCTCAAAGAAGCAGCTTTTTAAAAAATAGATTTTTTATTGAAGTATATCATTCATACATGCATAAGCCATAAGTATATAGTATGTATAAGTGTATAAGTGTATAGTAAAGATTGTGAACTTACAAAATAAACATGCATAACATCATACAGGGGTCTCATACATCACCCCTTCACCAACACCTTGCATTGTTGTGAAGCATTTGTTACAAACTATGCAAGAGCATTATCAAAATATTACTACTAACTATAGTCCCTATCTTACATTTGGTGTATTTTTTCCCCCAACCCACCCTATTTTTTAAAAATATATTTTTATTACAGAGGTTGTGAACTTATAAAACAATCATACACGTGTAGAATTCCTATACAACACCCCTTCACCAACACACCATACCATGGTAGAACATTTATTAAAGATTATGAGATAATATCATCAGACTGATACCACCAACCATGGTCCATAGTGTACCTTTGGCACACTTTTTCCATATACTTCCATTATCAACACAGTACATCTCTGGCATTGATGCAAGAATATTATAGTATTGCTGTTAACCACAGTCTGTAGGTCACACCAATTGTAGTTTTCCCATGCTTATCCACATTCCCACCACCCTGCAATAGTGATGTGCATCTGCTGTAGCTCACAGAAGGACACTCTTGTATTTGTACCCTCAACCACAATTCTCATCCACCTCTGCGTTCACTATGTTTTCAGTCCCTAGATTATTCTTTAGCTTTCTTTCTATTGACATTTACTTCCCCAGACTGCCCTTTTCAGCCACAATTCCATTTACAAACCAACTGCTACTCACTAGAAGGTGTTACCATCAACTCTACCCATTTCTATACTTTTACAATCAGGTTAATTAAAACTTCTACATACATTAAGTATCAGTTGTTCTTCTCAACCCTCTTTTATCTCCTAATAACCTATACTCTAGGTTTTAACTTCATGTGTTTATTCTTTGATTTAGTTCATATTAATGAGATCATGCAATATTTGTCCTTTTGTGTCTGGCTTACTTTGCTTAGTATAATGTCTTCAAGATTCATCCATGTTAACATGTGTCCCAATTTCATTTCTTCTTACTGCAGCATAGTATTCCATCATATGTTATACCACATTTTGTTTATCCATTCATTGGTCGATGAACACTTGGGCTGTTTCCATCTTTTGGCAGTTGTGAATAATGCTGCTATGAACGTCGGTATGCAGATGTCTGTTCGTGTCATAGTTTTTAGTTCTTCTGGATATATTCCTGTAGAAGAATTGCTGGATCATATGGCAGTTCTATATATAGCTTCCTGAGGAACTGCCAAACTGTCTTCCTCAGAGGCTGCACCATTTTACAATCCCACCAAAAGTGAAGGAGTGTTCCTATTTCTCCACATCCTCTCCAGCACTTATTGTTGTCTGTTTTTTTAAATAATGGCCATTCTATGCGGTGTTAGATGATATCTCACTGTTGTTTTGATTTGTATTTCCCTAATAGTGATATGGAACATTTTTTCATATGTTTTTTGGCCATTTGTATTTCCTCTTTGGAGAAATGTCTATTCAAATCTTTTGCCCACTTTTTAATTGTATTGCTTGCTCTTTTATTGTTGAGTTGTATGATCTCTTTATATAGAATGGAAATCAAACCCTTATCAGATATGTGGTTTCCAAATATTTTCTCCCGTTGAATGGGCTGCTTTTTCACCTTCTTGATGAAGTCCTTTGAATCACAGAAATATTTAAGTATTTATCCATGTTTTCTTTCATTGCTTGTGCATTTGGTGTAAGGTTTAAGAATCCACCACCTACCAGGTCTTGAAGATGTTTCCCTACATTTTCTTCTAGGAGCTTTATGGTACTTGCTTTTTTTTTTTTTTTTTTTTTTTTAGATTTTATTTTATTTATTCATTTATCTCCCCCCTGCTGCTTGTGCTCGCTGGGTCAGCCAACCACGCCGTGCAGGCGGGCCCGCCCCCATCAGGAGGCCCCGGGAACCGAACCCGGGGCCTCCCACATGGTAAACGGGAGCCCCACTGATTGAGCCACAGCCGCTTCCCGGTACTTGCTTTTATATTTAGATCTTTGATCCATTTTGAGTTATTTTTTTGTATAAGGTGGGAGATGGGGGTCTTCTTTCTTTCTTTTTGCTATGGATATCCAGTTCTCCCAGCACCATTTCTTGAATAGACTGTTCTGTCCCAGCTGGGTGGGTTTGACAGGCTTGTCAAAAATCACTTGCCCATAGATGTGAGGGTCTGTTTCTGAACCCTCAATTCAGTTCCATTGGTCTATGTGTCTATCTTTATGCCAATACCATGCTGGTTTTTTGTTTGTTTGTTTGTTTGTTTTTGTTGTTGTTTTTGTTGTTTTTACCACTGTAGCCAGGGAATGTGAATTAAAGTCTGGAAGTGAGAGTCTTCCAACTTCACTTTTCCTTTTTAAGATGTTTCTGGCTATTTGGGGCCTCTTACCCTTCCAGAGAAATTTGATAATTGTGTTTTCCATTTGTTTGAAAAATGCTGGTAGAATTTTTTGGGGGATTGCATTGAATCTATATATCAGTTTGGGTAGAATTGACATCTTAATGATATTTAGTCTTCCAATCCATGAGCATGGAATGTTCTTCCAATTATTTAGGTCTTTTAAAATTTCTTTTAGCAATGCATGACAGTTTTCTGAATAAAAGTGCCTTACATCCTTGGCTAAGTTTATTCCTAAATACTTGATTCTTTTAGTTGCTATTGTAAATGGAATTTTTTTCCTGACTTCCTCCTCAGATTGCGCATTACAATTGTATAGAAACACCACTGTTCTTTGCATATTGATCTTGTATCCTGATACTCTACTGAAATTGTTTATTAGCTCTAGCAGGTTTGTTGTAGATTTTTCAGGAATTTCTAGATATTGGATCATATCATCTGCAAATAGTGAAAGTTTTACTTCTTCCTTTCTGATTTGGATGCCTTTTGTTTCTTTTTCTTGCCTGATTGCTCTAGCTAGAACCTCTAGCACTATATTGAAAACAGTGGTTATAATGGGTGTTCTTGTCTTTTCCTTGATCTCAATGGGGAAGCTTTCAGTCTTTCACCATTGAGTACAATGTTAACTGTGGGTTTTTCACATATGGCCTTTATCATGTTGAGAAAGTTTCCTTCAATTCCTATCTTTTGTAGTATTTTTATCAAGAAAGGATGTTGTATTTTGTTAAATGCCTTTTCTGTGTCAATCGATAAGATCATGTGGTTTTTCTTCTTTAATTTATTAATGTGGTGTATTGCGCTGATTGATTTTCTTGTGTTCAATCACGCTTATGTACCTGGTATAAAACCCACTTGATCATAATGAATAATTCATTAATGTGTTGTTGGATTTGATTAGCAAGTATTTTATTGAGGATTTTTCCATCTGTATTCATTAGAGAAATGGGTCTGTAATTTTCTTTTTTCATAATATCTTTATCTGGCTTTGGTATTAGGGTGATATTGGCTTCATAGAATGAGTTTGGTAGTGTTCCTTTTTGTTCAATTTTTTGAAAGAGCTTGAATAAGTTTGGTATTAAATCTTCTTTGAATGCTTGCCAGAACTTACCTGTGAAACTGTCTGGGTCTGGGCTTTTCATTTTGGGGAGCTGTTGATGACTGTTTCAATCTCTTTACTTGTGATTGGGTTGTTGAGGTCATCTATTTCTTTTAGCATCAGTGTAGGTTGTTTGTACATTCCTAGTAGTTTTTCCATTGTGTTTACATTGTCTAGTTTTTTGGCATAAAGTTGTTCATAGTATCCCCTAATGATCTCTCTTATTTCTGTGGGGTCAGTAGTAGTGTTCCTGTTTCATTTTTTATTTCATTTATTTGTATCTTCTCTCTTTTTTTCTTAGTCAGTGTAGCTAAGTGTTTGTTGATTTTGTTAATCTTCTCAAAAAAGCAACTTTTGGTTCTGTTAATTCTCTCTATTGTTTTTTTGTTCTCAGTTTCATTTATTTCTGCTCTGATCTTTGTTATTTCATTCCTTCTATTTGCTTTGGGATTAGTTTGCTGTTATTTTTCTAGTTCCTCCAGCTATGTAGTTAGGTCATTGATTTTAGCTCTTTTTTTTTTTTTAATCTTTTTTTCTTTCTTTTTCCTTTTTTCTTTTTTCTTTCCTACTTGCTTCTTTTTTAATGTGAGCATTGAAGGCTATAAATTTTCCTCTCAACACTGCCTTCACTGCATCCCATAGGTTCTGATATGTTGTGTTCTCATTGTCATTCATCTCAAGATATTTATTGATTTCTCTTGAAACTTCTTCTTTGACCCACTGATTAAGAGTGTGTTGTTTAATCTCAATAAATATGTGAATTTTCCCTTTTTCTGCTGCTTGTTGATTTCCAACTTTATTCCATTATGATCAGAGAAAGTGCTTTGTATAATTTCAATTTTGTTGAATTTACTGAGATCTGCTTTATGACCCAACATATGGTCTATCCTGGAGAAAGATCCACGAGCACTTGAAAAGAATGTATATCCTGCTGTTTTGGGTTGCAGTGTTCTGTATATGTCTATTAGGTTTAGTCCATTTATCATTATATTCAAGCTCTCTGTTTCTTTATTGATCTTCTGCCAGATCCAATGCTGAAAGTGGTGCATTGAAGTTTCCAACTATTACTGTAGAGATGTCTTTTTCTCCCTTCAGTTTTGCCAGTGTTTGCCTCATGTATCTTGGGGCATCCTGGCTAGTTGCATATACATTTATGATTGTTATTTCTTCCTGGTGAATCATCCCTTTTATTAATATGTAATGTCCTTCCTTGTCTCTAATAACAGCTTTGTTTTTAAAGTCTATATCATCTGATATAAGTATAGCTACGCCCCAGCTTTTTTTTTTTTTTTTTTTTTTGTTACTGCATGCATGGAATATCTTTTTCCAACCTTTCACTTTCAATCTATTGGTATCCTGTGTGTAAGGTGAGTCTCTTGCAGACAGCATATAGGTGGTTCATATTTTCTTATCCATTCCACCAGTCTGTGTCTTTTGATTGGGGAGTTTACTCCATTAACATTCAATGTTATTACTGTAAAGGCAGTTCTTATTATACCATTTTGATTTTGGGATTTTATCTGTCATTTTATTTTCATCACTCTTTTGGCACTCTTAGTTACTGTCACTGATATAGTCATCATTTCTAGACTCTTTTCCAAGCCTCTCTCTCCTGTCTTTTCTTTTTAGGTTGTAACACTCCCTTTAGTATTTCTTGCAAAGCCAGTCTTTTTGTTATAAATACTCTCTGTTTCTGTTTATCGGTGAACATTCTATTCTTGCCCTCATTTTTGAAAGATAATCTTGCCAGATATAAAATTCTTGGCTGGCAGTTTTTTCTTGCAGTATCTTAAATATATCATACCACTGCCTTCTTGCCTCCATGGTTTCTGATGAGAAATTGGCACTTAATCTTAATGGGTATCCCTTATACGTTATGCATTACTTTTCTTTTGCTGCTCTCAGAATTCTCTCTTCATCTCTGGCACTTGAAATTCTGATTAGTATGTGTCTCAGAGTTGGTCTATTCAGATTTATTCAGATGGGAGTACGTTGTGCTTCTTGGACATGGACATTTATGTCCTTCAATAGGGTTGGGAAAATTTCCACCATTATTCTTCAAATATTCCTTCTGTCCCTTTTCCCTTCTCTTCCCATGACATGTATGTTTGCATGTCTCTTGCTGTCATTTCATTCCCTCAGACCCTGTTCAATTTTTTCCATCTTTTCTTCATCTGTTCTTTTGTGTGTTTGCTTTCAGAGGCCATGTCTTCAAGCTCACTGATCTTTTCTTCTGCTTCCTCAAATCTGCTGTTATATGCCTCCAGTGTATTTTTTATATCATTTGTTGCAACTTTCATTCCCATAAAGTCTGTTATTTTTCTATGTATGCTTTCAAATTCTTCTTTGTGCTCCCCCAGCGTCTTCTTGATATCCTTAATCGCTTTAGCCATCTCATTGAATTTATTAAGGAGATTTGTTTCAACATCAATGATTAGTTGTCTCAACTCCTTTATGTTATCTGGAGGCTTATCTTATTCCTTTATCTGGGCCATATCTTCCTGTTTCTTGCTATGGATGGTAATTTTTTGTTTGTGTTTTCACATCTGGCTTGCTAGATATATTTATTCTGGGTGCAGTTTCTCCCTTTAGTTTAGGGCTTTTTTGTCTTTTCTCCCTTGCTCGTTGTGTAGTAGGAGTTGAGGATGTAGTTGGTGCTGTAAGCTATGGAGGCTGAAGCTGCCCATGTAGCCCCAGGAACTGATTAAGCTTCTCCCACCTTTCTCCTCTGTCACAGGTAGGGACAAAGCTGCAGCCTTGTATAATAATCCAAGTTGGGCAGGACAAGACTGTCTATAGCTGCCCAGAGAGACTAATAAAGCTACATACTCCTTCCTCCCCTATCTTGGGCGGGGATGGAGCTATAGTTGTTGGGCAGCAGTCTATGCCATGTGGGTCCAAAATGACCACAGTTGCCCAGGTAAACTTATGTAGCACCAGACCCCCTCCCTGCTGTGGGTGGGAATGGGCCCTCTGGAGTGCCCAACAATCTAATCCATGTGGGTCGAATATGCCTGCAGTTGCCCCGAGAAGCTGAGGGAGTACTGTCCCTCCTGCCCTTTAGGGGGTGGGAATGGAACCACCAATGCCCAACAGTTCAGTCCCTGTAGGCCAAAAGTACCTGCCATTGCCTGGAGAGGCTAAGGAAACACCAGCCCCCTCCTATCCTATTAGGGCATGAGTTTGGATCCACAGGCACCCAACAGTTCAGTCCCTGTAGGCTGAAAGTACCCACCATTGCCCTGAGAGGCTATGGAGACACCAGACCCCTCCTATCCTATTGGGGGTGGGGGGTGGACCCATAGGCATCTAACAGTCCACATGCAGGCCCAAAGTGTCTGCCATTGCTCTGAAAGGCTGTGGAAATACTAGCCCCTCCTTTCCTATTGGAGGGTGAGGGTGGATCCACAAGTACCCACCAGTCCAGGCTGTGTGAGCCAAAAGCACCTGCAGTTACCCAGAGAGGCTGGGCAAACACAGTCCATCTCGTGTCCTGTTGGGGATGGGGGTGGAGCCACAGGTGCCCAACGGTCAGGTTTGTGCAGGCCAAAAGTGCCTGCAATTGCCATGAAAGGCTGAGAGAACACCAGGCCCCTCCTATCCTATGGGGGGACAGAAGTGAAGATGACTCGAAGGCACTCAACAAACCAGTTTGTGTGAGCTGAAAACGCCTGCTATCACCCAGAGGTCAAGGATACCCAGCTCCTCTCCTATCCTATTGGGGTGTGAGGATGCAGCCCCAGGTGACCCACTATTCAGTCTGTGCCAGCGGAGAGCACTTCTCCCGTTGCCTGGAGAGCCTGGTGCAGGTCCCACCAGCTTCCTCTTTGCTGGAGGTGGGGCTAGAGCCTAAGCTGGGGCTGCAGTCCGATCTTGGTGGAAAGAAGCGAGTCCCTAACTTCACTGGATTTTCAGTTAGTCAGGCTTCCTCTCATGTGGAGGGTGGAGTCAAAATGGCAGCTACTGGACTCTTTCCAACTTGGATGGGCTCAAACCCTAGCTGTTTCTAGGATTATACTTTATCTAGCTGAGTCCACTAATCAGTAGCTGAAGTCGGTGGACAACTGTCTCTTCCTCTACCGTTTATAGGAAATGGAGCTTCCAACTCCAGCCATGGAATAGCTCCTGAGGTGGCTTGCCCTGCTTGAGTAGGATGGGCACCGGCCTCTGCGGCATGGCTTGCAGTTTCCCAGAGAGTTGGTGCAGGTTCCCCCAGCTTCCTTCCTGCCAGAAGTGGGGCTGGGGTTTAGGCTAGAGCTGCAATCCAATCTTGGTGGAAAGAAGCCGGTCCTTACCGTCACCGGATTTTCAATCAGCCCAGCTTCCCCTCATGCTGGGGGCATAGTCAAAATGGCAGCTACTACCTCCTTCTGACCTGGACAGGCTCAAAGTTTAGCTATTCCTAGGATTATACTTTAGCCAGCCGAATTTACTAATCAGTAGCTGAAGTTGGTGCCACATCGTGTCTTCCTTCCCTGTTTTTTGGGAAATGGAGCTACCAACGCCAGCCACGAAATAGCTCCTGAGGTGGCTTGCGCCGCGGGCACCGACATCTGCAGCGCGGAGGACTCTGCTAACAAATCCTCTCTGCAGATGGGCAGTCTCCTCCTTCTATACTTTCAAGGATGCTGCAGGATACTCTTCTGGTCTTCTCTGCCACCCTACCACCTCAGCTTTTAAAAAAAATTATTTTCTCTATTTTTTCTCTCAATTTCATTTATTTCTGTTCTAATCTTTATTATATCTGTTCTTCTCTTAGTTTTGGGAACGGTTTGTTGTTCTTTTTCTAGTTTCTTTAGGTGTTCAGTTAGATCTTTGATTTCAGCTCGTCTTTTTTAATATAGGCATTTAAGGCTATAAATTTCCTCTCAGGACTGCCTTCGCTGTATCCCATTATGGATAAGTTGTGTTCTTGTTTTCATTTGTCTCAATATATTTGCCAATTTCACTTACAATTTCTTCTTTGACCCATTGATTAATTAGGAGTCTGTTGTTCAGCCTCCACACATTTACAAATTCACCTCTTTCCCATCTATTATTGATTTCCAGTTTCATTCCATTATGATCTGAAAAGGTGCTTTGTTTAATTTCATCCTTTTTATATCTTTTGAGACTTGCATTGTGACCCAACATGTGGATAAAGATTCATGAGCACTTGAGAAGAACGTATTACCCACTGAGTTTGGGTGCAACGTTCTGTATGTGTTAGGTTTAGCTCATTCATCATATTGTTCAAGTTCTTTGTTTCCTTGTTGATCTTCTATCTAGTTGTTCTATCTAATGATGTGAGTGGTGTGCTGAAGTTTCCAACTATTATTATAGACATATCTATTTCTTCCTTCAGTTTTGCCATAGTTTGCCTCATGTATTTTGGGGCACCCTGGTTAGGTGCATAGATATTTGTGACTGTTATTTCTTCCTGGTGGATTGTCCCTTTTATTAATATGTCATGACCTTCTGTATCTCTTATAACTTTTTTTTTGCATTTAAAATCTGTTTTGTCTGATATTAGTATAGCTACCCATGCTCTTTTTTTGATTACTGTTTACGTGGAGTATCTTTTTCCAACCTTTCACTTTCAGCCAGTTTGTATCCCTATGTCTAAGGTGAGTCTCTTCTAGGCAGCATATGGATGGCTCATGGTTTTATTTTCATTTTTTAGCTTTTTTTTTTTTTTTTTTTTTTAATAAGACATTAAAGAAAATCAAGTTTAAGAAATAGTAACATCTATTTTGGCAAGATAGCAACCAAAATCTAAAAAGCACAGACATACAGACCAATGGAACCTAATAAATGGTTCAGAAACAGACCCTCACATCTATGGTCAAATGATTTTTGAAAAGGCTGTCAAGTCCACCCAGCTGGGGCAAAACAGTCTATTCAACAAATGGTGCTGGGAGAATTGGATAGCTATATCTAAAAGAAAGAAAGACGACCCCTATCTCTCACCTTATATAAAACTTAACTGAAAATGGATCAAAGATGTAAATATGAAAGCTAGAACCATAAAACTCCTAGAAGAAACTGTAGAAACATCTAGATCTGATGGTGATTCTTAAACCTTACACCAAAAGCATGAGCAACAAAAGAAAGGAAAAAAAAAAAAAAAAAACATGGATAAATGAGACCCCCTCAAACTTAAACACTTTTGTGCTTCAAAGGACTTTGTCAAGAAGGTGAAAGGCAGCCCACTTAATGGGAGAAAATATTTGGAAACCACATATCTGATAAAGGTTTGATTTCCATTCTATATAAAGAGATCATATAACTCAACAATAAAAGAGCAAACAATCCAATTAAAACTGGGCAAAAGACTTACATAAACATTTCTCCAAAGAGGAAATACAAATGGTGAAAAGTCACATGAAAAAATGTTCACTATCACTAGCTTTTAGGGAAATGCAAATCAAAACTACGGTGAGATATCTTATACCTCATAGAATGGCCATTATTTAAAAACAGAAAACAACAAGTGCTGGAGAGGATGTGGAGAAATAGGAACACTCCTCACTGTTGGTACGAATGTAAAATGGTGCAACCTCTATGGAAGACAGTTTGGTTTTTCCTCAGGAAGCTAAATATAGAATTGCTGTATTATCTGGCAATCCCTTTAATAGAAATTTATCCAGAAGAACTGAAAACAGTGACATGAAGGGATATTTGCACACCGATGTTCATAGTGGCATTATTCATAATTGCCAAAACAACACAAGTGTCCATCAAGCAATGAATGGATAAACAAAATGTGGTATATCCATATGATGGAATACTATGCTGCTGTAAGAAAAAATGAAATTGGGACACATATGGCAACATGGATGAAACTTGAGGACATTATGCTAACTGAAATGTCACAAAAGATAGACACAAAAGGACAAATATTGTATGGTCTCACTAATAGGAACTAAATACGAAAAATAAACACATGGAGTTAAAACCTAGAGTATAGGTTACTAGGAGATAGGATGTGGACTGAGAAGGGGTATTGATATTTAATGTATGTAGAATTTTTAATGAGCTTAACTGTAAAAGTGTGGAAGTGGATAAAGTTAGCGATAACACATTACAGTGAGTATAATTAACATGGCTGGTTTATCAGTGGGATTGTGGCTAAAAGGGGTAGTATAGGGATGTAAATGTCAATTGAAATAAAGCTAGAGAATAATCTAGGGACTGAATAACATAATAAACCTGGATGTGGACAAGGATTGTGGTTAATAGTACAAATACAAGAATATTCTTCTATGAACTAGAGCAAATGTATGTTACTATTACAAGGTGGTAAGAATATGGTAATGCATGGGGAAAAATATAATTAATGTAATTTATGGATTATAGTTAACAGCAATATTGTATTATCCTTGCATCAATGTCAAAGAAGGTACTGTATTAGGGTCAATAATAGGGGAGTATGGGATTATTTCTTTTGGATTAAGAAAAAAGTTAAAAAATTTACTGAGGCAAAGACTGCACAGCGCTGTGATGAAAGTGAGAGCCACTGAGTGTACACTTTGGATAGATTGTACAAGGCATGGGACTGTATAATATAGTGAACCATGTGGTGGAAGATGGACTATTGCTAACATTGCAAGTATGAGACTGTTTTCTCATGAGCTGTAACAAATGTACAATAGTAATACATGGCGTTAATAATAGAGGGTGTAGGGAAAAACTATATCCAGTGTTAGTTGTAATAGTCTAATAATGTTCTTTCATAATCTGTAACAGATGTTCCATAACAACGTGAGGTGTTGGTGGAGGGGTGATGTATTAGTCAGCCAAAGGAGTGCTGATGCAAAATGCCAGAAATCTTTTGGCTTTTAAGCTTACAGTTACCAGACCATAAAGCATAGGTTACTTCCCTCACCAAAGTCTATTGCCACTTGTTGGAGCAAAATGGTTGCCGACATCTGTGAGGGTTCAGGCTTCCTGGGTTCTTCTCTTCCCGGGGCTTGATTCTCTCCAGGCTCAGCTCCTCTGTTTTCTCCACAAGGTCAGCTATAGACTATGAGGCCTTCTAGGCTTTGCCTCTCTTCACAAGGCCAGCTGTAGACTATCAGGCAAATTGCTCTGTCTCTCTCCCCAGGGCTTTTACATATCCAAGAGCTGTCTCTATTCCTCTGTGTTCTTCTCCTGTGTGTTCACTTCCTGGGCTCCAGCTCAAAAGTCAGCATCAGAACTCCAACATCAAAACTCCAGCTCTGTCCTTTGCCATGTCTTTTATCTGTGGTCCCCACCCACCAAAGGGCGGAGACTCAATGTCCTACTGATGTGACCCAATCAAAGCCCTAATCATAATTTAATTAAGTAAAAGTAAAACCTCTGAATCCAATACACTCTAATAAGCCCAGAGGAAAAGACCAATTTACAAACATAATCCAATATTTCTTTTTGGAATTCATCAATAATATCAAACTGCTACAGGTGATGTATGGGAATTCTGCACATTATGCATGATTGTTTTGTAAGCTCACAACTTTTATAATAAAAATATGTTTAAAAATATAGGAAAAAATAGTCCCTTTTGAAATTAGTCAAAATATTTCTGAATCCGACCTTTGAAAATTACCTCAAAGCAAGAAAACAAGAAACTGAAACCCCAACTTCATCTTTGATGAAAGTAGGAGACACCTGTTTCTTCAAACCACAGTAAAAGGATACAGAAAGGAAATAGGTCAGACCTAAGCGCCTACAGTGGAAATACCAATGTGAAGCAAGCTTGCCTCTGATATGACCTCATTCTAACTTTCCAAGTTTATCTTTCACTACTTCCTTACATATACCTTATATTTAAAACAATATGGGGAGCCGCACGCGCCACCATAGGAGAGGTCACGGCTTGGAGCAGCTGCCGCTGTTGCAGCTGCAAGCTCCGAGCGCCTGGCTGCAGCGATGGCCTACTGCCGGCAAGAAGGGAAGGATCGAATCATATTTGTGACCAAAGAAGACCATGAAACTCCAAGTAGTGCAGAGCTGGTGGCAGATGACCCCAGTGATCCGTACGAGGAACACGGGTTGATACTGCCAAATGGGGACATTAACTGGAACTGCCCGTGCCTTGGGGGCATGGCCAGCGGCCCCTGTGGGGAACAGTTCAAGTCGGCCTTTTCCTGCTTCCACTACAGCACGGAGGACGTCAAGGGGTCAGACTGTGTAGACCAGTTCCGGGCCATGCAGGAATGCATGCAGAAATACCCAGACCTCTATCCCCAGGAGGATGAGGAGGAAGAGGAAGGGAAGAAGCCAGCGGAAGGTGTAGAGGAAGCAGCTGCTGCTGGCACCACCGCAACCAAAGAGGAGGAGTCAAGCTAATGAAGGCCACGAGGCCCTGGGCTCCCGGCCTTCCATTTCAGATTGATAAGGACCTTTTGCAAAATGCCTTTCAGTTGCTCGCCAACCAAGTGTCTTTCCTTCTGTTGTTCTGTGCACTGTAATGTACAAAATAACTTATTTTGATGATCAAGGTCTTGGCCCCTTGACAAATACACTGAAAAGATGGGGCTTTTGTGCGTGTGTGTCCCATGTAAACCCATCAGCACATGTAGCTGCCACTTTTGAATTCTCTTTTCTTAGATTGCCCTAAATTTTGCCACTTTGAAATAATGTGCTGAATAGTCTCAGCAACCACAGATCATCACACAGAAGCGTTTCTTGTGCGTGAGTTGATTTCTTCTGACCCATCATATCCCTTTTAGTACATTTCATTCCCCTTTGGGGAATGAAACAAAAACGCCTTCCTTTGAAAAATGCCGGAATGGGGTCGTTCCTAATTAAAGAGGCCAGATTTTCAGATATTTATTTCTAAAAAGCATTTTGACCTTTTGTATATGAGGAGGTACTGTGAGGTTATTAAATGTACTTCATTCCTGATAAAAAAAAAAAAATATGGTTTCATCAGTTTCCCAGAATATATCCAGATTTCCTTCCTTTTTGCTTTGCATAACCACATGTTGTTGTTGCCATATAGAATAATGGTTCTCAAACTTGTCTTGTGTGTGTCAAGCAGGAGTGTTGAGCATGAAATACTCTCTTAGTGATTCTAGAGCACAGTCCAGCACAGTGCCCTGGAATGTCCCCACGACTCCTTTTCTCTTCTGCCCCCTGGCCTCTCTATACCAAAATTCTACTCCTTGTTTCTGGTCATCTCAAGGACAACCTCAAACATCTCCTTGTGGGCCCCTCCTGTTCCCTCCACTGCCTATCCAGCTATGATTTTCTCCTCCAGTGATCCTCCGTAATTCTTTATTTGCACATTTCTTATTGAACATATTACAGTCTTTCACATAAAGGATTTATACTTATATATTTATTTTTAGTACCCCTAGACTGTAATCCCCTGTTAAGATTGAACATGCTATTCATTTTTACATCTCTCAAAGTATAGGAACCTGCATATAAGTGGTTACTCAATAAACATTTGTTGTGTTAGAGAAGTCAAATCCGTCTGATGAAATGCTTGTTTTTAACTGAGAAAACTGAGATTAGAACTATAGGTTGTGATAATAAGGACATATTCAGTGGTAGTTCAGGATTAATGTTTTTCTTCCATGTTTGACTTTATGGCTTAAAATACTAAAAGTCTCACTAGTCATAATATTTCCAACACAAAGATAAATAATATGCAAATCTTCAAGGGTTTACCTAAGCCTACAATCTCTAATTTCCTATTTTAGAAAATAACTCTGAAATGAGAGCCACCTTTAATTATTATAGATCTTCATTCCTGATAATTAGAAAGTCAATTACATTTTATTTGCTGATTGAAAACTTACACAACAAAGGAAACAGGAAATTATACGTCAATGTAAAAAAACAACAACTTTTAAAAGTTCAGTCTGCTTGAGTCAGCTTTTTCCTCATGAGTCCACTCAGACTCAAGTCTGAGAATTATTTATTACCTCTGCTGGAGAGATGTTTGGTTGCTATCATGGTCATGCTCCTTCCTGATTAGCAACCAAGAAAAATCAATTTTATGCCATCAAAAGAAAAATAGGGAAGATTATATACCAAATAACAATTACCAGTGTTATCCATTTTTACTGCTTCTCTAACTCTCCTTGGTTTGGGGCCTGGCTCTCTAACATCAGCATGGGCTGATTCTGATTGAACCCAGAAATAGATCAATTCAACTGTACTGTGTTTGGTGCTGAGAAGGACAAAAACCAAAATCAGACATACTTTCCTAAGGAGTTTATGTAACATGCATCATATGCAGACAGAAAAAGCCTTTATCAGAAAATACATATTGTGTAATGGATGTTGCTTCTCTGGTTCTCCCATTGTAGCTGCCAAAATGTTGAATGAAATGATCAGATCAAATGGTCAATTCATTTATCTATTTATCATAATTCCTAAGAGCTTTATTTTATCTCAGTACTTGATAATATCAGTAAAAATAATAGTAACATTAATAATACATTGTAATAATTTAAAAGCTTATGTGAGCACTACTATTCTAAACTATGAAATAAATTACATTAAATTTATTTAGTAAACATATATATAAGTATGTGACTGAAACCATTTTTAAAAATAATCCCTCTCAATCTTCTGTGGAGGATAGATCTTTAGTTGGCTGAGAAAAGCACTGAACGAATGTTCCAGTTATCTTTTTTTGCATAACAAAGATCTCAAATTTAATGGTTTAACGACAATCATATATTTTGCGCATGAATGTGTAATTTGGGCAGGGTTCAACAGGACAGTTCATTTCTGTTACATGTGGCATCTGCTGGGGCAGTGTTATAGGCTGAATTGGTCCTCCGAAAAGAAATGTTTGTCTTAACCCCTATTCCCATGAACATAACCCTATTTGGGAATAGGGTCTTCAAAGATGTGATTCAGTTAAAATGAGGCCAAATTGGAATAGGGTGAGTCCTAATTCAATATTACTGGTGTCCTTTTAAGGAGAGGAAATTTGTACACAGTGGCAGACAGACATAGGGGATTACTCGATGAAAGGAGTGTCAGTGCTATACTATAATGAGACCTGGTGGGATGGGATACAATGTGATGGCCAAATTTGGAAAATACAATCTTCACATTAAGGATGCAAATTGAAGATGCCTAGAGAGAGCTAAATTGCTGTTCATTGTAGATTGAATAGTCAGAGAGAAGACCTTGGAGAAAGAGATTGTTGAAATTGCTAAGAAGGAGAAAACAGGAGAGACGGCAGCTGCAGTGGAGAGAGAATCTCTGGAGAAAGATCCGAATATCTCTGGGAAAAGAAGAAAACTTTGGAAGAAGTCTTGCTCTTGTTTTTCATAAAAATCTAGATATTTATCAATGCTCTTGGAATTGGACCTTTGGCTTTTGGGAGAGCAAAAGATGCATTCTAATTGGCTTAAAGGCAGGTGCAGGGACAGAGCAAGAGTGGTCCAAGGATATCCAGTCACATACAAGATATATGTATATAAGCCAAAAATGTACTCCCATATACAAATACTATGTACTGTGGTTCTGCTGATAACTTCCAGGTACAACTCATTGCAGATGAGGTTTAGTTCAACAAACATTTATTAGATACTAGAATGGTTCAAGCAATGTTATTTGCCAGAGCTATAAAGATAAATAAAACATAATTCCTGCTTTAAGTCTAGTGAGAAGGGCAGATTCATAAATTGGAAGTTAAAATTAACTTCTCCAGTCAAAAATGCCTAACCTTGGGCAAGTTATTTCATCTCTCTAAGCCTCAGGTTCATCATCTATAAAATCAGAAAGTAATGGTGCCTACTTCAAAGATCTGTTATGAGGATTAAATGAGATAATGCATATAAGATACTTAGCACAGTGCCCGGCACATGGAAAGTGCTCACAAAACTGAACAATTATTATATAATGTGGAAAAAGTGAGAAACAGTAAAATATAAATGTGCACAGGGCTCCATGAAGACACAGGACATGGGGCACTTAAAAGCCCATTTGTGGGACCGGCTACATAATGAGTGGGGCCCAGTGCAAAACGTGGGGCCTTTGTTCAAACAGTTACTACAGCTTTCAAAAGTGCAACAGCAAAGCATTAAACCAGCCACACGGCCCTTTTAAGTGTGGGGCCTTATGCAACTGCATAGGTTGCACATTCAAGAAGTTGGTCCTGCCCTATGGCACCTCTGTGAAAATTAGAAAACAATGCCCCTTCTGCTATGTAAAATACTGACCCCACCTGCCCCCTCAACGCTGCACAACTCTGCACAGTAGGGCTGGGCACATCTCAACCAGGGTGTTCAGAGCAGGCTTCTTGGAGGATATGATGAATGATCTCAGTCATGAAAGATGAATGAGACTTAGCCAAAAGGAAGAAAGGTGAGGAGGACAGGCAGAGATGATAGAGATAAGAAACAGTGTAATATGAGGAAACTACCAGAAGTTCTGCAATACTAGAACGCAAAGTGCCAGGTATGGAATGATGATAATTGAGGCAAGGATAAGGAAAGGAGAATGTGCTGTGGGAACATTGGGTCATGTCAAGTAGTCTGGGCTTTTACCCAAAAAAAATTGGGATCTACTGATAGATTTTAAGGAGGGGGGTGACATGTTCAGATGTGGGTTTTAGATAGATGATCAAGGCTGTGATGACCTTAATAGGGGTAAGCCTGGAAGCAAGAACAGAAGTTATTTATCTGTCACAATATTCTTGGCCAAAAAAGGTGAAGGCCTGGACTAAAGCAGCAGTAGTAGGGATATAGGGGAAGTTAGATTTTGGACATATTTAGGAAGTAAAATTGACTTCACTTGATTGATTGAGAGTGAGAAGTGAAGAAGGGGATTATTGAAGATGATTCCCTTATCTTTTGCCTTGGGTAACTTGGTGAATAGTGGAGCCATTGACTCATTTTGAAAATATGGGAAAAGGAATGTGTTTGCAGGATGGGGAGTAGGATGAACTTAGCCTTGTGTATTCTGGGTTTGAAAGGTTTAGGTAACACACAGGTGGGTTTATCTACACGTCTGAAGATGGGGGTCAGTACTGAAGATTTGATGGTCATTAAGGCCAGCGAGTGGAGGGGATTACTAAAGAAGAGTGTATCAAGAGAAAGATGTGGACCAAGGATGGAATCCTATGATACAGCATCATTTAAGGGGTAGTCAGGGAAAGACACATTCATGAAGAGGAATGAGAAGGATAGATCAGACAAGAAAGAGGGAATAGGGCTTAGAACTCAAGAGATTTAGAGAGAATTCAAGAAGGAGTTAGGAGGACTTCTAATTTGAAGATGGTAACATAAGTCATGTCATTTCCCTCTTCTCCTCCTAAAAATCATCTAAAAGCAGTAAGGAGAATGAGAAAAGGAAAAACCATGAACCAGGAGACAGCTAAAACCCCAACCCACAAAACAGATGGAAATGGTGGCAAAAGCTTTAAAAATCAAGCAAAGGTATTTGTAAGAGGAACAGCAAGAACACACTGCTACATACATTTTAGATAGAACAAGTACAGTTTTTACATACTGAGTGGATCATTTATAATAAGAGCAGTGAGGTTATATCCCGTGATATACTTATCCAAGTTTGGTGAGCAAATTCAACCTCATAACAAATATTGTTTACAACTTTAAATGAACAAAGTTTTCTTTAGCAGATAAATGTCTCTTAAAACAAACATAGATAATCCCTAGTTTCAAGTCAACAGCCCTTGGAATTTTATTATTAAAGTTAACTTGTGAATGCTCTTACATAGGACATGTGTTAGGACAACTCTTTGTCCACGCTAGACAGAAACCCAGGTTTATATTGATTTAAATTCAGTGTAGATTTAGTTTAAATAATATTCTCTAGTCTTCTCTCATACCTACCAAAGTTTTGCATTCCCCAAAGCACTTGGGTTGGCAACCTCTTCATTTCAAGTTTCCTACAAATAAAATTGTGACCTATGGTTTCACTTATGATTTCAGCTAAAGCTAACCCATTTCCATAGATTAGATAACCAAATTAATTTCTTTTAGTTCTGTATTTGAATTCTTATAAGCCAATCTAAGTTTTTATTTTCAGAGCTGGAGCATGTTTTTATTCATTGATTTGCAGAGATATAATATTAATAAGAGACACTTTTAAATTGTTTTGTCTTTTTTTTTCAAAAATGTTTTTCCATTTTAAAGAGTTTTCTTTTGCTCTACTCATCTTGACATATTCATTGTCAGTAATTAAAATGTTATTTTATCCTCATCTTTTCTCATTTAGTGCAAATCACAGTTTTCATATAATGCTGTTTTAATCCCGTCATCTCAAAAAAAAAAAAAAAATATGCCAAAATGTGAAGCTACTTTGCAAGTATGATATTATTGAATCTCCTATGTAAATGTGTAACTGCCTGAAAGAATGTCCTTCACAATATCTTTGGTAAATAGAAAACTATTCCAATTTAAGTGTCCTTTTGATATCTACTCTATTTACCTTTGTTTTATTGACTTTGTGACTTTCACTGAGGAAGAACTACAATGTGAAAGAGAAGGAAAATAAGTTGTTAGGAATAATATTATATCCAACAATACTTGGAACATGTATTTGACTCATAGATTTAAGTCACATAAATATAATAGTACTATATTATAGAAAATAAAGCAAGCAGTGCTTGACATAGGTGCTCAATAAATATTTGTTAAACGAATGAATAAAATTCAGAATTTTCACAGGAGAGTAAAAAATAAGTACAGATTGTGTTAAAATGTTCAGCTTCTTCCTTTGTTGATTGGCAAACAGTAGCCTTTCTCCAGGCTGACATTATTCCCCACTTGAGTAACTTGGGAAGTATAAGTCTTCCCAACTGATTTTGTAGCATTTCAAGTACTGGGGGTGAGGTGCTAATCAAGCATGGGAAAGGGTGTCTTTATTCCTTCTTCCTCACCTTCCTTTGTTTCTTCCATTCTTTTTCTTTATAAATTGGAAAGCAATTCAGTTTGTTTTATTACTAAAATCTAAAAGTAAAGTATCATGTCCCCCCTCCTTCTCTTTCACTTATCTAACGCAATAGCATTTTGATGTGTATCTGTTTTAGGTGGGTTTCCCTGAAAAAACAATGCACCTCCTGCTGTATCCTCTAGTGGAAGTTTACCCATCTGGGAACCAGGACCTCTCGACCTGTGCTGTCTAATACAGA
The DNA here is from genome assembly GCA_026826555.1 of Tolypeutes matacus. NCBI lineage: Eukaryota > Metazoa > Chordata > Mammalia > Cingulata > Chlamyphoridae > Tolypeutes > Tolypeutes matacus. The sequence continues at coordinate 8,777,878 of JAKSZT010053801.1, read as the reverse complement.
GGCACTAGCCATATGTGGCTATTTAAATTTAACTTAACTAAATTAAATATGATTAAATATTCAGTTCCTCAGTTTCATTACTTTGCATTGTCTTGGACAGTGCAAATATAAAACATATCTATTGTGTTAGTCAGGGTTCTCTTGAGAAACAGAATCAACAGGAGATATCTGTCAATAATATAAGATTTTATAAGAGTATCTTACGCAACCGTGGGAATGCACAAGTCCAGGTTCCGCAGGCAGGCTGCAAACCAGGGGCTCTGATGAAAGTCTGATGAAAGGTCCCTGTTGAGTTTCTGGGAGAGGTTGGCTGGCCAAAGATGAGCTGGGAAATGCTCTCTGAATGTTGAAGTCACTTCCCCTTTTAAGGTATTCAACTGATTGGATAAAAGCGTCACCCATTGCTGATGCTATCTCCCTGATTGATGCAGATGTAATCAGCCATCCATGAAGTAAACTCACTGGTGATCGAAGTCCATAGATGCTCGTGTATTACAATTAGCACAGTGCTTGCTGGACCTAACACCTGGACACAATTACCTGGCTGAGTTAACACATTAGCCTAACCATCACAGTCCACCCCTTGTCAACTCGGCAACCATACACATTACCCTAAACCATACTTAGTCCCTAAGTGAAAACAATAACAGATGAGCACACATATATATTTCTGCCTAACAATGTTCAAATCCCCTGTGTATAACCAGAAACGCATTAATTCCCCACAGAATAGGGTACAAGTCCTTGGGTAATATTCACTCTTAAACTTTACATCCTTAAATATAATGACATGAAATTAATACAACTTTTCCTATGATAGGGGAAAAGGTTGGGGAAGAAAACAAATTCGTTTTGTGTACATATACAATCATACTCATAACGAAACAAGGAAGAAGTGTTCATGACTATTACAGTCCTCATTTCTGTAACTGGTCACGTGGTCGAAGTTCATATTTATCACTACCTTCTTCCACTACCCATTGCATGTTCCCATTACCTTCAGCTAGCACTTCAGCTGGCCGTGGTTCTTTGCCTGGTGGGGTGACCCAAACTTTCATTCCTGAAGATTCTAGGCCATTGTTAGTACTGCTTGAATTGGTTTGTTGCAATTTTCCATTGACTTTAATCACAGGGCATGGCAGTACTAGGAGATGCCCTAGAGGATCTTCTGCATTCCAGGCAAACTCTTCTTTACCCTCATTATGTGGATACAGTCCTATTTCCCCTTGATAGTCAGGATCAATCACCACAGCCAGCACAGTAATTCCCTTCTTTGCCTGTTGATTCACAGGTAAGAGGAGCCCAAAGTGGCCAGGTGGCAGTCTTAACTTCCAGTTCAGTGGAATCATTGTTGTGTTCCCTGGTGGCAGCACTCCTTTTGGGACTAAAACCTGTAGACCAGCAGAGCTTAAGGTTGCAGGGACAGGAAGCAAAAATTTTCCTAGCGGGTTACTAGGGGTAATAGTGAGTGGTGCCACTCCCATTTCCACCCCTTGATTCCTGGACCCATGAATCCTGGTTACAGCATGTGGCAGTTTGATGTAATTATGAATTCCAAAAATATAATTGAATCATGCTTGTAAACTGATCTGTTAATCTGGGCATGATTAGGTTAGGATTAGGGTGTTGAGCCCCACCCCTTGGTGGGTGGGGAATGGAATATAAAAGGCAAGGCAAAGGACAGTTGAAGCAGTCTTTTGAGAAGCAGTTTTGATGTTGGAAAGAAGACCCCAGGAGAAGAGAAGCAAGCCGTTTGCCTGATCATCTACAGCTGACCTTGTGGAGGAAACAGGAGCTAAGCCTGGAGAGAAACGCAGCCCCAGGAAGAGAGGAACCCCAGAAGCCTGAACCCTGGCAAACACCGGCAGCTGTCTTGCTCTAACACATGGTAATGGACTGTGGTGAGAGAAGAAACCTAAAGCTTTATGGCCTGGTATCTGTGGACTTCTACCCCAAATAAATACCCTTTATAAAGACCAACCCATTTTTGGTATTTTACATTAGCACCCCTTTGGCAGACTAATACACAGCACCATAGAGAGGACACTGATTTAGAGCATACACAGCCTCCTGGAGAACATTGCCCCAGCCCTGCAAGGTATTGCCACCTAGTTGGCATCGTAATTGAGTCTTCAAAAGGCTATTCCACTATTATATTAATCCAGTTGCTTCAGGGTGATGGGGAACATGGTAAGACCAGTGAATTCCATAAGCATGTGCCCATTCCCACACATCATTTGCTGTGAAATGGGATCCTTGATCTGAAGCAATGCTGTGTGGAATGACATGGTGGTAGATAAGACATTCAATAAGTCCACAGATGGTAGTTTTGGAAGAAGCATTGTGTGCCAGAAATGCAAACCCATATCCAGAGTATATGTCTGTTCCAGTTAAAACAAATTGGTGCCCCTTCCATGGTGGAAGTGGCCCAATGTAGTCAACCTGCCACCAGGTAGCAGGCTGGTCACCTCGAGGAATGGTGTCATATCGGGGGTTGAGTGTGGGTCTCTGCTGCTGGCAGATTGGGCATTCAGCAGTGGCTGTAGCCAAGTCAGCCTTGGTGAGGGGAAGTCCATGTTGCTGAGCCCATGCATAACCTCCATCCCTACCTCCATGGCCACTTTATCATGAGCCCATTGGGCAATGATAGGAGTGGCTGGGGAAAGAGGCGGAGCATTAGCCATGGAACGGGTCATCTTATCCACTTGATTATTAAACTCTTCCTCTGCTGAAGTCACCCTCTTGTGAGCATTCATGTGGGACACAAATACGTTCATGTTTTTTGCCCACTCAGAAAGATCTATCCACATATGTCTTTCCCAGACCTTCTTGTCACCAATTTTCTAATCATGTTCCTTCCAAGTCCCTGATCATCCAGCCAAACCATTGGCAACAGCTCATGAATCAGTATACAAACACACCTCTGGCTATTTCTTCTTCCAAGCAAAATGAACAACTAGGTGCACTGCTCGAAGTTCTGCCCACTGGGAGGATTTGCCCTCACTGCTATCCTTCAAGGATGTTCCAGAAAAGGGCTGCAGTGCCACAGCTGTCAACTTTCGGGTGGTACTTGCATATCGTGCAGAACCATATGTAAACCAGGCCCGAGTTTTCTCATCCTCAGCAACCGATTGTAATGGACTCCCCAAGAGGCCAAAGATGTGGGCTGGGAAAGAGAAGGTAACATGTCAGGGGTGGTGACCATGGGCATTTGGGCTACTTCCTCATGTAACTTACTTGTGCCTTCAGGACCCGCTCAAACCCTGTCTCGTATATACCACTTCCACTTTATTATGGAGTGCTGTTGTGCATACCCAACTTCACGGTTTGGTGCGTCAGACAATACCCAACTCATGATAGGCAACTCAGGTCTCATGGTAACTTGATGGCCCATGGTTAAGTGTTAAGTCTCTACTAAGGTCCAGTAGCAAGCTAAAAGCTGCTTCTCAAAAGGGGAGTAGTTATCTACAGAGGATGGCAAGGCTTTTCTCCAAAATCTTAAGGGTCTGCATTGTGATTCCCCTATAGGGACCTGGCAAAGGCTCCAGACAGCATTTCGATTTGCCACCGAAACTTCCAGCACCATTGGATCTGCTGGATCATATGGTCCAAGTGGTAGTGCAGCTTGCACAGCAGCCTGGACCTGTTGCAGGGCCTCCTCTTGTTCTGGTCCCCAATCAAAACTAGCAGCTTTCCTGGTCATTCGGTAAATGGGCTGGAATAGCACACCCAAATGAGGAATGTGTTGTCTCCAAAATCCGAAGAGGCCAACTAAGCGTTGTGCCTCTTTTTTGGTCATAGGAGGGGCCAGGTGCAACAGCTTATCCTTTACTTTAGTATCTCGACAGGCCCCACACTACTGGACACCTAGAAATTTTACGGAGGTGGAAGGACCCTGTAGTTTTGTTAGATTTATCTCCCATCCTCTCTCATGCAAATGCCTTACCAATAAATCTAGAGTCTTTGCTACTTCTTGCTCAGTAGGTCCTATCAACATGATATCATCAATATAATGGACCAGTGTGATATCTCATGGGAGGGAGAGATGATCAAGGTCCCTGCAGACAATATTATGACATAGGGCTGGAGAGTTGATATACCTCTCAGGCAGAACAGTGAAGGTATACTGCTGGCCTTGCCAGCTGAAAGCAAACTGTTTCTGGTGGTCCTTACTAATGGCAATTGAGGAAAAAGCATTTGCCAGATCAACAGCTGCATACCAGGTACCAGGGGAAGTGTTGATTTGCTCAAGCAATGATACCACATCTGAGATAGCAGCTGTGATTGGAGTCACCACCTGGTTAAGTTTACGATAATCTACTGTCATCCTCCAAGATCCATCAGTTTTCTGCACAGGCCAAATAGGAGAGTTGAATGGGGATGTGGTGGGAATCACCACCCCTACCTCCTTTAAATCCTTGATGGTGGCACTAATCCCTGAAATCCCTCCTGAAATCTGGTTTTGCCTTTGATTTACTATTTTTTTTTTAAGATTTATTTTTATTTATTTGTCCCCCCCTTGCTGCTTGTGCTCACTGTGTCTATTTGCTTTGTGTTTTTCTGTGTCTGCTTGTCTCTCTTTTGTTGTGTCATCTTGCTGCACCAGCTCACCACACTGTGCGGGCCATCAACACATCATACCACATGGGCCGGCTTGCCTTCACAAGGAGGCCCTGGGAATCGAACCTGGGGCCTCACATATGGTAAACGGGAGCCCAACCAATTGAGCCACAGCTGCTTTCCTGATTTACTATTTTGCTAGGCAGGGGCAGTTGTAGAGTCTTCCACTTGGCCTTTCCAACCATAATAGCCCTCACTCCACAAGTCAGGGATCCAATGTGGGGATTCTGCCAGTTACTGAATATGTCTATTCCAATTATGCATTCTGGAACTGGGGAAATAACCACAGAATGGGTCTGGGGACCCACTGGACCCACTGTGAGACAGATCTGAGCTAAAACTCCATCAATCACCTGACCTCCATAAGCCCCTATTCTGATTGGTGGACCACAGTGATGTTTTGGGTCTCCTGGAATTAATGTGACTTCTGAGCCAGTGTCTAATAATCCCCAAAATGTCTGATCATTTCCTTTTCCCCAGTGCACAGTTACTCTGGCAAAAGGCCGTAGGTCTCCCTGGGGAAAGGTGGGAGGAAGATGAACAGTATACATTTTTGGCAGTTTAACAGGATCCTTCCCCAAGGGGATCTGGCCTTCTCATTCAAGGGACTCTGGTTCTGTAAACTGTCTCAAGTCTGGGAATTGATTAAGGGGCCGTGATTCCCTGCATCTGTAATTCGAGTTAGGGTTTTGTTCACTTGACCCAGAACTCTTCTGCTTATACAGATCCAGAAGAAATTTAGTAGACTGTCCATGTATTTCACTTCTAGGTACCCCATGATCTATTAGCCAATGCCATAACTCCATGCGATTCAGAGTATTCTGCGTGCTGCTTTGGATCTCCCTTTCATTGCAGTGGCCACATCCATCTTGCCTTTGGCGATTACCTGCAGATACTTGACTTTTACTGGACCGAGATCCGATCATCCCCATAATGTTTAAGGATTCCAATTCCATTACAGCACCACCCCCTCCCCCCCCCCCTGCCGCTTTGTTTCCGGGCCTGAGGGTGATCAGCCCTGCTGCAGCCCGGGGAGCGACACGAGCTAGTTGTGGGCCGTCCGGCGTGCACTCCGGAACGGCGGGGGGGTGAAGAAGTTGTCAGGAGAGCGCAGGCCCGGCTCCCTGGTCTTCACGGAGGTTAAGGAGAAGTTGTCACAGGGTCGCCGTTTGGTGCCCTGTGGTCTCCCTGACAGTACTAAATGAAGAGACACCACTCACTTGCTTGCTGGAAGGTAAGACCTTTATTCAGGGAGAGCTGCGCAGTTTTATAGGCAGAGTTGGGCGGGGGTGAGCGTGTTGTCTTCTGATAGGGCTAAGCTGTTGCTGGGCGTGGGGGGAAGATTTGGGAGGGAGGGGGGAGGCTAGAGGAGAAGGCCAACATGTCCAAATAAGGTTATGGCTGTGAGGGAGTGCTGTGATAGGCTGCGGTGAATAGGGAAGTTGGGTTCGGGGAAGAGAGAAGCTGGCTACGGGAAGCGGGTGGGGCGTAGCGCCCCACAGACACCTGTGGCAAGGTTTGACTTGGGTAAACATTACCTCACCCCCCCAGTAATATCTGGACTGCAGAGAAGAGCAACCACAGAGCTCTTCAGAGAAGATGGAGTTAGTCTTACAAATGTATTCCTCACAGTCCTGGTTAAAGGTGTGTCCTCTGGACATTCCTGAAGTGGGTGAGCAGGTCTCAAATGGTAAATCCATTCTAGCATTCCAATATCTCTAAGCTTTTGAATCCCCTCATCTACTGTATACCAGGGCAAATTGGGCATCTCAACATCAGACAAGCTAGGCCATCGTTTGGTCCATGTTTCAGTCAGCCACCCAAACAAACTTTTAGAGCCCTTTCTAACTCCTCGAGCTACAGCGTTGAATCTAGAGTTTCTGCTTAGTGGGCCCATATCAATAAATTCAGCCTGATCCAACTTTATATTCCTTCTACCATTATCCCATACCCTTAGTATCCATTCCCACACACATTCCCCTGATTTCTGTCTATATAAATTGGAAAACTCATGCAGTTCTTTCAGAATATAGCATACTTCCTCATGGGTCACACTTTGTATTTCATCTTTGGGGCTTGTTGTGATTTTAGTCTAGTAATAGGTCTCGAAGACAAGAGGAGTGGTGGGGGTGGGTAAGGAGAAGGATTAGAGATGTCTTTCAGGCTACTGACCTCAGGGCATTCCTTTGCATTTTCTTCTGGTGAGATAGGATTAATTTCTTCAGGGAGGGGTTGGAAGGTAGATTCCTCAGGGCAGACTGGAAGTTGGGCAGTGCATGCTGGAGTTTGGCTAATACTCACCTCAGGGCTGGAAGGAGGTCCGGACTCCCTGGGGCAGGCTGGAGGCTGGATGATACATGGTTGAAAAGTTGTGGTCTCCACAGGGCAGGCCATCGCAGGTTTATCTGGTAAAGTCTCAGCAGAATTTAGGGTTCCAATGTCCCCACCAATATTATCATCATTCCATATGTCTCCATCCCAATCCTCAGGGTTCCACTCCTTTCCAATCAATGCCTTCACTTTAATTGCAGAAACCCTGCGAGGTTGAGATTTTAGTTTCCTCTGTAATTCTGCTACTCATACAATGAGAGTCTGGGGTTGATTCTCAGATATCTCATGTCTATGGCTACAGGAGACAAGATTTTCTTTCAAGGCACACATCGAAACTTTCATATCATTCATGCGGCATTTAAGTTTCAAATTGAAGACTTTAGCTCATCTCTTTCTTTTGTAACTGTGTCCAGAGTATCTAGGAGGAGCCAGCCAACATCATTATACTTTTTGACTCCACAAAATTCTGTTAAGGTGTTGAAAACACTCTCACCCAGATCCTTGCTTCTTATAAGCATGGAAGCAGGGGTATCCAGTGATGCTATTTTGCGTATCTCTATTGTCAGCTCATGCCATGGACTGTTAGCAACCTCCTTTTTACTGGAAAGGGAGTCATTAGTACCCTTGAGTCCAAATAGAGTAGAGAGCCAATTACAAAACTCTCAGAGCCACCTCAGACATACCATGTTTAAAACTCTGTTCCTCATGAACCACTCCCAGTACCAAGCAGTATTAGTCAGGGTTCTCTTGGGAAACAGAATCAACAGGAGATATCTGTCAATAATATGAGATTTATGAGTCTCTTACACGACTGTGCAGATGCACAAGTCCAGTTTCCGCAGGCAGGCTACAAACCAGGGGCTCTGATGTAAGTCTGATGAAAGGTCCTTGATGAGTTTCTGGGAGAAGTTGGCTGTCCAAAGACGAGCTGGGAAATGCTCTCTGAATGTTGAAATCACTTCCCCTTTTAAGGCATTCAACTGATTGGATAAAAGCATCACCATTGCTGATGCAATCTCCCTGATTGATGCAGATGTAATCAGCCATCCATGCAGTAAACTCACTGGTGATTGAAGTCCATAGATGCTCTTGTATTACAATTAGCCCAGTGCTTGCTGGGCTGGACCTAACACCTGGACACAATTACCTGGCTAAGTTGACACATTAGCCTAGCCATCACACCTATCATCACAGAGAGTTCTATTGGACAATGCTGCTCTAGAGCCACAGATCCTATAATTGTGGGAAAGGGAAGCAAAAATTCCCCAAGTGCGTCACTGGAAATAATGGTAAACAGAGCTACTCTTACTTCCACTGCTTGGTTGCCAGATCATGAATTCTAACTATTGGGTCACAAACATCATAAATGGTTGTCAACCTAATGGCTTCTCATCCTCATAGGGTGTTACCTACAAGTAGGTGTTTCAGTTGCTCCTTCAAAAGGTCACTCCATCACTGTATTAGTCTGGAAGTTTTTGGGTGGTGAGGTATTTGGGAAGGCCAGTGGATCTCATGGTTATATGAACATTGCTGTATTTCCTTTCCTATAAAATGGGTAACTTGGCCCAATGCAATGTTCTGGGTTTTTAAAAAATTCTTCTTAATGCAATAGTTAAGAAGCCTGTTATTCCAGCACAGTGTTGACATTTGTGTGTGTTTGTGTGTGTGTGAGTGGGATTATATCTTTGATAAATTAGAATGTGAAATGAATAAAAATGAAAGCATTTTGACATGTTCCATTTTTATAAGTACTTTTTTTTTTTTTTTTTTTTTTTTGGTAGAGCATAGGACAATCTCAACTCTCCTAATGGTCAGGCTTTTAAAGGAACTGTCAAGGAAAGAACTGATATTTAGATAGTGGTTATTCAGCCAAGGAAAGAACTAATATTTAGAGAGTGGTTATTCAGGGGAGAAAAGAAGAATGGAATGGATGTCAGAGTACTCTGGTAAGCATCTGCCCCATCTGCCTTCAATACCTTGTAAACCTACCAAAGATCTAATGGTGGCAGAGAGGAGTTATTCCTGAAGGCTAGCCTTGGAGAATATGAAATCTGATCATAAAGCAATGGATGCTAGCTTACTCAAAAGCCAGAAGGGACAAAACTAGAAGAAACAGGCTTATGGTGAAATAAAGGACTCAATGAAGCATCTTCTTACAGGTGGCTACTTTGGAAGGTCTTTGAATCCCCAGCGCTGAATATCGTTAAAGTGAGAGGGAAGTTCTGGGTCTGGGATACTTCGAAGACAAACTTTTTGGAGATAAACGAAAATGGAATACTTTTCGAAATTTCCTTTTAACTCCAATAATTGATGGTAAATAAACACTAACACCTTTCCCTGATATGCTGTATACCTTGAACTACAAGAGATAATTAAATTTTATATTTAACAATATTTATGGCTTTATACGATTTGGTAATTTATTGTGAAGTAGGTTGTTAATTATTTGTTACTAATAATAAAGTATTGAACGTTGGGATGTATTTACTTTGAAATGTAAACCAGAACAGTTTTCCCTGTAATTCTTTTTACTCACTTACATTAGCTATGCTTTCTCTGGTGGGCGAGAATAGACTAATAGGGAGGGAGCCAGGAAATTTTGAAGAACCCTAGAACATATATGAATACTTTCTATCCTGCATGTGGCTAGAAACACTGACAATAGTGTTGAGAACCACTGGTCTAATCTACAGCCTTGTACACTTGTGCACTGTGGGGGGCAGACACTCTAAAAGAGACAGACTTTTACAACCAGGTGCTGACACAGAAAGCCCAAGCACAAACCCTGATTAATTATGAAAGAAGAACCTTTAAAGTTCCTTTTCTTAAAGTCAAAGAGAAGGAACAGATTAACTCACAATTCTATTGCTATTTTTTAAAAATTTCCTAAATAAAATAAACATATACTCACTTACCCCATCTCTAATAGTCACTCCTCTTTGTCATTCATGTAGTTGGATTAATAAACTGATAGCTTCATTTTGTGATGGTATCATCATTTCTGTTTTGTTAGATTATACTTTCCAAAGGGCAGGTGCTATGTATAATCAAGTGGGTAGTAAATCCACTTAGATGATGATATTGTTCTAAGATGAGTCCTAGAGGATCTCTTGCTGCAAGTTGTTTACTTGCGTTTGTCATTACAACTTGGTGGAACTTGATTTCCATAGGTTTCTCATCAGTTGTCTAGCTAGATAGTTCTCTGAATACCTCCAGTTTTTGCAATTCCACTAATTCCCTTTGTGGCTCATTACGCTGTCTAATTAACTTCTACATTAAAACGTGTGAAAAGACTAAATGTAACACTTCTTATTTTTGGCTGCTGTTACATATGATTCAATTTTAATATCTTCTTTTCTTTTACTCCTTAATTTTTTCGAGGATTTTGAAATGAACACATCTTTGCTTATGATATTTGAATTTTTCATTTAAAAATTTGACTGTCATTTCATATGCTTTCTGTTGTAGGAATATCTTCAATATGTATAAGTTTTTACCACTCAAAGACTCTGGAACCTCTGTTATGGTTTATTTTTGTTCCTGAAAGCAGTGAGGATGTACTATCATGCATGTCTGTGGAAATGCTAGTATCTGTCTTCAGTTGCTCTGTTTTGGCACTGAGTGGCCCATATGCACAGAGAAATTGCAACTGACAAGCTTTTATGTGCAACATTTTGATAGTTGTTGGGTGACAGAAATCATTCTATATCATACTAAAAACAGAAGGAAATCTTGTACAAGAATCTAAAAAGAATTGAATGAGGAATTTCAGGGTCCCAGCTTGAACTTTCTGGAAACAGTTAAATCACAGGAGTGTGTAGAGTGAAAAGAATACTGGACTGGGAACTAGAAGAGATGAAATCCAGTCCATGCTCTTGAATCAGAAAAATCAGTTATAATTCTGGATGCCTTCACTTTTTAACTGTGAAATGCTATGGACAAATAACTGAGTCTCAGTTTATGTCATAAACTTATAGGGCTACCATGAGAAGAAATATTTGTAAGTTTTCTTTCTTATTTTTCTTTTGGATCTTTGATTAAAATTTTGTAAACATTGCCCTCTACTTAACTTCAGTTATAAATGTCTTTGATGTGTGATCAATTAGCTTAGTGGCACTTAAACGCCCCATCTCCCCATTCTTAGCCACATTTCTGTTGGTGAAATAAACCATGTATTATTAATATTTATTTAGCTAGAAAGTAATACAGAGAAATGGGTCTACGAGCCAAAGGCTAGGAGGATCCTGTCCTGTTAAGCATGGTTACTACACAGTGAATTTCATCTTGGTATTACCACCAGGAGGTATCTCCCCATGTGTAATCTTTGGTTCCCAGCTAAAATGAGATTCAAACTACTTCTACAACCTTGCATTGAGGAAGTGGGGAGAGGAAAGAGGAAGAAGAAAGAGGGCAAAAAAGGAGTCAGAGGTCAAAAGCAATCTGTTAATCCAATAGACCAGGAAGGAAAAATGAAGATTAGAGGAAACCTTAATTATACAATATTACTACCAGCATGACAAAGTCAAGAGATAATCTGGAGTTGGTAGTATTGGCAAGAGGCTATGTATCTTACCTCAGAGATCATAGATTAAAGGTGGACCAATCTGGGTAACTGTTATGAAAATATTATGAACCAAGGGAGCCAATGAATTAAGGTAAAATTGTTAAACAATCCAGACTTCATACATCGAGCAAATGGATTTTTCATTTCTAATGGAGGAAGAGGAAGTTTACTAAGACAGCATTCTCAGGCCTGATGCTCCTGTTCTCTAATCTATACTGTTAAGACTTGTATCTTCATTATATGAGCCATTAATTTCTCACGTATCTGAAGTTTGCCATTATCTGCCCAATCCTAACTAGCTATTAATAATAATGCTTCTCTAACTACTTACTTGCTGCCTACACAGTTCTAGAAATCATGAGATCTCAGACTGGCATGATATCAATAGCTTCTTTCCCTATACCATAGAACGAAAATGTCTAAAAGGTCAAGATTTATAGAACCAAACATTCATCTCATTAGTAAATGGGTATAAGACATTAACTACAGTCAAGAAACAGCTTTTTTTTTTTTTTTTTCTCACATTGCCTTGATGTCTCAGGCTCATTATCTTCTGTGATGCCCACTCAGCCTATGGGAACTTAATATGTCCTTGGCCCCTGAACTAATAGAATTGCCTCTTAACCATTGGCCCTTCTCTTATTGTCTGCTGTTTTTGGTCACTCCTGCAGCCTCCAACCTTTAGAATTTTCCAGATAAGGAGCAAGTAATCATTTCCAACTGCATATTTGCCCCCATACTACTGGGAAATAAATATTAGATTTTCCCAAGGACTCTTTTTGCTTTGCTTTGGTCTATGTAGCTCAACATGCATCCAGCCAGGGAGTATGTGATGGTTAGGCTAATGTGTCAACTCAACCAGGTAATTGTGCCCAGTTGTTTGGTCAAGCAAGCACTGGGCTAAGTGTAATACAAGGACATTTATGGACTTTAGTCACCCGTGAGTTCACTGCATAGATAGCTGATTACATCTACATCAGTTAGGGAGATTGCCATCAGCAATGAGTGACACTTATCCAATCAGCTGAATGCCTTAAAAGGGGAAGTGATTTCAGCATTCAGAGAGAATTTCCCAGCTTGTCTTTGGACAGCCAGTGTCTCCAGGAAACTCATCAAGGACCTTCACTGGACTTTCTTTTTTTTTTAAAAAAAAGATTTTATTTATTTATTTATTTATCCCCCCTTGCTGCTTGTGCTCTCTGTGTCCATTTGCTATGCGTTTTTCTGTGTCTGCTTGTCTCCCTTTGTTGGGTCGTCCAGCTGCGTCAGCTCACCACGCTGCGCGGGCTGGATTGCCTTCACCAGGAGGCCCCGGGAATTGAACCTGGGGCCTCCCATATGGTAAATGGGAGCCCTATCGATTGAGCCACATCTGCTTCCTCTTCATTGGACTTTCATTGAAGGCCTTAGTTTGCAGCCTGCCTGCGGAACCTGGACTTGTGCATCCCCACAGTCACATGAGAGACTTATAAAATCTCATACTGTTGACAGATATCTCCTGTTGATTCTGTTTCCCTAGAGAACCCTAACTAATACAGAGTGAGACCAAGACTAACTGACTATCTCATCTTTATCTCTCCTAAGGCAGATCTCAGTGTTCATAAGGGAAGAGGATACCCACAGACTAGAGACCTGGGCTCAATATCAGAACCTAAGTTGCCACAGGGAAAGGCTGATGCTGGGTTTCTTCCTGCCCTAGCTACCCTGGCATTGTGGGCATACTTTGGGAAAATGTCTATGTGCTTAGCTCAAATGAGTTGATTATTAAGAGCTTGGGCTTATGGGGTCTAGGGCTATTTTTCTTTGAAATTTGGTTTAGTATAACAATGTAGAGAAGTAGAATTTCTTCTGTATCCTAGGATCACTATGGTTCAGCTGCTGGAACAAATTGAACTTCAGTCCAATTCAGAAATGGGGCTTAGTGCTATAATGTGCATGGAAGCAGCTGAATGTAGGAAATAGAAAATAGCAGGTGGAGCTCTGGATGCCAGTAGGACAAAATAGACCTTAAGGGGTGCTTCAGCAAAAGAAGGCTAATTTTATACACCATGTTAGTATTCTTCAGGATAGCCAGAAATAACTTGGAAATCTAGTAGCTAGATGAATGCAATTATTATGATCAGCAGGATGGGGGCTTGAAGCCATTATTACTGGATTTTAAAATACATGTGATGACGGGAAGCGGCTGTGGTTCAATCAGTAGGGCTCCTGTTTACCATATGGGAGGCCCCGGGTTCGGTTCTCGGGGCCTCCTGGTGAAGGCGGGCCCGCCCGCACGGCGTGGTTGGCTGACCCAGTGAGCACGAGCAGCAAGGGGGGGATAAATGAATAAATAAATAAAATCTTTAAAAAAAAAAAAATACATGTGATGGGAAACGGATGTGGCTTAAGAAGTTGGGCGTCCGTCTACCATATGGAGAGACCGGGGTTCGATCCCCGGGACCTCCCGGTAAAAAAAAAAAAATAAATAAATAAAATAAAATAAAATACATGTGATATCAAAATAAACAGTATATTGCTTCCCAATCTGGTAAATTGATATATACTAGTTACTTTTCTATTTGTGTCAGCAGCTGTGCTAAGGGTGACACAAAGATTTACATGACTGTATATCTTTAAGGGTATACATTTAGTATGGGATAAACTATCAAAGATGAATCAATTACACTGATGATGTAACCAAGATGGTAGAGAGATATGCTCTGGGTTATGTGCCTTGACAGAATTTTTGAACAACAATCAATAATTAGCACAGCCATCTTTCTCAGAGCTCTGGAAAACAGTTAAATAGTTGACATGACTGGGAGAGCTCCAGATCAAGAAAAAGCAACTTAAAAATGGTAAGATCTTCTATACATAGAAAGTCCAGAAAAATCTACAACAAAATTCTAAAGCTGATAAATAAGTTCAGTAAAGTGGCAGGATATAAGATCAACACGCAAAAATCAGTAATGTTTTTGTACATTGATAATGAGCAAAATGAGGAGGGAATAAAAAACTTTCATTTACAATAGCAACTAAAAGAATCAAATATCGAGGAATAAACTTAATTAAAGATGTGAGGGACTTGTACACAGAAAACTATACAACATTGCTAAAGGAAATCAAAGAAGACCTATAGAAATGGAGGAATATTCCATGCTCATGGATTGGAAGACTAAATATCATTAAGAGGTTTATTCTACCCAAATTGGTTTACAGATTCAATGAAATCCCAATAAAAGTTCCAACAACATTTTCTACAGAAATGTAAAAGTCAATTATAAATTTATTTGCAAGGGTAAGGGACCCCGAATAGCCAAAACATCTTGAAAAAGAATGAAATTAGAGGAATCAAGCTACATGACTTTAAAGCATACTACAAAGTTACAGTGGTCAAAACTGCATGATATTGGCACAAGGGTAGACATACTGACCAATGGAACTGAATTGAGAGTTTAGATACAGATCCACACTTATATTGCCTACCGATATTCGACAAGGCCACCAAGTCCACTCAATGGGACAGAATAGGCTCTTCAAAAAATGGTGCTGGGAGAACTGGTTATCCATATCCAAAAGAATGAAAGAGGATCACCATCTCACACCCTACACAAAACTTAACTCAAAATGGATTAAATTCCTAAATATAAGAGTTAAGATTATAAAGCTCCTATAAGATAAGGTAGGGAGGCATCTATGAGATCTTGTAGCAGGAAATGGTTTCATGAATTTTACACCCAAAGCATGAGCAACAAAAGAAAAAATAGATAAATGGGACTTCCTCAAATTTAAAAACTTTTGTACATCAAAGGAATTTGTTAAAATGTGAAAAGCCGGCCTATTCAACAGGAGAAAATTTTTAGGAAACACTTATACAATAAGGGTCTAATATCCAGCATATATAAAGAAATCTTACACCTCAAAAATAAAAAGACAAACAACCAATATAAAAAATGGGCAAGAGATTTTAATAGGCACTTTTCCAAGGAAGAAATACAAATGGCTAAAAAGTACATGAAAAGCTGCTCAACATCGCTAGCTATTAGAGAAATGCAAATCAAAACTACAATGACATACCATCTTGTACTTACTAGACTGGCTGCTATTTTAAAAAACAGAAAACTACAAGTGTTGGAGAAGATTTGGAGGAATAGGAGCACTCATCCCTTACTAGGGGGAACATAGAATGGTGCAGCCACTGTGGAAGACAGTTTTGTGGTTCCTCAGGAAGCTAAGTATAGAATTGCCACATGATCCAGCAATCCCGCTACTAGGAATATACCCAGAAGAACTGAAAGCAGGGATATGAACAGATATATGCACACCAGTGTTCATGGTGGCATTATTCACAATTGCTACAAGTTGGAAACAACCCAAGTGTCCATCAATGGATGAATGGATAAACAAAATGGGGTATATGCATATGATGGAATATTACTCAGCTGTAAGAAGGAATGAAGTATTGACACATGCGACAACATGAATGAACCTAGAAGACCTTATGTTGCGTGGAGTAAGCCAGTCACTAAATGACAACTATTGCATTATCTCACTGATGTGAACTAAGGATATTGAGTAGACACATGAAGGTAGAGTTTGGGAGATAGATTACCAGGATGTAGAAAGGGAGCAAAGAGTGGTGAGCTAATGCTCAATCTGGGCAGAATCTATAATAAGGTGGATGGTGGTAGCTTGGCAGTGGATGGGGGTGATGGTGGTACAGAGATGTGAGAGGGTCGACAGTGCTAGAGTGTTAGTGTGAGTGGGGTTGGGGAATGGGTTGGGTTATCCATAGAGCTGGGGGAAAGGCTGGAGGAAGGAACAGTTGAACTCTGGGGAGGTTGAAGACTGTGGTTTAGAATACAGCTGTGGCAGTGTGCTTTCAACATCTATGGCAGGTGAGGGTCGCTGGTGCAAGGTGTTGGTGGTGGAGGATGTGTGGGGAAGGGTGCACCTGAGGAATGCCAACATGTGTTCATGTTGTCATAGGGTGTTATCTCAGTGGGTGGAGACTCATACAGTAACCAACAAAATATTAAACTCCCATCATGAGGAGTCCTGCTATGTTCTCTAATTGAGTGGCAAGAATCTCTAGAGTACATAAGCAGTGCCTAACAAAAGAAAACAGACCAATATGCCAAGGCTTCTATATTAATGCTTGTACTTCTGAACCTTATTCTTGTAAAATTGAAACTTAGCCTAATAACTATTGTCTAAGAGTTACCTCCTGAAAACCTCCTTGTTACTCAAATGTGGCCTTTCTCTAAGTCAAACTCAACAGATAAACTCACTACTTTTACCCCAGCATGGGACATGACTCCCATAGATGAGCCTCCCTAGCACCAAGGGATTAATACTAAGTACCAACCAGTGATGCATTTAAAAAGACCTTGACTGAAAGGGGGAAACATTAAATACAAAAGTGTTTTTATAGCTAAGAGATTTCAAAGTGAGTCGTGAGGTCATTCCAGAGGTTATACATGTCTCAGGCAGATCTCACTATCTGCCATAGTAAACAAAGACTCAAACAGGTTCTTCCTGAGGGTTCTAGAGACATCTGGATACTATAGGCAAGGCACAAAACCCCATGAAATCAGTACCCCATCAGTGGGCCTTACCTTAGAATATAGGATAACCTATTTCCCCACTCTAACAGAGTTACACTCATTTATAATTTGCCTACACATGTTTCTTCTGCTCCTTTTATTTGAACCTATAATTATCATTATACCCATTAAATATATGTCCCAGAGACTGAAATCTCTGGTTTGTTCATATGCCAGTTGAACCCTGAATCTTAGTAGTGTTGCAGACAGCACCTAATCTCTAGTTCATCGTACTTGCCCAGGACAACTAACAAAATGATGATGATGGACAACCCCCATCCCCCAAAACAGAGTATCTACAACTGCAAGCAAAAGAGTTCCTTCCATCTGCCCCATAAGATCTAAGCCCCGCTCTTAATCTGAAACAGAGCAGGCATCACAATCCCAAAATCCTCAAGACTGAGGAATGAACAAACTTAAGGGGAAATGCAAACATGGACCAAAGTAGAGGTATTATTATTGTAGTAATGGAAGAATTTATAACAATGATATAAAGATAATGGTCACCAAAAGTTCTGTGGGGAGAGGGAGGGAAGAATAGGTGGAATATAGGACATTTTTAGGGCATTGGAATTATTCTACATTATATTGCAATGATGGATACAGGCCATTATACATTTTGTCAAAACCTCTAAAATTGTACAGTGCAAAGTGTAAACCATAATGTAAACTATAGACCTTGGTTAGTACTAATGCTTCAATAATTGTAACAAATTACCATACTAATGTAAAACATTATTAATAGGGGGAAATGTGGGAGGTGGGGGATGTGGGGTATATGAGAATCCCCTATACTTTTTTTAAATACATTTTTAAAGAATTTAATTATTTACTTACTTTTATCTATTTTTACCCACCCCCAACCCTCCACCCCACTGTTTTTGCTGTTTCTGTGTCCATTTGCTCGGCAACTCTGTGTTTGTTTCCTGCCCTCTTTTCTCATCCTTCTCCTCCTGTCTTCACTGGGATTCGATCCTTGGAACCTCTGATGTGGGACAGAGGCATCCAATTATCTGTGCCACCTTAGTTCCTGATTTTTCAGCATGTCTCGTCTTGGCTCTCTCTTGTGTCACTCTCCTGTTACGTCATCATGTTGCTGCATGGCTCACGGGGCCTGGCGGCACACCTGAGGACAGGGCCTGACGGCTTACCTGCTCACAGGGCCTAGAGGTGCACCTGCACATGGGGCCTGGTGCCCCATGCGCTTTCTATATTTTTCTTTTTTTTCTTTTTACTGGGAGGCCCCAGGGATCGAACCCAGGTCCCTCCATATGGGAGATGGATGCCCAACCACCCAAGCCACATCCGTCCCCCCCATACTTTTGATGTAACTTTTTTGTAATCTAAAACTTCTTTAAAAATAAAGTTTATAGTATGAAAAATAAATGGTAGGATGTCTTGTAGTGCTCTTGCTGGCCCTTCCTCCACCCACTTCCCTACTTGTTGCAGAACTAGCCCATACTCTTAGTGTGGGTTCCTGGTCCTGATTCATGAGGGAGCAGAGTATCCTTGCGCACATACTGGGTATGTGTATGTCTGTGCCAATCTGTCAGGTGGCAGCCTGAAAGACTGAATCAGGATACTTGTCACAGGTTTGACATCCCTGAACTTGCCCTGTCTGTGGAGGTGGCTGGCAGGGCAGCTGGGGTACTGCAAAAGAGTGATCAAGTCACAGCTGCCTGGGGGAAAGGAATTCCGGCTTTGGGACATGCAGTGGTCAACTGGGACTGGGAATAGAGACTGTTCCTGGAGGAAGGGGTCATTTGGATCTTTGTGCCTGGAGTAATTCCTAGGGCTTTAGATGCACGCCCAAGACAAGATGTGTGTGCAGAAAAGACTAGGGAGTACCCAATATTTTTTGCCTTGGGCTGCTCCTTAAACATATTATTAGCAGCCTAATTTCAGAAGGAGAAAGTAGCACAAGCTAATCTACAAAGACTAGAAAGTGGTGGTGTTGGTTTTTTTTTTTTTCCTCTTGGTATTCAAGGAAATCTCTGACCTAACACTAGCTAGATCAAGCTTAAGGAATAGATAGATACCTCAGTGACTAATTTCCAGAAATAACACATTAAAACATTAACATGTTTAGTGTGTAACAAAAGGTTATCAAGCATGCAAAGAAACAGAAAGGCCCATGTGCAAGATAAAACATTAGAAACTATCAATGAGAAGACCAGATTTTGGACATACCAGGGAAACTTTAAAAATTGGTCTTATAGAAACATGGAAAAAATACAATTGGTGTGACCTTTGGACTGTGGTTAACAGAAATACTATAATATTCTTGCATCAATGCCAAAGATGTACTGTGTTGATAATGGGGGGGTATGAAAAAAGTGTGCCAAATGTGCACTATGGACCATGGTTGGTGGTAATAATCTGATGATATTATCTCATAATCTGTAACAAATGTTCCACCATGGTGTGATGTGTTGGTAAAGGGGTGTTGTATGGGAATTCTACACATGTGCATGATTGTTTTGTAAGTTCACAACTTCTATAATAAAAAAAATTTAAAAATCATAATAGGGTGGGTTGGGGGAAAATACACCAAATGTATGATACAGATTAAAGTCAGTAGTAATATTTTGATGATATTCTTTCATAATTTGTAACAAATGTTTCACAACAATGCAAGGTGTTGGTGGTGGGGTGATGTATGGAATCTCTGTATGATGTTATGCATGTTTGTTTTGTAAGTTCACAACTTTTACTATACACTTATTGTTTATGTATATTCATATATGAATGATGTACTTCAATAAAATTTAAAAATTTTTCCAAAAAAATTGGTC
This sequence comes from Tolypeutes matacus, assembly GCA_026826555.1. Taxonomy (NCBI): domain Eukaryota; kingdom Metazoa; phylum Chordata; class Mammalia; order Cingulata; family Chlamyphoridae; genus Tolypeutes; species Tolypeutes matacus. The sequence continues at coordinate 8,757,980 of JAKSZT010053801.1, read as the reverse complement.
TCATATAATGCTCAAAGAGCTAAAAGAATACATGGACAAAGAACTAAAGGAAATCAGAAAAACAATAGATAACAAAAAGAGAATTTCAATAATGAGATGGAAATCATAAAAAGGAACTAGACCAAAATACTGGAGAGGAACCACAGTAACTGAAATAAAAAAATTCCCTAGATGGGTTCAACAGGAGATAGGTGATGGCAGAAGAGGGAGCCAGTGAACTTGAAAATACAACAATTGAAATTATGCAGTATAACAAGCCTAAAGAAAAGATAATGGAAAAAAAGCAGAGAGAGAGAGAGAGAGACAGAGAGAGAGAGAGAGAGAGAGAGAGAGAGAGAGAGAGAGAGAGAAGGCCATGGAGGCAAGAAGCTGAACCTGGAAGAGAAGGGAGTGGTCAGGAGAGGCTGTCATGTGCCTTGCCATGTGACAAGCTAAGGACCAAAGGTCGTCAGCAGCCAGCCTCAGAACACCAGTCTTTGGGGGAGGAAACATCACCTTGATACCTTCATTTGGACTTCCTTTTAGCTTCAAAACGGTATATATACCCCAAAAAAGTGAAAATGAGATATTGTATACCAATGTTCATAGCAGCATTTTCACAATAGCCAAAAAGTGGAAACAACCCAAGTGTCCATCAACAGATGAATGGATAAACAAAATATGGTACATACATACAGTGGAATATTATTTGGCTGTAAGAAGGAATGAAGTTTTGAGACATACTTGAACGTGGAAGAACCTGGAAAACATTATGGAGCCAAGTGCCTCACTGTCCTGTTTATTAAAGTGTTTGTACTGGGAATATGGGAGCTAGACATCTCTCTTGGGGTCTAGGTACCTTTATGAAGATGTTGAAAAGTCAAAATGCAAGAGTTTGTGTCATGGTTTGGCTTCCCTAAGTTCAACAATTTGATCATTCACACTTTTTTGGAGCAATGAATGGTGGCACACAGTCCTGGGAAGTGAAACTTTGGGGATTATGAGGAACAGAAACAATTTCCAGATTCCTTCCCTCCTGATTGTGCTTACTGATGTTCTTTGGCCAACTGCCCCTTGGATATGCTGTGATATTAGTATGAAAGTATGTTCTCTTACAGATATTTAAGAGAGAAAGTTGATGAAAATGCTAGAAAAATGCTACAAACCTAGTAAAATATTGCTTAAGGCAAGCAAAAATTTTTTTCTTATTATAGCCACTGTTTTGTATATAACTTTGGGAAAAGTAAGGAGGAGTGGGGGAGGCAAGATTGTAGTCATTAAATAATGTGATTTATAGGTCTTTATTCCATACGCACCTCTCAACCAGATTATTTCCTACTCCCAAGAATAAGTAGGGAAAGAATCTTATTCCAATACACATTTTAAAATCCTTACAATTTATAGTTAAATAATTCTTTTGGCTGAGAATTTTGCTCAGCCAAAATTGTCACAATATAATTTATTGTCATTCTAATTCCCCTATGAACTTATATTCTCCTTCTTTTACCACATTTGCTTTATGCAGCTACTTAAAATGAGTTTGTAGACATGGTAGCAAGTGTATTTATATCTAGTTCTGCTCTGCCAATATGCTAGTAACTAGCCATATGTAGGTATTTAGCATATGACATGGTTAATCTGAATTGAGATGTGCTATAAGTGTAAAACACAAACTGAATTTAAATGACTTTGCATGAAAAAGGAGTGCAAAATATCCTATTAATAATTTTAAAAATTAATTACATATGGCTACATGCTGCAACATGGATACTCTTTGGAGATATAATTTTGAGTGAAATAGCCAGAAAGAAAAGGATAGGTATCGTATAATTCCACTTACATGAAACAACTAGAATATGCAAATTCACAGAGACAGAAAGTAGATTATAGGTTGCCAGGGGTGAGGAGGAGGGTAAGGGGGAGTCAGTGCATAACGGGTAGAGGGTTTCTGTTAGAGATGACAGAAATCTGTAGTATTGGTGATATTAGTGATGGTAGCACAATATTGTGAAGATGATTAATGCCACTTAGTCTTATGAATGGGAGTGGTTGAGATGGGAAATTTTATGTTGTATATATGTTACTACAATTAAAAAAGACTAAAAAAACAGCAACAGTTAAATTCAATACATGATCCTGAACTGGAATTAATAATGGAGGAGAAAATGCCCAAAAGGTCATTACTGAGACAACTAAAAAATTGCAATATGGTCTATATGCTTGAGCTTGTCGCTATACTTAAGGTAGTTGTGTGAATGTCCTTGTTCTTTGGAAATGTATGTGGAAGTGTTAAGTGTTAGAGGAGCATGATATATGCAATCTGCTCAAATGTTTAGAAAATAGATATATAGATGACTGATGTAGCAAATGTTGCAAAATGCTAAAAAATGTATAAATCTGGGAATCTGTTGAGGGAATATGTTAGAGTTGTATTGTTTTTGTATTATTTTTGCAACTTCCCTGTAAGCCTGAAGTTATTTCAAAATAAAAAGTTAAGAAAAATGATGAGACAATTACAACACTATGTGTTAAGTGTTAACATGAAGGGAGTTACCAGGTGTTTGGGAGTTTATAGGAGAAACAGTTAATAGATCTGGTTTGGGGGACTTAGGGATGATTTCCTAGAGGAGATAACTTTTGACCTGAGTCTTAAGGAGTACAAGTTAAGAATTAAACAGAGATTGGTCCTGGAAAGTGGATGTGGCTCAAGTGATTGGGCTTCCGACTACCATACGGGAGGACCCATCCCCTGGGCCTCCTGGTAAAGGCGAGCCAGGCCCGTGTGGCAAGCCACGCAGCAAGATGATGACGCAACAAAAAGAGGGTCGCAAGGAGAGTCAAGGTGAGATGCGACAGAAACCAGGAACTATCTCAAGGGTACCTCTCTCCCAATCGGAGGTCGCCAGGATTGAATCCTGGTGAAGCCTAGAGGAGAAAAACAAGAAAAGAAGACAAAAAGAAAATAGACAGAAGATTGCACAACGAATGGACACAGACAGAAAAACAGTGGTAGTGGAGGGGTGGGGGAAGAGATTGGTCCTGTTTTCTCCCAGGTTCTGTGTGTTGGGGCCATGGGATTCAATCAAGTCCATTTGGGAAGCCATTTATAATAGTTATTATTTATTTCATAAACTAAACTCTTAGAATGTGGTTAAAATTCAGGATAAACAAAGTCACTAAATAACCAAAATAAATGCTGTAAGGGTCATGCACCAAAGATGATGTGACCATTGTTACATAAAAGTGGTTTGTTTCTAGGTTAACAGATCTTAGTATTGTATTGATAAATTTTAATAGTAAAGTAAAGCCTTTGTATTAATTTAATGGCTCAAGTGAAAAGTAAATTGAATCTTGGAAATTTTGTGCTTTCTAAGGAGACAAAAACTTCTGGAGATGTGTTCCACTGTGTTGGCAAAACCCGTTGGACAGTCTCTATCTTTTTTAAAAAAATTTTATTTATTTATTTTTATTATTATTATTTTTAGGAGGTACTAGGGCTTGAACCCAGGACCTTGTACATGGGAAGCAGGTACTCAACTGCTTGAGCTACATCTGCTCTCCCAGGCTATATCTTTTAAACTGATGAGACTTGATCTACTGCACAAATTTCTTCTTCCTACCCAAGATAGGTGTCCTTTAATCTGTAAAGGAAATATTCTGCTTTCCATAGGTCAGTCCATAAGACACCTGGTTTTAGCTACTGTGCAAAACACTAACCTTCTGACATAGCTATTGAAGTATATTCCAAAAATGAAAACAAATTCTTCCCCTCCCAGGTTCTTAAATGTTTTTGTAGCTTTACCCATTAAGAGATGGAATCTTATGTTACCTCTTGAGTCTGGACTGGCCTTTTGAGTTGCTTAGCCAAAGGGGCTGTAGCAAACATGATGCAAGTAGAAACTTAGAAAGTGCTTGTGCATTGAGGCTTCTCTTTTGATGCTCTTGGAAGCCTGTAACTGCCACCATGTTAAAGAGCCAGGGTTAGCCTTTTGGATGATAAGAAACATGTATCCTAGTGGCCCCCAACACCCCAGCTTAGCCAACTGTTAGATAAGTGAGTGAGGCAATCTATCACCAACTGACCACAGACACATGAGTGAGCACAGTTGAGCCCAGAACTGCCATACTGAACCCAGCTGAGCCTGGCCCAAATTGCCAACCCACAGAAATGTAAACTAAATAAATGTTTGTTCTTTAAGCCACTAAGTTTTGGGGTGGCTTGTCACATTTTCCAACATGATACATAAAGGACAGTTTTCCTGCCTCACTCTTTTCTCACATCACTTTGTGAAGCAGTCCTCCTGATTGATTTCCATGGTGTCTGTGCACTTGATCTGTTTGGTTTCCTGATTATTAATGTCAAAAGAATCGCTACTGCAAATAGAAAGAAAAGAGCTTTATTAACAGTATAACAATTCTTGAATTGTGCAGTACCAAGTAAAAGCAGGCGTTCCAAAGCACTGCGGCTGGGGGATGCATTGGGAATTTGTAATCCCCCCCCCCCAAAAAAAAAGTTGGGGGGATTGCATTTGTCAGGTGAATTCTGTCCTAGGGGCTTTGTGGAACACCAAGGCAGCTGGAACTTTATTTGAAGCTGATTGGTCAGGGCTTAGGTTTCTTTTTCTCATCCTATTTTTTTGTAAGCTTTAAACTTTCTTCTCCAAGCTGTCATGCCTGACGTCTGATTGCATCTGTAAGGGTCCCTCTTGTGTGTCCATCTTGTGTGCCTCCTTTGCTGGGAACAATTTTGTACCTGGGTCTGAGAGTTAATTTAGCGTTCCTTTCACATTAACCACGAAGTATTCAGAATATATTTATTATGTGGTAGGCAGTGTACTAGGTGCTGGGGTTTTGAAAATTAATACATACATGTGTCACCTTGGGGTAGATGGAATGAATTCTGTGATTGCTTCTGTTTACCTGATTACTTGAAATCATTTAAAAGAAATGAGATGGTTAGTTCTAAAGATATAAAGCAAGAGGAGATAGGTGGGGCTGAGCAGCTTGTAGGATGTACTCCTCTTCACTTATGAAGAACAGTTATGTTAATTTATTTTAAAAAAATTTCCCTGGCATTATCTGAGGCTGATTTTTCTCTTTCTCTTTCCCAGTAATAACTTTTCTTTATTCTTTCTAAATGGACCCAAGTTGTCTGACGGAGGCTTTTCCATATCTAGGTCTAAATGATTTTGATCTACCTTTAAGGAAGGAGGTAACATGTTTTCATGGGGAAAGCAAAAACAAAACAAAAACTAGCTTTGGATTCAGGGAGGTCTGGTTTGATTCCTGGCTCTGCCACTTAATAACAGTGAAATTGAGTCTCAGTTTCATTCATATGTAAAATGGAGTTACATCATCTACTTTATGGGATATCGTGAGGATTTGAGATTAGGATTGCGATAACATATAAAACCTCTAGCAGAAAGTTTAAAATGTCCCAGAGTGGTACTTTAGTAAATCCTCAGAACATGGAGAGGTATACATGAGTTGCAATCTCTTCATGTTCAGCATTTAGAGCACTTATTTTTTATTCTGTAGATGGGAGGAGGTAGGCAGTTTAAATAAATAGACACCTGGAAGTATCAACTCAAAGTCTCTATTAAACTGGGGGGTGGGGGGTGGGGGGGTGGGGAGGGGAAGGTATTTGCAATTTTGTTCCTTTTGGAGGTCAAGCAAATGTTTTTATTTCAAAGTTTAGGGGTGCTGAAAATAGGAACACTTTGATCTAAAAATTATTGGAAATTATTTATCAGGATATTTGTAAAATGCACAAAAGTTAGAGAATTTCAGTATCATATGACTTTGGATAAGAAATTCTGTTGGGAAGCGGCTGTGGCTCAATCAGTAGGGCTCCCGTTTACCATATGGGAGGCCCCAGGTTCGGTTCCCGGGCTCTCCTGGTGAAGGCAAGCCCACCCGGATGGTGTGGTTAGCTGACCCAGTGAGCACAAGCAGCAAGGGGGGGATAAATGAATGAATAAATAAAAAAAAATCTTTAAAAAAAAAAAAAAGAAATTCTGTTGTATTTTGTAATTAATTTATAAATTTTTCTCTTTATTAACTTTACTTTTTTTGTTATTTTTGTAAAAACATAGATTTAATTAGGAAAATAAGGAAGAATATGTCACACATTTTGGCAATAAAAATAAAGTTTTAATATGATAAAATTATAAATTTTCCTACAACCACAGAGAGCTATTGAAATAGTGAAATGAAATGGTGCCAGATGTTTTAAATTGTAAACTTGCTCCCTGAGGAAATGCCTTACTATGTAAGTGGAATGAAACAAAAATCTTTGGTCACATGACATGAATCTTTTGCAAGAGACCATCTGAAGGTACCTTGTAAATAAATGATTCCATGCACTACCATCATCACCATTTCACTATAGTACAATTATTTAAAACAGCAGTACTTAAACCTACATAATTTAGTTTTGGTTTCTTGTTTTAAATGACTTCAACTAGTCTCACTTATTTACTTATAAATTTTTTTCTTTTTTTTAAAGCTATGTTAAACTAGATTATCAAATTAAAATAGAACTCCACAAATTCATAGTTAATGGGAAAGTGTTTAATCATAACTTTAATACATATTTTTACAATTTTTAATCACATGGAAACATTTTTAAATTATTTTTATTTTTAAAGGAAGTATTGGAGATTGAACCCAGGACCTCATATGTGGGAGGCAGGTGCTCCACCTGTGAGCTACATCCACTCCCCTGCAACCATTATTTTAGACTTATTTTCATTTCTTTTTTTAAATATAATTTTTCATTTTTTATTTTTTAAATGAAACTTAGATTACATAAATATTACACAAAAATATACGGGATTCCCATATACCCTGCTCCCTAGCCCTCCCACATTTTCCCACATCAACAACATCCTTCATTGGTGTGGTACATTTGCCAGAATTGATGAACACATCTTGGAGCATTGCCACTAAGCAATGATTATAGTTTACCTTGAAGTTTACACTTTTTCCAGCACATTTTTGCAAGTTATTATAGACAACAAGTCTACAGTAGAACAACCGTAAGTCTATTCTAGTCCATCGTCCATTCCCCAATCCTGAGGATTCTGTGATGATGATGCCCCCTCCACCTCTAATTGAGAGGGGGCTTAGATCCCATGGGGCAGATAGATGGGACTTTCTTGCTTGCAGTTGAGGACTCTCTGTTCCTTGAGGTGGTCATTGTCAGTCTTCATCTCCTTGTTGGTTGTCCTGGGTGAGTCCAATGAACTGGAGAGTAGGTGTTGCAAGTCTGTTGAGATTCAGGGCCCAATTGGCATATACACAGCCCAAAGATTTAAGTCTCTTGGACATACAACTGTCAACTCTAGTACTAACTATAGGTTCAAGTTGAGGGGTAGCAGAGCAATGTATACAACTGAGTCCAATTCTATCACACTGGGGAGCATAAATTCCAAAGTAGGGCCCACTGGCAGAGTGCCAAACTCCTGAGCTGTCTGCCCTGCTTATAGTGTCTGGACGTCTTCAGAGTCCTCAGGACTGCCACTATTTGAGTTAATACTTACTTTGGCAGTCAATGAGTTCCTGCTAAGATGTACATAAGTGTAACCTCTGAAATTACCTCTCGACTCACTTTGAAGTCTCTTAGCCATATAAACTCATTTGTCTTTACCTTTCCCCCCTTTTGGTGAAGGTCTTTTTTCAGTTGTGTTGCTGGTTGGTGCTTGGCAGTAATCCCTTGGTGCCAGGGAGGCTCATCCCCGGGAGTCATGTCCTACGCTGGGGGAAGGTGCTGAGTTTTGGCTTAGAGAAAGGCCACATTTGAGCAACAAGGAGGCTCTCAGGAGGTAACACTTACGCATCCTATAATACTATGATAAATTTCAATTTCAAAAGTAAAGGCTCATAAGTACAGTCATCACAATCAAAGGCCATCAATGGCCTATCTCCTTCAGTAGTCAGTGGCCCTGTACTCAGGGGATTCTTGGTTTCCCATTAAGGCATGTGGAAGAGCTCTCCAGGATGGGAATTCGATATTTCTTTGGTTGTTGTGTGGATCTCCACCCACTGTGACAATGCCCTATGAACACTTGAACACATTCATATGCCTTATAGGTATGTCCTAGGTGAACCTCCTCCCATGCATCCCCCATCTCTGACACCCCACACCAATGATCCTCCCCTGCCACCGTTGTAACCCTTCTGTGATCCAAAATTTCTTCAAAATTGAAGCCAACAAAATAACTGAATACAATTAATAATAATGATGGTTTTAAAAATAATGAATAAAATACAAAATTTTTTTTAAAGTTTGAAATAATAAAAAATAAAAAATAGAAAATTAAATTTTTTTTAACATTATGTCTTTCATCACTGTAAGATCTATTGTCTTGTGTGTACAGTGACATTTGCTTTCATTTATTCACCCAATGTTTTATTTTTTTCATTTTGTCTTCAAAGAAGCTTTAGGTTACAGAAAAGTCACGTATAGAATATAGGTGATTCTCATATACCCAATGTCCTCTCCCTTTTTTCCTTTCCCCTAGTAATAACATTTTACATGTGGATGGTACATTTATTATAATTGATGTACAAATATTATAACATTGCTACTAACCAAGGTAAATGACTTACATTGCGGTTTACATTTTGGACTGTATACTTTTATAGATTCTGATGAAGTTTGACGTGGTCTGTATCTATCCTTGCAGGATCATGTAGAACAATTCCATTGTCCCAAAAATGTCCCATGTTCCATCTATTCTATTCCTCCCTCCCTCTCCCCTCGGGACCCATGGTAACCACCAAGATCAACTCATTGAAGGACCAGATTCATGGTTACTTGCAACAACATTGAGGGCTTCACATACTGGCTTGTCCAGTATGTTATTAGGCACTGCCTATTCTCTCAAGAGACTCCGGTCCCTCTATTTGAGATCTTAGTAGGACTTCCCAGGATGGGAGTCCAACACCTTCCTGCTCATCATGTAAGTTTCCACCCTCTGATACAACAATACAACACACTATGACAAGATGAATGCTACACACTCCCTAGAAGCCTGCCCCAGGTATGACCTGTCCTGCATGCTTCCCACATCCAACACCTTAAACTAGTAACCCTCCCCTGCCACATTTGCCAAAAGAACGTTCCCAGCATTGTAGTTTCAATCATATACATGCAAATCCCCAGAGTTCACCTGCTCCCTCCCCCAAACCTTACCCCAGTTACATGGATCATCTAACCCACCTCCCCACCCCACTCACAGACCAGCACCACCCAGCCCAATATCATCACTGCACCACTGTTATGCCCATCCACTGCACAACTACACCCTTCCACCTTATCAAAGATTTTGCTCACATGGGCATTGACTCACAACCTTCTTCTCCCTTTCTGTCTTCTGTAAACCTATCTTTCAGACTCTAGCTCTATGAGCCTGCTCAATTTACTTACTTCACATCAGTGCCTGGCTTGCTTCACTCAACATAAAGTCTTCAAGATTCATCCATGTTATCTCGTGTGTTAATACTGCATTCCTTCTTACAGCTGAGTAATATTCCATTGTATGTATATACCATGGTTTGTTTATCCACTCATCTGTTGATGGACATTTTGGTTGTTTCCAACTTTTGGCAATAGTGAATAATGCTGCTATGAACATTGGTGTGCATATATTTGTTCGTGTCCCTACTTTCAATTCTTCTGGGTATAAAATACCCAGCAGTGGGATTGCTGGATCATATGGCAATTCTATAGTTAGCTTCCTGAGGAACTGCCAAACTGTCCTCCACAATGGCTGCACCATTCTACATTTCTACCAGCAGTGGATAAGGGTTCCTATTCCTCCACATCCTCTCTAACACTTGTAGACCTCTGTTTTTTTAATAGCCACCAGTCTAATGCATATAAAATGATATCTCATTGTAGTTTTGATTTGCATTTCCCTAATAGTTAGTGATGTTGAGCATCTTTTCATGTGTTTTTTTAGCCATTTATATTTCTTCTTTGGAGGAATGTCTATTCAAATCTCTTGCCCATTTTTAAAATGGGCTGTTTGTCTTTTTATTTTCAAGGTGTAGGATTTCTTTATATATGCTGGATATTCGGAGACTATCAGATATATGGTCACCAAATATTTTCACCCACTGAATAGGATGACTTTTCACTTTCTTGGCAAACTCCTTTGAGGTGCAAAAGTTTTTAAATTTGAGGAGTTTCCATTTATCTGTTTTTTTTTTCTTTTCATTGCTTGTTCTTTGGGTGTAAAGTTCATGAAACCATTCCCCAACACAAGACCCTGTAGATGCTTCCCTACATTATCTTCTAGGAGCTTTATGGTCTTGACTCTTATATTTAGCTCTTGGATCGATCTTGAGTTGAATTTTGTATAAGGTATGAGATGGTATTCCTCTTTCATTCTTTTGGATATGGATATCCAGTTCTCTAAGTACCATTTGTTGAAGAGGCCATTCTCTCCCAGTTGAATGGGCTTGGTGGCCTTGTCGAATATCAGGTACCTGTATATGTGGGGATCTGTATCAGAACTCTTAACTCTGTTAGAGTTAAGTTAACTCGGTTGGTCAGCATGTCTATCTTTGTGCCAATATCATGCTGTTTTGACCACTGTAGCCTTTTTAAAGTCAGGTAGTGTGATTCCTCCAATTTCGTTTTTCAGTTTCAATATATCTTTGGCTATTCAGGGCCCCTTGCCCTTCCAAATAAATTTCATAGTTGGCTTTTCTAATTCAGTAAAAAATGCTGTAGTAATTTTTACTGGGATTGCATTAAATCTGTAAATCAGTTTGGGTAGGATAGCCATCTTAATGATGTTTAGTCTTCCTAGCCGTGAACAGGGAATAGCCTTCCATTTATTTAAGTCTTCTTTGATTTCCTTTAACAGTGTTGTGTAGTTTTCTGCATATAAGTCATTTACATCTTTAGTTAAATTTATTCCTAGGTATTTGTTTCTTTTAGTTGTTATTGTAAATGGGATTTTTCCCCTTGATTTCCTCCTCACATGCTTATTATTGGTGTACAGAAATGCTACTAATATTCACTCATTGATCTTATAACCTGCCACTTTACTGAACTCATGTATACGCTCTAGAAGCTTTGTTGTAGATTTCTCAGGGTTTTCTGTGTATAAGATCATGTCATCTGCAAATAGTGAATTTTTCACTTCTTCCTTTCCAATTTGGATGCCTTTTATATCTTTTTCTTGCCTAAGTGCTGGAGCAAGTACTTCTAACACAATGTTAAATAAGAGCAGTGAAAGTGGGCATCCTTGTCTTGTTCTGATCTTAGAGGGAAAGCTTTTAGGATTTCACCATTGAATTGATGTTAACTGTGTGTTTTTCTTATATACGGAATGTTTATCATGTTGAGAATGTTTCCTTCTATTCCTATCTTTTGCAGTGTTTTTATCAGGAAAGGGTGCTGCTGTATTTTGTCAATTGCTTTTTCTGCATCTATAGAGATGATCAAGCAATTTTTTTCTTTTGATCTGTTTATGTGGTGTATTACATTGATTGATTTTCTTATGTTGAACCATCCTTGCACACCAGGGATGAAACCCACTTGGTCATGGTGTATAATTTGTTTGATGTGTTGTTGAATATGGTGAGCAAGTAGTTTGTTGAGGATTTTAGTATCTCGGTTCATTTCTGATTGGTCTATAGTTTTCCTTTCTTGTGACTTTTTTGTTTGACTTTGGTATTGGGGTGATGTTGGCATCAAAGAATGAGTTAGGCAATGTTCCCTCCACTTCTATTTTTTGGAAGAGTTTAAGCAAGATTGGTGTTAGTTCTTTCCGGAATGTTTAGTAGAATTCACCTGTGAAGCCATCTGGTCTTGGGCTCTTCTTAGTTGGGGGGTTTTTGATGAATAATTCTATCTCATTACTTGTGTTTGGTCTGTTGAATTCATCAATTTCTTCTTTCATCACTCTAGGCTGCTTGTGTGTTTCTAGGAATCTGTCCATTTCCTGTAAATTATCTATCTTGTTGGCATACAATTTTTCAAAGTATCCTTTTATGGTACTCTTTATTTCTGTGGGGTCAGTGGTGATATCCTCTTCCTTGTTTCTTATTTTATGTATTTGCATCTTCTCTTTTTTTTTTCTTTGTTAGTCTAGTTAAAGGTTTGTCAATTTTATTAATCTTCTCAAAGAACCAGCTTTTGGTTTTGTTTATTTTTTTCTAGTGCTTTCTTATTTTCAATTTCAAAGTCTGTAATAGAATAACAGTAAGTCCAGTCTAGTCCATCGTTCATCCCCCCGTCCTGAGGATTTGGGGATATGATGTCCACTCTGCCTCTAATTGAGAGGGGGCTTAGATCCCATGGGACAGATGGATGGGACTATCTTGCTTGTAGTTGTAGACTCTCTCTGTTCCTTGGGATGGTCGTTGCCTGCAACCATTTTTGAATGCAAACTCTCAATTGGAGTAAACACCACAAAATCTAAATATTAAAGTTACTGGTAGGGCTTAGCCTGAACTTGACAGAAGTAAGAAAAACTTTTCCTAAAATCTGTGGAGGTATCTTTTATTAAAAAAACAAACAAATAAACAAAAAAACAAAAACAAAAAACAAAAAACAAAAACCCCACACCCATCTCAACCCAATTGATTTACTTGAAATCTTCATACAAAATATGGTTAAATTACTAAGAATTTTAATATAAAATCACTGAGTGAATCAAATATTTCATATTTCTTTGCAAACTGGGTAACTAGATTTTATATCTGGTAGAGAGAATGGTTTCAGTGAATCAGAGCTATGAAACCATAAAACTTTAGAGCTGGAAGGAATTTAGCCACTCTGGAAATTATCAGTCTATTTGAATAAGAGGTATGAATATTGGACCCAAAACAAAATCTTTGAGATAATCTTACTTGTTAGGGGCTTGTAAGATTTCTTGGGTCAGTATTCTTTTTCTTCATTTCAGATTTTCTTTTCTTTTTCTAAATACACTTTCTTATTACTTATTCATTTCTACATAACTTCCTAATCAGAATATTTGAAACTACACATGAATGTTATGCTCTTCCCCAAACTTGATCAAAGTGAGCTTAAGAAGCCCTTTCATTTGAGCTCATATGCACTGTCCTTAAATAACACCCAATTTGACAAAACCTGTGAGGACATGACCTTCCAGGATCTTGGTCTTAAATTTCTGAAAATATCATTAAGTTCCTTTATCAAGTCCTCTGCTTACACTGCACTGCAAATCCTCTCTCTAAATCCATTAGAGATTGGAATTTGTAAAAAATGCAAAATTCTCTGGAACCAGATATTGTTTTCCTTTTCTGTGTGGAGTAATTGGAGTCCTAATTACATCCAGTAAAGAACCTGTTCTCCCTCTGGAGGGAGACATACTCCAGCTTTTATACCGACTGCCTCCCTCTCTTTTACTTTTTCTTTTTCTGCAAGGCAGCTGCCACTGCCTAACAGAACTGGCTGTTGGGAGAGAGGCGAAGGGAGGCAACGCCGCCTGGTCGTGCCATTCCATTTTACTGCTTAATTCAACCTGGAGTGTCGGGACCTGTTCTCTCCCCGCGTTCTCCCTGCACTATACTGGGAGGCCAGTCACTCCATATTCCTTGAACAGCCAGTCTGGGTGGAATAGAAGGTCTGGGTGGAATAGGGTGTTCTGCCCTTTATGGTGACTTCCTAAAAGATACCACCAGCGTCTTTTGACTGCACAACGCCCAGGGTGGGGCGCGTAGAGAAGGATTTGGTTGCTTAACAGCTTACTTTTTTCTTTTCTTCTGGTGGTCTGGACTTGTTTCCTCGCCGCGCCCTCCCCCCGCCCCCTTCTCTCTCCCCTCCCGCCATTAGCGAAGTGTCACAGGCGACATCTGCTTTGCTCGTGTTGGATGTTGGAACTCGCACCTTCTCGGTAGTGACGGCTCTAGGGGACTGGGGGAGCGCGGCGGGTTTGCCTTCCAGCCCACGATGCCTAGGGGGGCAGCGGTTGGGCTGCGTGGGGCTCTGCCCGCAGCATTTCGAGGAGGCATTGAGGGACTGCAGCTGGCCAGGAGGAGCTGCTAAGTGGACTCGAGTTGACGGCGCAAAGTCTCTGACAGGGCACCAGCTGGGACCTATCTGCCAACAGCGGGAGCAGCGGCGCGGGGACCAAGGAACCACCGGCATCTTGTCCGGTGAGACAGGCCGAGGTCAGAGCCTCTCATCCTTCCTGCCCGGAGCCTCCCCAGCAACCCCTGCACATTGGAGACACCGGGACCTCCAAGAGCCAGGGAACTCGAGAAGTAGTCGGCTGAGGCTGCTTTCCTGAAGGTGAATCATTCCGTCCAATTGCCTTTCCCGAGAGAGGGAGGGAGGGCGGGAGAGACGGAAGGGAGGATGTGTGAGCGTGTGTGTGTGTGAGAGGGAGAGACAACGTGAGGCGAGAGGAAAAGTCTCTACTCCGCGTTAAAAGCAAACAAATCAGAGATGGAACAAGAGAGGCGATTGCTGCAAGATCGCAGTTAGGGGAGCTGAGCGCACTGAGCGACCGCAGGCGCTTGGCAACGGCTGCAGGACTTTGGCTTTTCCTCAGTAAACAAATCTTTTGATTACTTTGACACTGTGGAATAAAGAGAGGGGCAAAAGACACGAGGCTTACGCACTCCACCTTCCACCCGCTTTGGGGGTGATTCCAGTTTGGATGTCAAGAGATTCCTGAACCCTCTTTGCCATCGGGGTTGGAAACACGCGCGCGCGCACACACACACGCACGCTCAGGCCACACTCACAAGTCCTCCACTAGCACACACGCCAGACTTCGATTCCCTATGCCCCTGGATGGTGACGGAGGATTGGCATCTTGGAAGCGATGCAAGAGCGATAAGGCTGGCGCTGGCCCGCGGAAGCTGCAGGAGCATCTCTAGGTGTTGGCGCCACCGGGAAGCCCGGCTGCAGGTAGGTGAGAGCCGCGCTTCCCGCCGCCGGCGCTGGGGGCTCGGGTCGCAGCTGGGAGACCCGGAGCCCGGAAGCCCCTGTGGGCACATGTCTCCCCACCCCTCCCCTAGGACCCGGGGCTGTTGGAGGCTCACCCGGGGAAAGCGAGAGTGAGCGCAAGATGTTGGCTAGGCGGCCAGCGTGTCCCTCGCAGGCGGTCAGGGGA
The DNA here is from genome assembly GCA_026826555.1 of Tolypeutes matacus. Classification (NCBI taxonomy): domain Eukaryota; kingdom Metazoa; phylum Chordata; class Mammalia; order Cingulata; family Chlamyphoridae; genus Tolypeutes; species Tolypeutes matacus. The sequence continues at coordinate 8,742,894 of JAKSZT010053801.1, read as the reverse complement.
GGGGAGCAAGTACAGGCACGCAGAAGCGGAATATCCAGCACGCGAAAAAGAGGTCCGGCGAGCGGTCCTCTTGTTCTTTTCTCTGTCGGATTTCTCCTAACCAAGCCAACCGGGTGGAGAATGATAGTCGGGTTTTAATTCGACCCCTTAACCAGATCAATCCAGCCTGGTAACCATTTTGGACTCTTAATTAGGAGTTGGGGTCTCATTCAAGGGAGGATCAATGGGTTGTGTCAGGTCGGCTCTCTGAAAATCTCTCTGTCCACTTCTGATTAGTTAATTCTCAGGCCTGTGTGCAAAGGGTGGGCGTTTCGGCGAGGCTAGTGGTTTCGCCACCTCTAACTATTTTCATTAAAAAACAAAAAACAAAAAACAACCGTGTTGATAAGTTACTGATACCCACCTATTTAAAGGTTTATTTAGGTTTGGGGAACGGGCGCTTTATTTCTGAATGATTTCGTCGGAAAGCTTTAGTGAAGGATCATTTTACCAAAGGCGTTCAGAAAAAGAACAGCTTCGGGAAACTAATGGTTTTTCATTTCTTTCCGGATAGATGTCTCCCAAATCTTGCTAATAGTACATGGTTTATCTGCTCAACTGCTTTGCTGTCCCTTCCCCCTTCTATTCCAAAAGACCAGTTTCCTAAAAAGAAGTAATTTATTTAGGCGACTGATCTTCAGTTATCAGTGGGAAACATGTCATTTCCAGAAACTACCTTTGCAAAGGAAAGTTTGAGATCCGTTGCCCTTTCCCCCCTAGAACTGCAGACTGAGCTATCCAGTCTCCACTTCAAAAGAACGAACCGTGGGCGCTCGCAGAGCCCGGGGTTAGATGCCTAGCTTGCTTATTCAGTATACCACTTCCTGACCGAGTGTTAATTGCCTGAAGCACTTGGAATCAAATGTGTAGTTACTACGGTGGCTAGCCTTTCTTTACCTTGTGCTGGGCGAGTTTGGCTAGTGGCAATAACACAGAAAAGAAAATATCCTCATTTTGTGAGTGTGAAATCCTCTTTTGAATTTTGCAAAATAGTTCTTGAAAAACAACAGCCCATATACATCCTTTACTCAAAGCACTCAGGGTACAGGGGTCTTTCACTCAGGACAGCATGAATTTAAATGGCTATTGACTGAGTGATAATTATCTGGTTCCTGTCTTCCCAACTAGATTGTTTTAGACATCAACATTCAGACTGTTATCAATTAACACTTTAAAACTGCTCTATTTGACATTATAAATTAAGACAAATGAGTAATTAATTTAAGATTTCTGTGTAAAGTGCTAAATTGCAATAACAAGATTAAAAACACTCTAAAGCCTTTTAAAAACAAGAACATTAAGGTTATTTGTATTTACTCCCATCTTTCCATATTTTCACATGTTCTCTCTGGCTGGTGAATCTTTTACAATTTAAAAACTCACAGCTAACATCTTATGTTTTTAAAAAATCAAATAAATTAAGTTTTCTCTTTTCCTATTCTCTTCTGGATCGCATTCTGAGTCAATTGTTTGGATCTTAACCGTTGTAGAATTCTAATTTTTAAAGTTAAAGGCCATCAGTAACCATACTGGAACTTATGTATTTTTTTCGTTCTCCTAATTTTCAATGAAAAAACCCCTGGATTTTGTTGTTTATATGTATAATACTATGAGAGTATTTGGTCACTGCTCACCAAATACTTAGGCACAGAGAATCTTTTAAGAGGCAAATCACAGTTTTAGTGTGTTACCTTATTCAAATTAGGGATTTTTTTAGATTAAAATCCCGATTCTCTTCTTGCCATTTAAAAAATAAATTTAGTAGTTTAGGATGCTTAAACACTGCATATTTAGATATAATGCTATCCTATATGCTTCTTAAAGAAGAGCCAAAAACCTTGATGTTAAAATAAACACCTGTAATACCAGAGGTTGTGCTGGAGGGTAATCTAGGTTTCTGAGTATGTGATTTTGAATCTGTAAAATATTAACTATTTTAACAGTGACAATGGGAGCGTGGAGATTCATTGAGATGCCCCTGGGTCTATGTCAAAATAGATACATATTGCTTAGATTAGAGACTGCATTATAGTATTTACTAACCACCAAGTTTTAAAATGTGATGGTATAACTGTAAAAAGATCTGTTTTTAGACACGGCCACTTTTCCTTTTTAAAATTTATAAAGTGATGTAAAAGTTATTTTACATATTGTCATAAAATTTTGGTAGTCCTGGATCCAGTGTCTTCATTATAATATTTTAATGTTGATCCTTTTAAAATTTGCTTTTGAGTATTCAAATGTTCAAAGTGCATTTTACAGGTTGATTTATCAATAATTTCAGGTTATGGACTACTCTATACAGGTAGGGTAAGATCTGCCTCTCAAGCATTTTCCAGGCTTTTCTTATCATGACCCCTAAAAAGGGAACTGTCAAATTCTGCCCAAGTTTAGCTCTGACTGCAAACTGATGAAAATTTGCCTCTCTAATGTATGTCCTGAACTAGGAATATTCCAAAGTGTCATCAGTTATTTCTAATATATTTGAAAAGGTGAAACAACCAGAATGCAAACAGTTTGGTGCCCCTGCTTTTACTTCTGCAGTATTTTATTAGGGATGCCTCATTAAGTCACATTATTCTGCAGCTGTTTTGTTCATTGAAGATTCAAGTGAAAATAAGGAACTTTACTGTGCAAAGCAGTTTTGTTTTCTTGGTTAAAAACCATAAATTGAAGTAAAATAAGCATCCAAGATAGTCCCCTTTGATCTACGCCTGACATTTACAAATGTAATTCATCAATCTCTTATTAGTAGGGCTCCATCAAAACAAAGAGAAGAAATGTATTAACAGACTGCTGCTAGGTACGAAGGCCAAACCAAGCTGAATCAACCACTTATCTGGCTCATATGCTTGCACAGTATTTCATGCGATATATCTTGATTATGAACCATTGATTTTGTAATGCCATGTAATTTGGTAAACTTGCCATTTTATTTAAAAATTCTTTGGTAAACTTTATTTTGAACTACTTGGAGCATCTTGAACTCTTACTTTATTCCATTAGAAGAGAAGGAATAATTTCCTGAATTACCATGAGATTTTTTTTTAGAGAACAATTTTACTTTAGGTTTGGAGTACTGTCTGAAACAGGAGAGATGGAAAGGTAGGTCTATCAAACAGACCCTACAAAGTTAACGTTTCTTAGTTGACTTATTAAATAATTTTCAGAAGGTCTGATCCTGTTTTGCACAGTGACTGCCAATGAAATAAAACTAATGATTCTTGACTTCTGCTTATTCTTATAGAAATTTTAAGAGGAATGGTTAGACTTAATGGAACTTATTTTAGCTTCTTGAAGAATAGTAGTATTTAAGTACATTTACTCTGCAATATCTACGTATCTATCTAATCTCTATCTGTACATATATATGCACATATACATGCATATGTTTTTAATGACACCCATTTATAATACTGGTTTTGTGAAAAGGGGGCAAAAATAACTTTATAAAATGTCTAAATTATTAGGTAAATAGTTTTTCATTATTTGACATGATTTGACATGCAGTGCAATTGTACCCATGGTACATGTACAATTGTTTAACAGGGTTCTTTATAATCAAGTTTTATCATTTGAGCCATTGTTACATACAGTATATCTTTCTCTTCAGTTTTTCTTTTGGAGATATTTTTATTTTCTAGGCTACAAATGCAAAACAAAAACAAAAACAAACAACTCAACAATTTTGCCTTCTATGTAGGTATGCTTTGCATTTGTTTATTGATATTGCAACTGGGGATTTCAACACATTTTAAATACTGAATATATCTCTATGCTGTACTTATTAAATATACACCTCCACAGTTAAAACATAAACCAAGAGTTACATTAGAGCACATTATTTCGGTTTACAGGTGGTGTCTATATATTTTCAGAAACATATTGCTATTATACTCTAAATTTAGCTTAGATTTCCAAAACCCACCCACTTCCAACGTGTATACCACATTCATAGGTTGGTTTTCATCCTGTGCTGTAAGATAGGCAAGCCAAAAACTGCAATCAGTAAAATCCAGCCTATTAAACAACTGATTGTTATTGTCATTGAAAAATATAAAATTTCCAGTTTGCTTGGGATTCAGATGAATGGTGGATATAAAAGCTATAAAGGAGAATATTCCATTTTGTTCACAGTGATCCATTTGGGGTATGACATATGATCAAGGACCCAGAGCTTATATGCTTATATTATATAAAACCCTTTTAATCACTTCCTTCAATCTCTTACATTACTCCATGGTAGCTGTAATTGTTTTATGATTTCTTCTGAATGGCCACTCAACACAAGGTACAGCTCCCTTTCTCTAGCAATAGCACAAACATAGCCATTCAATTAAATTTATATTTATATAGCTTCTTTTATACAGTAGATTTTGGAAACCCTTTACAGAGAGATTCAATAATGTGATAATGCTGCATTCTAGCAATCATGATGCTAGGCTGAATTTAGTACTTTGACAAAATGGGGACAACCAGCCAAACAAATCTCCTTTGCTCTTTTATCTTCTTATGCTATGCAAAGCTAACTCTCCACAGGAAGCCTGGAGAGTTCAAAGTAGCATTTGACGAATGCAAGGTTTGTTTACCTAAATATATTTATATTTTTTGTTGCTATATAATTGCATGCATGTGAATGGGTAACTGTTGACCTTTAAAGGTCATGTAAAGATTCTAAACCTTTCATTTTGCTGTGTTAATTGCCTATGGCTTCTTCTAACTCCATTTGGAGCTTTCTGTTGAGTTTAATAATACAGAATAATACTTTGGCTTTCCTTGGTGGATTATGAAGCTTTTTATTAGCTAAGTTATGAAAGTATCCATAGTAGGTGGTATGACAGCAGATTTTTATAAAGTTATTTTTGGGCTTTGGAATTAAAGTTTTCAAGCCAGAATGGCCTGAGCCAAGAGGAGACAGGCAAATTATTTCTTCTGCAAAAAAACAGATCACTCAAAATTATTATCCATATGTAAAAGCCGTGCTGGAATTTTATTTGATTCTGGCTGAATTTTCTCTCTTTTCTTTCTTTTTTAAAAGTCTTTCTTGGAGACTTCAATGAGAATTGTACTTAAATATCTGAGGAAGTAAATGTGCTTGTAGTCTCTTGCTTTTTATTATGAAAAAGACCATTTATATGTGGAAAAGGTGTGTTATTTGTCCCAGTTTGCTTTTTCCTGGCTTCTTATTATTTTTCTTTGTGAACAGAAGAAAGCAAAGGCTGGGAATGAAAAATGGATTATTTGGTCATAGAAATGATAACAAAAGCTCAAGCTAAGAATGGAACACAGAGACTTCCTTAGAGTACATACTTTAAGAAGGCAAGCCTTATACGGCCCTAAAACTTGGTCTACCGATGGAGTGAACTTGTGACTGCTCAGAGGGCAAATTAGATCATTAGAGGAAAAGAACATATCCACTTATATTTTTTATTTGTATTAGTTTATGGACAGTTCCAAATTCACAGAGTCATTGTCTAGTACTACTTCATTTAAGGTGGATAAACCTGGTTATTGTTATTTGTTTCCTACTTCAGTTTTACCTTGTTCTAAGTGTATGGTAAATGGCAAACTCCAATTTGGTGATGCTGGGGGGTTCAGAAAAGTCTCTCTAGAAGTAGCCAAAAGATAAATCAGTAACAGTGGCCAGTCCTGTTTTTGTTCATATTTCCTTTGGAATGTTGATTTGATCTGAGTGAAAGAGCTCTATCTTCAGTTCTTCTCTTTTGTGGTATATCAGGAGAAAGGAAGTAGGTGATACACATTTTGGTCAAACCATCCAAAGGCCAAGGGGAAAGTGAAAGACATTGAAATCTCATACTCCATAAAACAGAGGCCACATTTTGGGCAGTTTTAAGTTCAAGGAAAATTTTGAACCTTTTTTTTTTTTTTACTTCAGTTCTTAAGATGTTATATGACAGTTGTTTCCTGCTGAGATACGTATTTAGCTTTATGGCAAACCCCTTTTATATTGATTGTTTGGTTTGTCTATAAGTATATCTTGAGAATTGAGTAAAAATTTAGACTTTATTATTAGAAAATGAATTCACTCTTCACATCATTTATTGGCAGTTAAAATTTATTAGTTTGCATTTAAGTCAGCAGATAGATTCTGAAAATGACTATTATAAAATCAACGTGTACAGTGGTGAGAACTTTGAAGACACTTTTTTAGCTCTCCCAATAAATAACCATGTAACTACAAGAACATCACTTGATTTCTCTGTGCCTTGGTTTCTCAGCAGCATATTTTTCAAGAAAATTGAAAACGCATTTTACATGTCTAGACTTACTAAACATTGTGACACTGGAGGTACAATAGTATTGCACGACATACTTTTGCCTTTAAGTAGATTACATTTTTGTCAGGAAGTCAAGGAACATCCAGCACGCAGTTCCTGGCACATGGGAAAATGCTCTATAAATGCTTTTCAATAAATAAGTGACCTTTAAAAGTTGCCCAGTTTTATAACATCAGGGTGATGATGATTGTTTGTTTCCTGGGTTGCTTAAGCAAATAGGATGAAATGGGTTGGGTTAAACAATGGGAATTATTTGCCCATGGTTTTGAGGCTAAAAAATGTCCAAATCAAGATGTTATGAAGGCAATGCTTTTTTCCCCAAAGATTGGTGCTCTGAGGCTGACTGCTGGTGATCCTTGTCTTGGCTTTTCTGTTACATGGCAATGAACATGGTGGCCTCTTCCTTCTTTTCCAGCTGAAAAAAAAAGAAGCTGTTTTTGTTCAGCTTCTTGCTTCCTATAGCTTTCTCTCCCTTTGTCTGAATTTCATTCTACTTATAAAGGGTTCCAGTGATAGGATTAAAACTCATCCTGACTGAGGTGGGCCATACCTTAACTGAAGTAACCTCATCAAAATGTCCTACTTATAATGGGTTCACACCCACAGTAGTGGATTAAATTTAAGAACATATTTTTCTAGAGTACATATAGCTTCAGACTACCACAAAGATGATATGATAATTAATGGCAATGACAAAAGACTTTATAGACATGGAAACAAAAAATTGAATCTGAACTAAATCTTTTAATTCAGTTTAGTCAATATGAATAGTCTGCATGATGCTGTTTTGTGGCAAAAAAGTTGTGATGGACCTTGGGTCTCAGGGGGTGGATTGGATATATCTTGTTAGGGTTATATGTACTTACTATACTGATGGCTTTCATAATCACTGAATAAAATTGTTTGGTTTGTTTAATCCAAGTAGAACTAGGCTAGCAAATGAATAATATACCCATCCCATATGCCTATTGGTAATTAAACACATTCATTCAGAATCTGTACAAATTTTTGAGGATTTATAATCCATGAGGAAGTTTATTCATTTATTCAATAAGTATTTATTGAGCACTTTCAAGGTGCTTGGGTGTCTCTGTGGAGAAAAAAGACAAAGATATCTGCCTTGATGGAACCTAGCATTTCAGGATATTTCTTTAAAGTTTGAGATGAATCTGTAGGAATGGTTCAACCATAGATTGAATTTATCTGCTCTTGCTGGTAATTCTTATTTATAACTGTGAAGCACAGTTCTGAAAAGAAAGAGATAGTTAAAATAAGAGGCACTGCACCCATGTCTGAGTTGGAATGAATTGTGAAGAAAAATATCATAGTATGTATTTAAGGCGAGATATGTAATTCAGAGGATTGATTCTAGCTCACAAAGTCTATCATGAAGCTGAGGGTGACACAAATAGTGCTCCTTTTCCTGAATTACTCAAATGGAAGGATAAATTTAGAAAGGCTGAATGACTTGAGATCAGTAACATTATGCACCCTAGAACCTCTTAAATGTGTCGTAAATTCAAATGCTGTAAAGGGTCAGGCTGGGAATGTGAATTGATTGAAGCAGACCAAGTAGAAAATGACAAATGGCAACTGACACTCAGCCTCAGCCACAGTGCTGGGGAGACCATAGGGAGAAGTGAAGAGTCTGGCCAACATCTAAGTGGGGCAACTGCACGTTGGCTCCAGTTGTTGACATGCTGGAATGTGGGTCTGTTGATGCCAGATTTTCTGATTTGTAGAGGGGATTTAGATGTGAATATTTTTAATGTGAAAGTTCCAGTTTTATAAATGATGGCAATGAATTCAAAGTTGAAATACATCTATATTTGGACACATCTGTAGGCTATATGCAGGTTAAAGGCCATGAGTGTGTCACTATTGATGAGAGGTATGTGTATGTCTGCCCTTCTGTCATCTCTAGACGCAATCCTCTAAACCAATTTGCATTTAGAACCAGGGTAGTTGACAGTAAAGGACTCAGCTGGGGGAGCTGAGTGATGATGATGAGTAGCTCAATCTGACCCCTGTATATAGTTTTCTTTCTTCTTGTTGACTCATTGTACAATTGATGGTGAACTCCTTCTGAAGTTGCTGGTTATCTTGAAGGATTTAGGAGATGTACTAGGAGTGTGGAAGTTTGAATTTTTGCAGGATATTTGGATTGGGTGCTGTAGTTCCATGATGCGTTGTTCCTTTAAATTAGTGTTTCTTAAACTTCTGCATACACACAAATGACTTGGGGGATCTTGCTAAAATTCAGGTTCTGGAGTGGGGCCTGCGATTCCTTATTTCTAAGAAACTTACAGGTGACGTTAATGCTGTTTGCCTGGGGTCTACAGTCTGAGTAGCAAGGTCCAGAGAGCATTTTCACCACTGAATTTCATTCCATGCTTGTAGAATGATGAGAGGCCTCCAATTCTTACCACTCTGACAGGTTTCTTCCAATAATAAACAGCCTAAATCTAGCCAGTGAATCTGAACACTTCTTAAAGATTCTTTGGTCTGAACACACAGAGTTCATAAGTATTTTGCTTAGAGTTACTCTAGCATATTCCACCCACCCCCAAAGCACAAATCAGAATAATCTGTTCTTTACATATTAATGCAAGTTGGGCTTATTTCCTATAGTTTGAGGAAGTAAGTTTCTTTATTTCATAACTTGGGCATTACCTTCTACATAGATTTATTCTAGCACACAAGGTCAATTTTAGCTCCCTAAATCATTTTCAGAATTTCAACAGTAAGTTATTCCTTTTAGGGCTTAGTTGTCAGAACTTTGGCTACAATATCTAGATTTTTGCTCTATTGAGTAGCTATTATGAGCAGGTGGGAGAATGGACTTGAAAAAAGATGGAGTTTACCTTGTATGTTTATTGGGCTTACAATTTCAAAGTGAATCTCTCTCTCTCTCTTTGCCATCCTAATCCTAAATAACATAACAAAAGTGGTCTTTTTAAGATTGAAGACCTAATACCTTATGACTTAGGGAGTTTGAACGTCTTATCTTCATATATTAGTAACATTGTTCCTCTAAACCAGTTTTGATAATGTCAGAAGTTGTCATGACTCAGGAATGTGATTCTATTTTACTGCTGTTAGGAGCCTGGGCCTCATGTCACAAGCTCTGTTCACTGGGTATAAATATTTTGTCTCATCAGTTTTATCAATGCCCTGAAAGTTCTTATGTTTCCTATGTGGGATATTACTTATAAACTGAGTTATATTTAGAAACGTCACTGAAGGAATGAAACAATTTGTTTTCTTGCAAGTTGTATGATTAATATAGTTAGCAATAGTCATGCTATTAAATCATATTCAATCTCTCTCTTTTATATGCTTAGGAGTTTCTTTTGTATAGAATAGCTTTGTTTACAGCTGAGTAATTATATGAATTCATTTTACTGAGTTTGTGTGACAATAAGCTCTTTGAGGGGAGAACTATGTATATCTTATTTCTATTGATTCCTAGCACTTAGCATAGTGTCTGATATGTAATAGGTACTTAATAAATTTAATGGGAAGAAGATCAATAGTTAGATATTGATAGGATGTCTTTTTGCCCATATTTCTTCAAGGCGTAAGGAAATCTTTGAAAATTTGTCATATATTCTGTCAGTGGTAAGAGAGAATGAGGCCATGGGGAAGGAAGAGGAAATACCATTTATTCTGACCTACAATTTTCATCTTTAACCTGAAAGGTTTTTTAGTATGAAAAAATAAACATTCTAGGCAAAACATCAAGGATAAAAATAAAATAAACATGCTGACCAATATTTCCATTCTCTCCACAATTTATTTTAACTTGGAGGTTTAGGGTTATGATTCTACTACTACATAAATTAAATGATATTTGTCAATATCCAAGTTTAAGTGTTGATAATCACATATGGAGTATATTTTGATTGTTCTTGTCAGTGACTTGACTCATTATTCATTAGGGAATTTAAGCCATTTGTTCTTATCTACTTAATTACCATTTTCATAATTTATCATGAACCGGTTTTTTTTTTCCTTCAGAATCACTGTTGACTGATGACATTGTTCTTGACTTCAATGATATTGAAAATTATTGGTATTCTAATTTTAAATGCTATTCAATACAGATAGTATGCATTCAAATATTTATTGATTTTATTTTAGTCTTTCTGGCTTAAGTAAAGCTTTTAAATTCTTGCCTCCATAGAAGATTTCACAAAATTGAAACTTTTAAATTATATTTGATTATTAAAGAAATCCATGTGTCTTATAAAACCAAAAAGAAGTTAACTTAAAGTGAATATTTTTGCTTTGGCTTCATTTTAAAAGATTGCGTTGTAACTATATATGTATATTAGCATCTCAAAACTTTTAAATATGATGTTTTTACTCTTTGAAGTGTAAAACATATTTCTGGGCTTCTTTAATGATTCCAGAGTTAGGCCTTAAATTGAATGAATCTGGGTTTTCCCTGTACTGCCTCCAAACACTCTGGCTTTAAAATTCTAATCTAAGGTTATTGAGGTACGGCTGCTGTGGAACTTAATGAAAAATATCTACTCCTCCCCAACTCAATCCCAAATATGAGACTAACGAAAAACTTAGGTACTGTATGGAACTAAAAGATTTTCAAAATCAGTAAATGGAAAAAAATCATTTACTGCACATGGTTGAGTATTACCTTCGTGCAGAGTCCATGTTATACTTCTGGAAAGAGTGGCTGAATTATGGTGTTCCTTGTCTAGAATTTTTTCCCACCAGTTGGTTACATCCAATTTCTAAGGTGGACTTCAAGCTGTATGGCTAATGTTTCACTTTTGCATTTTGTGAAATCTACTTCAAAGCTCACTGGACAAATGGTATGGCAGACTGGAGTGAAATAAGAAAAAAGCAGGCAGGATAACTGGAAGCCACGGGTCGAGAAGGTGGCAGGGTTCACATTTTGTAGAATATAATGGTGAAGGGGTGATTGGTGAGGGGTCAGATGGAGTAGGAGTAAGGGAGAAACAGATGTCAGAAGGGAAATTTGTTCCAGGTAGCATTTATATATATATATATGGAAATCCTTGATTTTTGAGAGAGGTAAAAAGTTAGACAAAGAATAAATCCATTGTAATTCTAGGGGCACAAAGAGGTAACATGGCAATGAACTAAATTAAGATTACAGAGAAGAGAAAAATACATGGCACCAAGCCAAAGTTTCCCTGGGTCAAGTAAAAACTATATCCAGGAACAAGAAATGCTTTTTATTTAAGGCTTTTGGTCGAGCTAAAAGTCAGAATGGGTGCCAGTTCTGACTAGATAGTTGTCAGACCTTAAAGAACTTACTGAACATTCTTTTCTCATTGGTAAGTGAGAAAATCATGTCAGTTTTCTCATTGGTAAACGAGCCGGTTTTGTTTAATGATTAATAAGACACCTCTAAGCTCTATAAGCCAATGACAACCATCTAGGTTAAGTAGGTGACCTTCTATAATTCTATTCTGTTGCCTGAACATATCTCAATCATTCTTTTTGTCGGCTTCCTCCCTAAACTGAAATTCTTGAGGAGACGGCTGTGTCTTATTCTTTACCTTGTATTGTCCAAACCTATCTTAGAGCATATTTGGGCATTTAATGAGCCTTTTATTAATGAATTGATGTTTAATTTTTTCTTAAATCCCAAATTATTTTCCTCTTTCATTTCCATACAAAACAAAAAAAGTGTTTAAGTGTGTTCCAGAAGGTATAAATAATAACCGCATATGCATAGTGCTGCATTGTTTACAAAACACTTTCATGCACTCATCTGATAGTATAAAATGACCAGTCCTAGCCTCAATTTCAGGTGAAGAAAGTTTGATAGAGAGAGGTAAAAATCCCAAAACCAGTAAGTGCTAGAAGCTAGCTTGAATTCTGGTCTTCACATTCTAAAGTCTATCTGTTGGGAAACATTCTCTATGGGTCTCACATTTTTTTTTTCATGTCTTGCAAACAAGACACTAACTGCTCTTTTGTTCCAGAATATCTTTTCAAAAATGTGTAAAAAGTGAACAGCCTTGAAAGATAATGTCTCCCTCTGTAGCACAGGACAGATTTGTATAATAAAATATAATGTCTCCCTTCAGGGTAAAGGGTAGATATGCTTGCAGCCCATTATAAAAGATTTGGGTTCCCTGAACCCAAGATTCTTCGCTGTGAAACAAATTCATTGCACATGAAGCATTTACCTAGGCTGCTTCATGTTGTACCTGTGGGATATGGGGACAAAGGGAATCAGCTCAACATAACGCTCATGCTGCTTGCTGTGCAATGAGTAATAAACTCCTCTGTCTATGACCAAGCATCCATAAAATATATCAGGCTAACTTGTGGGCTTGCAAGGAGAATAAAATCTCAGCCTCTTCACAGTTCTTGACAGTCTCTCTGTCACATCAATTGTAACCTCTTTTTTTCTTTGCCTAGTTTAAGTCCACTTTAATAACCTAAGTAAAATTCCCCATGCTGTATGTAACATAAATGAATGACTTTTCACACTGCTGCCAGATTTGTAGTACTCCCCCACTGTGGTCCCACTGTGGTCGCACTGTGTCCTGATATTTAGAAAGGTTCTCTGGGTGGCAGTGTAGAGAATAGACTATAGAGGGGAGCAGAATAGAAAGCCAGGGAGACCAATTAGAGAACTTGTTCTGATTGTTCTGGTAGAACTGGCAAGAGTTTGAAGAAAAGAGATGGAAGGAGGGAAGAAAAGAAGGGACAAATTAGAGGTCAGAGGTGGAACCAACTGATCTTAGAGACTGAATGTGTGTGTGGGAGTGGGAGAGAAGGGTCAGGAAAGGACTTTGGCTTAGGTGACTCATGTTTATACAATGGGGTCCCAGAAGATACTATAGTCTATCTAGATGACAATTAGTTTAATTTTACGTTGAGTTTGAGTTGCCCTTGGCATAACCAAGAGGAACTAAAACTGGGTAGTGATAAATTTGAGCCTGGAGTTCAGGACAGAATTATGGTTCAGAGATACAGGTTTAGAAGTCAGCAGTGTAGCAGTTGAAAACCTTCTAAATGGATGAGATCTCTTAGAGTGTTTTAAAAACACCTAGGAGAGAGCCCTGGGGAACTATAAAATGCATAGAAGAACGCTGGCTCTTTTTACTGTCAGCAGGCAGTGACATTCTTTTTCTCTGCTCTTCCTTCCCTGGGTTTTTGCCCAGTTTGCAGCAATTTGGCCTCACAACCATGAGGTCCAGTTTTCCTGCAATGATCTGCTGCCTATAGAAGCTGATGGTAGCAGAAGAGAGAGGCATGAAGGAAAGTGGGAAGCATCCTCATGGTTCCCTATTTCTATTTTTTCCCTTTGTTGCATGCCTGAATATCTTTGTGCACTGATGCTATGCCCCTGCATAGCTGTCACAGACAGAAACACTGAAAGAGGATGAAGTCATTTCCCCTGTGGTCTTTACTTTCTGTGGATATCTATAGACATTTTTAAGATATAAAAATCAATCATTTAAAGTGTGCCCAGACACTGTGCTGAACACTTTTGGTAAATTCTCTCATTTAATCCACATAGTAATTCTAGAGGAATGTACTACTGTGATCCCTATTTTATAAATAAATGACTTGACCGAGGCCACAAAGCTTCTAAGGCACAGAGACAAGCCTTGAATTAGACACGCTGTTTCAGAGCTGAGGTTGTAACCCTGTATTATCATATCTCAGCCACACTCAGAAAATTAGACTCATTTTGCTTAACAGAATGCTTGTTAGAGAATTGTCTTGGTTCAAATTAATTATGTCTGAAAATCCTAAGTAGGTTCTGTTTCTTCAAGTTTAGAATTATATCATTAAAATTATACTATAACATCTATAGCATTCTTTGAAATATGTATCGAATTTCCCATAAAGGGCTTTCTATGATTCTCCAATTTCATTCGATGAAAATTTTTAAGTAGTAAGATAAAGAACCAATATTCAAGAAATTTTGAAAAAAATCATGTTATATACGCAAATATTTATTTCTTTGCATTGGGAAAAAAAGTCCAACTCTTAAACAAATGTGAACTAAAGTGTCTTTTTTCTGGAACTAAATTCAGGCTGAAATGTTCTATTTTATTTATATTACAAAAATCTCTTGTGGGCTCTTTGCTGTGTAAGAAATGGGTTTCTTGGGGGTGGGGTGGGGACAGCCTAAGCAGCAGTCCTGGTTGCAGAATTTGGTTGCATTTGTGGAACATCAATATGAGACTAATTAGATGCTAAACGCTTGGTGAGTATTGAACAATGCAATCTTCTAATTTTCTGATTAATGACAAAGCCTCATGAAAACATTAATTATATTGGAAGAATCCAAACAATCTCTTTCTGAGTAAATCTTTTTTTTATTAATTTTATTCATAACAAATGATAGAGTAAAACAGAAAATGGATTTGTAAATGGATTTTTTCCTAATAATATAATAATATAGCCGGGAGACATTCTATGGTAATATGAATACTAGGTTCCTAGTCTTGAAAGTTATGAATGTTTTTAATATGATGACAACATCAAAGGAGGAATACTGTATTACAGCCATGTTGTATTTTCTTTTGACTCTGTCCTTAGAACTGAATGTTGGAAAAGAGTGGGAACATACTGAATCTTCTTTTTTTTATTTTTTTATTTTTAAGGAGAGGCATCATGCAAGTTCTTTGGTAATTTTATAGAGTATATGTGTATGTAAATATATATGTATTTATATGTATATATATTATATCTCTTTGTATACTCGGTTCACTATTTTGATCTGAATTAGGATAGTTGTTCATGGAATAGAGTAGTAATAATTGATAATTTTAAATTTTCAATAAATAATTACTATAGATTGTGCTCAAAAATTATAAATACAAATTAAACTTTCTAGCTGGGGCTAGAAGAAAGGCCTCTTTTGAAAGATAAGATTTGAAATCGTAACAAACAATAATGCAATTCTATTTGAAGAGCCATTTTGTTGAAGATGACAGGGCAGTTTTATTTCAAACGACTGGGATATAGCAAAGTGAAAATGTGGTATAAAAGGAGCTTATTTTAGACATAGAAAAGAAAAATGTGAAGTTTGAAGAAATGATAATATAATCAGAGCAATATAGGCATTTCAAATATTTTTCTTTAAACATTCTATTATAACATTTACATGTGATTTTTTCCACACTTTTTTAGTTTTAAGCCAGGGCAAACTTTAGACTGTATAGAGTTCAGAAACCTCATTTTATAAATGAGGACCTAAGAAGTAGAAAAGTAGGCAGACTTGCTAAAGGACATAAAAGTATTTGCGGACCTGTTTCTAGAACCTAGGTTTCCCAATTCCTATTTACTTGTTTCCACTGCTTGTGCTCTTTATTAGCTTTTCATAGGATCAAAATTCTGGAAGAGAGTTTGAGAGGGCTTTCAATCTATCTTTTTTTTTTTTTTTAATTTTACCGGGAGGTCCCGGGGATCGAACCCAGGTCCTTCCATATGGCAGATGGACGCCCAACCATTTGAGCCACATCCGTCCCTCAATCTATCTCGCTTGCTTAGACTGTCTTCAAAAATTAGGTAAGCACTGGTTCAATTTAAAAAATCCACAAAGAAAGGAATGCTAACATTTCATTCAATAATTTATTCTATAGTTTAAAACTTGCTTGTCAATACATTCATCCATTCAATCATTGTTTATGGAGCAATTATTATATGTCAGGCACTCTGCTGCAGATATATTGTTAACTAAAACAGTGAGTGTCCTTACTCTCTTGGAGTAAAAATATAATGAGAGGGTAGCAGATGTGGCACAAGCAGTTGAGCATCTGCCTTCCACATGTGAGGTCCTGGGTTTGGTTCCTGGTGTGTCCTAAAGAAGACAAACAAACAATAAGCAGACAAAGAGCAGACATAGAGCAAAAATGAGCAGACAATGAGAACAAAAACCAGTGAGCAGACAAAAAGACATAATGAGCAAAAAACAATGAACAAGACAATGAGTGACAATGAGCAAAAACAAATGAGCAGGGAGAAGTGGATGTGGCTTAAGTGATTGAGCTCCTGCCTACCACATGGGAGATCCTGGGTTCGGTTCCCAGTGCCTCTTGGAGAAGATGAACAAGACAGCGAGCTGACATGACGGGCTGGTGTGGCGAGCTGACACATCAAGATGATGCAACAAGATGATGCAACAAGAGACACAAGGAGTAAAACATAATGAAAGACACAGCAAAGCAAGGAGTGGAGGTGGCTCAAGCAATTAGGCACCTCCCTCCCATGTGGGAGATCCCTGGTTCAGATCCCGGTGCTTCCTAAGAAAAGGAAGACAAGCACACAATGAACAGACACAGTGAGTGCAAACAACAAGGGGGTGGGGAATAATAAATAAAATAAATCTTAAAAAAAAAAAAAAACAAATGAGCAGGGAGCAGATGTGGCTCAAGCAGTTGAGCACCCACCTCCCACATGGAGGTCCCAGGTTCAGTTCCCAGTGCCTCCTAAAGAAAAAAAAATACTGAGACAGCCAATAAGCAAATATGTATGTATGTATATACATATACACACAAATATATTTGCAAATTAGGATAAGTGCTGTGTCAGAGAGGTTATCTTCAAATATTTGAAAAATATTTTTGTATTGCTGGATAGAAAATACAAGGAAACATTTTTATTCAAAATGAGGAAGAATTTTATAGTATTTAGAGCTGTACCAAGTATAACAGTTTGATATTGTTTATGAGTTCCAAAATGAAATACTCATTATGTTTGTAAACTGGCCTTTTCCTCTGGGCTAGTGATACCCTTAGATTGTATTGAATTCAGAAGTTTCACTTTTACTTGATTAAATAATGATTGGGGCTTTGAGTGGGCCACATCAGTAGGACATTGAGTCCCCATCCACTTAGTGGGCAGGGACTCACAGAAAAAAACCACACCGCAGAGAAGGGAGGTTGGTGTTTTAATGTTGGAGCCCTGGGAAGTAAACACAGAGAGAAGCAGATAAGTGAGGAAAGAGAGAAATATCCATTAGACACTGCAAAGGCCCTAGGAAGAGTGACAAGCCATTCACCTGATAGTTTACAGCTGGCCTTGTGGAGAGAGCAGAGCAGCTGAGCCCAGAGATAAATGAGCTCAGCGTGAGAGACTAGATTTATCCCAGCCTACAGTTGATATTGGAAGAAGCTGGGACTGTGGAGCCTTAAGAGGAAGAGGAAGCCTGAACCCTTGCAGATGTCAGCAGCCATCTTGCTCCAACATGTGGCAACAGACTTTGGTGAGGGAAGTAACTTATGCTTTATGGCCTGGTAACTGTAAGCTTCTGCCCCAAATAAATACCCTTTATAAAAGCAAACAGATTTCTGGTATTTTGCATCAGCACTCCTTTGGCTGACTAATACAGAATTTGGTACCAAGAGTGGGGTCATGTATTTGCAATTACCAAAATGCTGGAACCATTTTATAAATGGGTAAGAGGTATTTTTTGGAGAAATTGTGAGATGCTTCGTAGAAAAGACCTACAGTGCTTTGAAGAGACTGTTGATAGTAATGTGGACTCTAAAGAGACTTTTTATGATGCCTTAGAAGTAAATGATGAAACTGTTACTCGAAACTGGAGGAAAGGTGATCTGTGTTTTAAAGTTGCAGAGAACTTGGCAAGGTTGACTCCTGATGTTATATGGAAAACAGAATTTGAAAATGGCGAACCTGGACATTTAGCTGAAGAACTTTCCAAAGTAAACTTGAAGGTGCAACTTGGCTTCTCTTTGCAGCTTATAGCAAAATGCTAGACGAGAGAGATAAGCTGAGGACTGAATTGGTGGGCACAAAGAAACCAGAAACTGATTCTGGAAATTCCAAGCCTCTGGAAATCAAACCTCCAGATGATAGTGCCCTATTTGAGGACTTAACTAAACTTGGAACTTATAAATCAAGATTGAAGATACAGTTATCTAGGAAAGACTTGTGGAAAGTCTTACTGTCTGACGGCTTGGACCCCTACTTCTTGCATGCTAAACCAACAAGCTTTTTGAGAGAGCTGTATGAACAAAATCACTGTCATCTTGGACTAAAAGGGACATGGAAGGGAGAGATTGAAGGGGAAATGACTTGAAGAGGAAAACCATGGAAGTAGAGATCTGGAATTAAGACATCTCTTTGGGCCAAGAAAGGAACCCCATCCATGTGTACAGAGAGAGTGAGTTTGCCCCAGCAGTTGAAGAGGGTAGATGTTCCCACCTGCTGTTCAGGGAGAGTTACTAACCTGCTGCCCCAGGTTACTGAGAGGGTGGAGCACATTTCCTCGGGAATTAGGGAGGTTGAGGTTGATGCCCCACAAGTCTGAGAGGGGCAGGCCTGTCTCCCATGGATTAGGGAAGGCCAGGTCACCAACTTGTTGCTCTGAGAGGGTTGGGCTTGTATGCCAAAGGTGAGGGAGGATATTGTCTTCACTTCATTGTTCTAGGGGCTTAAGACTCTAACCCAAAGATTAGGTAAAGTGTGGCAATCACAACACTCTTGGCAGATGAGGTCTTGGTCGCCACCCAGATGCTTGATGAGGGTGGAACCAAGAAAATGGCTTTTGGGCAAGCCTGTGGAAAGCATGGGTCCCCACAAGGCCCCAGGGAGAAGAAACCATCATCTTAAGAATGACTTTCAGACTTTGACATCTAATGAAGTATGCCCTGCAGGTTTATGGAACTGTAGGAGACCCGTGACTCATGTTTTCCTCCCAATATCTCCTTTTGTTAAAGAAAATGTTTATCCTTTGTCCATTTGTGTATTGGAAGCAGATAAATTGTTTTGTAAGTTTCAGAGTTCTACAGCCAGATGGGACTTTGCCCCAAGACAAAATGTATTTCTGTCAACTGACTGTGATATGATTTGATACTTAGCATTGCCACTGAAATAGTTTTTTGAGTATTGTAATGTCTTTTTGGAATTCAGAGGGTGGAGTTTAACAGTTTGATCTTGTTTATGAATCCAAAAACAAATACTGATTATGTCTGTAAACCAGTTTGTTCTTCTGGGCTAGTGTGATAACCGTAGATTGTATTGCATTCAGACGTTTCACTTCTACTTGATTAAATGATTAAGGCTTTGATTGGGCCACATCAGTAGGACATTGAGTCCCTACCCCACTGGTGGATGGGGACTTACAGAGAAAACAACAAGGCAGAGGAGCTAGTGGAGTTGGTATTGGAGCCCTTGGAAGTAAACACACAGAGAAGCAGATACATGAGGAAAGAGAGAAGGCTCCATTAGACATGGCAGAAGTCCTGGGAAGAGAGACAAGCTGTTCACCTGACAGTCTACAGTTGGCCTTGTGGAGAAAGCAGAGCAACTGAGCCCGGAGAGAAACAACTCTCGGGAAGAGAGGAACCCAGGAAGCCTGAACCCTTGCAGACATCGGCCACCATCTTACTCCAACACGTGGCAACAGACTTTGGTGAGGGAAGTAACTTATGCTTTATGGCCTGGTAACTGTAAGCTCTACCCCAAATAAATACCCTTTATAAAGACCAACAGATTTCTAGTATTTCGTATCAGCACCCCTTTGGCTGACTATTAAAACAAAACTAAGAGTTGATTTAGAAAGTGGTAAATTTCCAATACTGGGAGTGTTCATGAAAATGCAGTTAGCTCCTGGAAGAACTTATGAGGGCATTTAAACATTAAACAGACCCTTTATTAAATTACCTCACTATGAAACTTTTTTTCTTCTTCTTTTTTTTTTTTATTTGTACAAACAACTACTCCTTCTTCTCCCCTCTTTCCATCCCTCCTCCCTGTGTAACCTCTAATCTGCTTTCTATCTCTGTGAATTTTCTATTTCTAGTCATGTATTATAAGAAATATACAATATTTGTCCTTATGTGTCTTGCTTGTTTCAGTGAGCATAATGCTTTCGAGTTTCTTCCATGTTGCTGCATTTCTCATAACTTTATTTTTTCTTATGACCAAATATTATTCCCTTGTGTGTATGTTTACACATTTTGTATATCCGTTCATTTGTTGATGGATGTTTGGGTTGTTTCCAACTTTTGGCTATTGTGAATAATGCTACTATAAACATTGGTGTACAAGTATCTGTTTGCTACCTTGTTTTTGCTCTTTGGGTATATACCTGGAAATGGGATTGCTGGGTCAGATGGTTATTCTACATTTAACATTTTGAAGAACCTCCATATTGATTTCCACAATAGCTGCATCATTTTACTTTCCCATTAACAATAGAGTTTTAATTTCCCCACCTCTTTTCCAACACTTATTTTCCTTATATTATTTTTAAAATTAATAGCCATCCTTTTGGGTGTGAAGTGGCATATCATTGTGGTTTTAATTTGCATTTGCCTAATGACTGATGATGTTGGGCATCTTTTCATGTGTTTATTGGCCATTTGTATATCTTCTTTGTAAAAATATTTATTCAAGTCTTTTGCCCATTTTTTAAATTAGCTTGTTTGTCTTATTGCTATTGAGTTGTAGGAGTTCTTTATATATCCTGGATATTAACCCCTTATCTGATATATGCTTTGAAACTTTTTTTTCCCCAGTTCTGTATGTTGTCTTTTCACTTTCTTTATAATTCCTTTGATGCACAAAGCTTTTAATAATGATGAAATAAAAATTTTCTGCTGTATCTTTGGTTGCTTCTGTTTTGGTGTCATAGTTAAGAATATGAATCCTAGGTAATGAAGATTTTCCTGTATGTTATCTCTTAAGAGTTTTTATAGTTTTAACTCATATATTTAGGCCTGTGATTCATTTTGAGTTAATTTTTTATATGGCATGAGGCAGAGGTCTAACTTCAGTCTTCTACTTGTGAGTATCCAGTTTTCCCAATACAATTTGTTGAAGAGATTATTCTTTCCCCACTGCATGTATTTAACATCTTTGTCAAAAATCAATTGGACATAGATGTGTGGGTCTATTTTTGGACTTTCAGTTTTATTCTACTGTCTATCTTTGTGCCAGTACCATATGATTACTGTAGCTTTTTAATACAATTTGAATTTGGAAAGTGTGAGTCCTCTGACCCTGTTCTTTTTCAAAATCGTTTGACTATTTTGGGCCCCTTGCAGTTCTATATAAACTTGAAGATTACTTTTTTCCAATTCTATAGTAAAGACTGCTGGCATTTTAATAGGGATTGCACTGAATTTGTATATTGCTCTGGCAGTTTGATATTATTTATGAATTTCAAAAAGAGATACCAGTATTTGATTATGTTTGTAAACTGGTCTCTTCCTCTGGGCATGATACCCTTTGATTGTATTGGATTCAGCTGAGATAGCTTTGATTAAATTATGTTAAGATTAGGGCTTTGATTCAACCATGTCATTAGGGTGACTCAGTTTTTGTCCCTGCCCCATTTGTGGCTTATATAAATGGACACTTAGTCAAGGAGACATGTGGAAGCAGATACACAGGAATAGAGAGAGCTCCATAGATGCCAGAGGAGAGAACTTTGTCAGCTTTGATCTTGCAGCCCTGGGAAGAGAGATGAGCCATTTGCCTGATAGTTTGCAGCTGAAGAGAACAGAGCAGCTGAGCCCTATGCTGGCCTACAGCTGAAAGACACAGAAGAAGCTGGGCCCATGGAGCCTTTAGAGGAGAGAGGAAGGCTAAACCCTCACAGACATCGCTCGCCATCTTGCTTCAACACATGGCAATAGATTTTGGTGAGGAAGTACCTCTTATGGCACCTTGAGTTGGATTCTGTAGGGCCTTGTAATGGTAAGCTTCTACCCCAAATAAGTACCCTTTATAAAAGCCAACAGATTTCTGATACTTTGCATCAGTGTCCCTTAGGCTGACTAATACAATTGCTTTGGGTGATTTCGACACATTAACAATGTTAACTCTTCCAATCCATGAACGTGGGATGTCTTGCTATTTGTTTAAGTGTTTTGTGGTTTTCAGTATACAAGTCTTTTGAACCCTTTGTTAAATTTATTCCTAGATGTTTTTTTTTTTTTTCTTTTAGATGCTATTGTATATTTAATTATTTTCTTAATTTTCTCTTTGGTTTGTTCATTGCTAGTGTATAAGAACACAGTTGTTTTTGTGTGTGGATCTAGTACCCTGCCACTTGACTGATCTTTGAACTTCTTTATGGATAAATTAAATTCTTTATCCTGGATTTTATTTAAACTTCCTTTTATTTGATCTCTCTGACATTTGATTTAGGTAAATTGTTTTGATTTAGGTAACCTGTTTTAGTTTCCTTGGCTGCTTAAATCAATTCCTGTAAAAAGTTTGGCTTGAATGATGGGAATTTATTAGCTTACAGTTTTGAAGCTGAGTAAATTTCCAAATCAATGCATCATCAAGGTGGTGCTTTCTTCCCAAAGACTGGCTACCATTGATTCTTGGCTCCTTGGCCACATGGCAAGGTGCATGGTGGCATCTGCTTGTCTCTCCCTTCTCTTCCAGGTTTCACTCATTTCACCTTCTTGCTTCCATGGTTTTTTCCTCTCTGCATTCATTCCATTTATAAAGGACTCCAGTGATAGGATTCCTTTATGTGGTGGTAGGTCACACCTTAAGTGAAGTAGCCTCATCAAAAGGTCCTACTTACAATTGTTTTATACCCACAGGAATGGATTAGATTTAAGAATATGGTTTTCTGAGGTACATACAGCTTCAAACCACCATAACTCCCTTCCTCTCAACCCACCCTCATTCCATAGGCTTATAAGACAGTATATGTGGTTCTCTTTCTACTTCTCTCATCAATTCTTTAAAGTCTCCTTTTCTGGCTTCTCTTCCTTAGCCTTTCCTTGAAATATTGGTGTTCCCTAGGGCTCTATCCTTGGCATGTCTCTCTTATCAACATATCCATACTTCCTTGTAGATCTCATCTACTCTCGTTGCTTAACTGCTGCCTGTGTGTCAATGACTTCCTGGCAAGACTTTCATTGTGAATATCCAATTGTTTACTTGCCTTCTCCATCTGGACATCTCAATGGACTCTCAACACAACATATCTCAGATTGAATTATTCATTCCCTACTCTCCCCCCCAATTTTTCACCTTCTGTTTCCCTTTATAATTAAATAATATTTAAATCTTTCCAAATACTAAGAGTTGTTTCAGAAAGTGGTGAATTGCTAACATAGAAATTGTTGTATATACTTACCATCCACCAGGTCATCATCTAGATCACTTGGACATAGGTTTAAAAGACACTGGTCTAGAGCATTTTCCAAGGCACATGGTAGATATATATTAATTAACAAATAATTATAGATGAATGAAATTGATGCTAGATATTGAGGACACTTTCTTTTGTTCTGCATCTCAAGGAAGATGAAATCATTTGGTGAGGAAGGTTGTGAAATGACCTTTTGTACATACTTAAAATGTCTCAAATAGAAACTAATTAGTAGAGCCTCCAAGATCTTTTCCAGTTTTAGGAACTCTCCTTTTTCCCATGTATGTGGTGAATACATGAGACTAACATTTATTGAGTAGCTGACATTTGACCATGGCTTGAGATAGGCACTTTCATATATATAAGTTAATTTATTCCTAACAATGACTCAAGGTCCCAAGAGATCAGTATCTATATCCTCATTTTATGACCAAATAGTTGAGAATCAAAGAGGTTAGATACTCTGCTGAAGACCACTAGCTTATTAAGTGTCTGAACAGGAATTTGAACCTTGTTTGTTTGAACTGAAAGCCAAAATTTGCTATAGTCTTCACTCATTTTCCCATGATACTTTCAATTTACCCAGGTCACTTGCCATTTTAATACTATCTTTATATTTGAAAAACAGTTTTCCTATTCATCTAGTTTTGAGTGTGCAATTAGTATGAACTAAGCACATAACTGTGTGTTAAACTGAGGATTAAAAATAAACATAAAAAATTAGCCCTTGTCTTAGAAGAGCTTTTGACGTAGCAGTCTGCTATGTGTTACCGATCATACTCTTCAGTTCAGTGTGGAAAAAATATTTTAAACCATTCTGTATCCGAAAATTAATTCCTGTAGCCCTTTATTTTTACTGCTCAAATTGTTGCATTTACATGATATGGAAACTCTTTTTGGTGTATTGATGAGAATATCATTCAAAAGATTCAAAAGAGGGGGCGGATGTGGCTCAAATGGTTGGGCATCCGTCTGCCATATGGAAGGACCTGGGTTCGATCCCCGGGACCTCCCAGTAAAATAAAAAAATAAAAATAATAAAAATTAAAAAAAAAAAATTTATTTATTGTTACTTAAAACTTTCTTAAAATAAAATAAAAAAAAGATCCAAAAGATTCTTCTAACTAGATGGAACTATTGGGCCACACAACTTTGGTTTACATCTATCAAAGACAGTCACCTTACTGTAGTGAAATTACTTCTTTATTTGCCTTGGTGTCTATGCTATATGATCTTTGAGGATAGGGACTGTGCTTTCCTGGCACAGTTGTTCCTTAGTAAATGTTCATTGGAGGAGGAAGAGAGGGAGGATGGGAGAAAGGGAGGGAGTAGGCATCCTCGTCCTCTATCTCCTGAACCTATAATTTTATAAGAGAAGAACATAAATTTGTTTGACGTGTTTTCTTATTCTTAAAGAATGGTTTTCAATGTATGAGCTATACTGTTTTTCTTTTGGATGAAATGATTTCACGATGATTTGCTCCAGTAAGTTTCCAGTTACACTAAAAAATCTGCACACACACACACTCACACACACACATATGAGAGAAAACACAATTACACTCTAACCCTCATTCTAATCCTCCATGAATTTTAAAAAATGGTAGAAGTGGGCCTGTGACCAATTTCTTAGTATTATAGTATATTTATATATTTATTCTTGCCTTATCTCAATATTATCAGTATGCAGCTCATCAAAAGGGAAGAGGAGAGGTCCTTTAAAGTATCCTCTGATATTTTTGTCTCTTTGGAGGTGTTATTTCTTGACAACCCATTACCAAAAGGAGTGTCATGGAGCAGAAGTTTCTTGTTATTGCTCCAATTTTGTTCTAGTCACAGCTGTTGTTTTCTTTCAATACCGTCAAAATACTGGGTCTATGTTTCAGAATCTGAAATTGTTCTGTAAAATTTTAGCAGCATTGAGCACAAGATTGTTGTATGGAGGATTTGCTTACTTATGTTCTCTCTGTTCACTTTTCTTTTCAAATTCTATACTTTTTTTTAAACCATTGATGGAAGGCTATTTATATATTGCTATACACCCTAGTTTGCTTTGGTTGTATTTTTGCCCAAATATATACTTTTTTTTTTAGCCATTGATGGAAAGTCTCTTCAAATACTATAGATCATATGCATGAGTCAGCCATTAGAAGGGATATGATGATAAATAATGAGACAATAGCAACAATGACTAACCCTAAAATAGTAATAACAAAACAACAGTAATATGATGTATAATTAGAGAGACTCGTGACACCTTAAATATGGTGGATTAGAGCAAAGTGAATAATGTCTCTACATCATAAACCTCTTATTGGTTTTAAAATAAGGATCAATAAAGCAATGCTATAGCACTCTTGTATAAAACTGAGAATAAACATAGCATTAAAAATTATGGCTACAAAATGTTCTTGGCTAGGGCCATAAAAAAAATAGGCCAAGAGCCAAGGTAGTGTGATACCTGATAAAACCTATAATTGCAGTTGGGGTTTATAGCTTCAGGTGGCCCTTTATTCTATACTATGGGGAAATGATAAACAAATACATAACTCTAGTAGAGTAAGTGAACATGGAAATGGAAGAACATAAAAGCAGAGTGATCTATCTCAGAAAGTGGGCTGACTTGATGTATAAGTTGGACAAGTTTCAAAACTAGTTTTTCTTTCCTGTCTTGGTAACATTTCAGAAGGTACGTCTTGACACTAGCCATGTCACTAGGAGATTTTTCCTCAAAAGAAATTGTCTAAAGTGCTCAACTAATGTGATGCTAATGGCTTAATATCAGATTCACCTGAATTAAAATATTTTACTTATAATAATGATGGTAACACTGGACTAAAATAAATAGTTTCCTTTGTTTGACATTTTAAAAAGGGATATCAATTATTTTAGGCCTCAATGGTACTATTGTGTCTTGCCCTAGGGTCCTTAAGACTGCAATTCTTTCTTCTGACTTCCATAAAGCATTGGCACAACAAAGTAAACAAGAGGAGAGATATGATACTTATAAAGAACTTGGAAAGTCATTCATAAGCTTTGTTGTAGAATCTTTATTTTTTAGATATATGCTTATATCATAGTCTTCAGGGTCATTTCTATTATATAGGTACTATCAGTTCTGAATAGAATATATTAACAAAAACATTTATTGAAAAAGATCTATTTATTTAAACCATCTATGTCTTTTGCTGCTTCTCTAAACCTAATTTATCACCTTTTCAAGGTGGATTCACTCATTATTATAATAAATATGCATTTAGATTTACTATAAATACACATATAAATACATGCTTATTTAAGGCACAGAAAATCCCACAAAGCTCTATAGTGGAAGGAAAGAGAGAGGTTCTTGTGGACTGGCTGCTTTACTTCACCTCTCTTGTAAAACTTGCAGTAGAATTTGGTTCTTCATGCCTCCTCCTTGTGCTCATTGGTGCTATCCCCTCCCAGCAATTGCCCCAATAGTTCTTTAAGGAGCTATTTTGCAAGCTATGCAGTTTTTCAGGGTTTAGAGGAAGGGGAAGGGAGCAAACAAAAGGAAACGGAGAAGAGAGAAGAGAAAAAAAGGGAAAGGAAGCAAGGATTAAAGCCAGGGAAACAGGTTTGTTTTTAATCCATGTTTACAGATTATTTCCATTCCTTTACTCTTATTAGAGAGTGCTGAAAAAAAAAATAGGCCTGTACGTATGACCTTTGCCAATATCACTTTGGGATAGATTCCTAGAAGCAACATTGCTGGATCAAAGGCCAAAAGCACGTGCATTTCTGCCAAATTCCCCTCTTTAGGTGTTGAACATTTTGTATTACTACCAGCAATGTATGAAATGCCTCTTCTTTTACCACATGACCAAGAGAATATGCTGTCAAAATTTTGGATTTCTGACAATCTAATAGGTGAGAGAACCAACCAAAGTTTCAGAATAGTTATACTGTTACCACCCAACTCCTGAAGGGCAGTTGGTGTGGCTGTGAGACCAAAGAACACTCCTGGCATTTAGTCAGGCATAAGCTTTATTGGGACTTACGGACAGGAGAGAATCTCTGATGGCAGTGATTCAGAGAATGAAGATGAGAAAACGAGGGGTGATAAATAAGCAATTTTAGAACAAGGACATTCCATAGGGTATGAGAGCAGAGTTCTTGCTAGGGTCACGTGAGGCATACACATGGGGTCTGGTGATGTTTTCACTACGCTTGGTAGGAAGGATGTTTACCAAGGACATTTACTGCTTTGGGAAGATTATAGTTTATGATACCATCTATACATTTCTTTCCCCTCTGGGGAGCGTTAACCTTTAACTTATGTCTAGGTCACATAAGTGGCTACATGCTGAGGACTTGGTGGGGAGGCTGGGTCCCCACATCTACTTTACATTTGAGAGATAATTTTTTTAAAGAATGAGAGATGCATAAAAGAAAAACAAATGAAAGATGAGAAACATCAAAGGTTTGCTATTGTAGATATATTTCTTTGCAGAGGGATTTAGCAAATAGCCTTCCCAGGGGTTCATTTGTGACACCAACCCCTAAACAGCTTGAGAAGTCAGAACCCATACCGTTTTTGTTAACAATATGGGAGAGAGAGAGAGACTGTAGTGAATTTAAATAACTTCCTGTTAAAAATTAAGCTTAGCCCAGCTGGCAAAATGTTAAATTCTGGGTCTCTAAGCAGTAATTTCTTTGCTTTTTTAAAAAAAGATTAATTTTATTTATCTATTTCTCCCCTGGCCTTGTTGTTTGTGTTTGCTGTCTACTATCTGTGTGCTCTCTGTGTCTGCTCATCTTTTGGGAGGCACTGGGAACCAGACCTGGCACCTCCCGTGTGGGGAGGGAGGCACTCAATCACCTGAGCCACATCCACTTCCTGCTTCTTGTGTTGTCTAGGTGCATCATCTAGTTGCGTCAGCTTGCTGCGCTAGCACATCACGCCAGCTCACTGTCTTGCTTGTCTACTTTAGGAGGTGCCAGGAACTGAACCCGGGACCTCCCATGTGGTAGGCAGGTACCCAACTCCTCGAGCCACGTCTGCTTCCCTAAACAGTAATTTCTTAACAGGCTTCCTTAAATTTTTGTTAGAGAAAGTGAAACAGATTTCCTGCTTTTCTTCAGTACTATTATCATTGAGGCTGTATTTTAGCTTGAATTATTTGTAGAAAACAGTGATGATACTATCTATCTAGAAAGTGATTATCTGTTTGGGAGGTATTAACAGCAATATACCACACTGTAAGCCTTTTCTCATTGACAGTAATCTCAAAGGGAAACATTCACAAACATACAAATATGACATATAACACTGTGACAATTCAAATTTTGCTGGGAAATCAATGAACATAGTCCATAACAGTGTTCATCAATAGAGAATTTTGACTGCAAAACCAAAACATTTGGATCCTAGTAGAGCAAATGGACACATTTGAACTGAGGAACAGTATGATGCCTGTGATTCAAGAAGATTACCCTCAGGTGGTTGGTGAGATTGTAGACTAAAGGCAGAGCTCCAAGGGGCTCTTGGAGTAGTTCTGGCCTTGGTGGTAAGGAACCAACTGGTGTGGTGTCAGTAAGAAAGGAAAGGAATGAAAAAGAAAAGATAGAATTTGTAACTGCTTACTTATGCCTGAGGAGTGAGAAGACTCAAAGATGTCTGTATGCTTTAGAGACTAGAAGAGTTACAGAACTGTTACTAGAATTTTGAAAGTCAGGATTTTGAGGTACCTTTGAGGGGAAGATGATTTTGGTTCTGAGCATTGTAATTTTAAGATAATAGTGAGACATCTAGTTGGACGTGTCAGTAGGACACTGGAAATTTGCTGCTAGATTTTAAGAAAGACATTAGAGTTGATGATAAATGTTTTGTGTTAGACACATGGAGAGATTATTCAATTGTGTGATAATATATATGAACTCTGAAGGAGTGTACAGAGATTCTAGGGTTGAGGTGTTTTTTTTTTTTTTTAATTTTTAAAAAAATCTTTAATTTTGGTATATGAAGAAGGAAGGAGAAAGTAAAGAAAACCCAGGAGCAGGTAATCAGAAAAATAGGAGCTGGTTCCCTGTAGTGTTGCTCAGGCTTAAATAAAGGAAATGTAGGTGATGGAGTTAAATATAGCAGAGAGGTTAAAAGGAGGGCTGAGAAAAAGGCCATCAAGTTCTGTGATCCTACAAGTTAATTGGGTTAGAAACTGAGAAGGCTTGCCACCTGAAAATAGACGTGAAGCCTAAGACAAGGATATTTTATTTGACAAAATAGCTTATTATAATTGAAAAGATTATTTCCCCCAAGGTATTGGGGAAACTGTATTTCACTAGTTAGGAAATCTGCATTTCAATTTCATTTCTACCATTAGCTTTATAACCTTGGGCAAGTCATTTGATTTCTCTGGACCTCAACTGTAAAATGAACTGCTGGGGGAGGAGAGTATGTACAACAACAACTACACTACTGAATGTTACAAGCTATTGTTTATTGAGCCCTTTGTGTCAGGCACTGTATTAATTATGTTATACATATTTGATTTATATGATTTTAAGGTCCCTTCTATCTCTAAAATTTCATGACTTATTCTGGCATGCATCAGAAGCACTGACAATTGGAAACAACTCTGAATTGATCAAGATTGTGTCTGAAAAATTTTCTTCATTGATTTAATTATTTAAGATAATCTTAAATACTGAGTGAATCATGTACATATCACTGGCTAAGATCTGTACCCTGTATAGATTTAAAACTTAGAAATACTCATGGGAAGTAGCACTTGTATTTCTAGGAATAGTTCTTACCCTAAAGACAGAGATGCTCATTAAGAAACTGAATGAAAATTCTTTAAAAAGAATTCAATGTCTCAATAAGGCTGCCTGGCTTTTGTCTGCAGTTTCCATCACAATGATGTCCGGCATTTAGAAATGTATCTTAAGTTCTCTAGGAACAGGATAGATGTTTTCAGGTTCGAGAAAGAGTGTTGTTGAAAAAAGAAGTGAAACTTTAGCTGCCCTTCAAAAATCTTGTTTATCCAATCAGATCAATGGACTCAGCTCTTAAAACTTCTAAGGGACAGCTCTATACAGAAGGATCTGTGGCTTTAAGCACAGATGTTCTTTGAACCTTACTTGTGAAAATCAAATCAAATACCAGATTTCTTGTTCCACTCTCTTTGCCTGAGATAAGACTATTTTTTACATTTTCATTTCCTGTTTTCCAAATATAAGTTAGATCTCAGCCATGATTGAAGTGAAAATCCTTTTAATGAAGTAGTAGGAAAGAGTTAAAATGCAAATTTCCCCCCATTCTCCCTTCCCCCTAATCTTTGTGATTTTAATATACCCATCGAAAGAAATGTGATATGTTAATACAAATGGTTATTGCTGACGGTCATTTCTCAGTTTGCCCAGTTTTTTGAAGATCCATTGCAGTTATTATAAGCCAGTGAGGGATTTACATTTCTTTGAAAACAAACAGGTATACTTGCCATATAAATAACAGCCTCTCTCTAAAAGCAACTGTCTTAGAATGCAGATTTTACAAATGAAAGAGGACAATCTGTGGGTTCTTACATTTCCATGACTGCTCATTTGGTTTCAACAAATCGTCTTTAAATAGGTAAGACACCTCTCCGAAAATGAGAAGGAAGGTCAAAGGAAAACTAGAACCACTTTCCTCAGCCAATGTGGGAGATAGCATAAGAAATGTGAGAGCAATGGTTACTTCTGGTGCAAAAGATAAAGGCTGAAAACAAAGAAATGGTTCTTTTAAAGGGCCATGGCATCATAATAACACCACCACAAACTGCTGTAAGCTTTTATGGAGATAAAACAGATAATGTGATCAGATAAAAGACCAGCTCCTAAGAGCAATGAACAGTTGTGATTCCTGTTCTCTTTCTGTGTTTGAAGATTTTTCCTGGAATTGAGGCTCATATTTACAGAATTGTAAAGGCAGCACTTGGGACCTGGCACACAGGGCATGTTAAGTACGTATTGGTTGACCTGAATGGCGTGGATAAGGCGAGAGAGGCAAGAGGAGATTGAGAATATGGAAACAGGCATATCATGGGAAGATCAAGAGCATCAAACATAGTCTTCCCCTACAGTTCTACTGAGTTTAGTACAAAAGCTGGGAAATGCAAGCATATTATTCAGATTCTGCTGTAAAAAATATTTATTGTGGCCTTCCATTCAAACAACTTGGAGTCCTGACATTCAAAGGAACAGAATGTTCCTTTTAGAATATTTCTTTCTGAGTTATAATTCCTAAATGGGGGAAATGCATTCTACAAGATACTTGAGAATTTTATGACGCTTAGTAATTCTCCACAGTCTACTCAGTTTATGGTGGCAGTTCTGCTGGTTATGATAGCATGGGTATTTTTATTAATGGCCATTATATCGAATGTTAGTTTCTTCAGAATTATTAAAATCCTTTGGTTTGTTATTTGTTTCTGTTTTATTCTCCCCTGAACCCACCTTTTGGCAAAGTGATTGACTATAGCAAATATGAGCAATACTTTAAGGAAACAGCTTGATCAGTTTGTTTCTTAAAAAATGTCTTTTAGCCACATATAACACATTTACAGAAACAGTAAAAGTTCTTCAGTGCCATGTCAAATTACACTAGAGGACAGAAAGAAATTGTTTCTTCTATAATGAGTCTTTTGACAGCCTGAACTCTAATAATTTTTCTAGAACTCCATATTGAATTAAGAATTCAGTTGTCATAACTGTATAATATAGAAAGATACTAACTTTTACTTCTAAACCAGGGCTTTCAATTAAAGACAGACATTTCTCTTTTCATTGCTTTAAATGAGTTGAAGAAGGACTTGAACACCTCTTATCTTCCAATGCTTTTTCCTTATTATTTTTAGACTGGGGTTGTAAGTACATAAACCTTATTTAAGTGATAGAGACAATTAAAAAAATTAATATTCTGTTTTGTTTTTAACTAGATATTTTGCCCTTACCATTCTGTTATTGGTGACTGTGTCTAGGTTCTTGGCTTAGTCGCTAGAAAGAATTCAAGGACAAGTTGCAAAATAGTCAGGCAAGCAAAGAATTTATTGGGGGTGGGGGTGGGGCAGGGCCGGTAAAGCAAGAGAACAGAAATTCGCCTTTAGAGCTTAAGGTGTGCATTTTCAAGGGAGAAAATGCAAAGTTCTGCCCTGGGGTCCTCTTTTTATGGGGGGGTGGTACAGGACTCCAGGATCTGCAGAAATCGGCATAGTTGAGACAAAGCAGGGGAGCTCTATTGCGTGATTTGATTCTCTTAGAGGGTTAAGGGTTGCTGTCTGGTGCTGATTGTCTCCTGGCTATTGCCCCCATGAGGGGCTTATGCAAATAGGTGGGTAGTGTGGAAATATCCTGCTTTTCTCCTGCTTTCTGCTGGGTGGACAATGCAAGCTGCTTTCCCATGACTTGTTTATGCAGTCAGTGGGCACACTCTAATGGTGGTGTTTCTGCAGTTGTGGGTGAATGGTATTGTATTAGTCAGGGTACTCTCAGGAAGCAGAATCAACAGGAGATATCAACAGGAGTCAATAATAAGAGATTTTAAAAGAGTCTCTCACACAACCGTGGGGATGCACAAGTCCAGGTTCCTCAGGCAGGCTGCAAACGAGGGGCTCCAATGAAAGTCCAATGAAAGGTCCTTGAAGAGTTTCTGGGAGAAGTTGGCTGTCCAAAGACGAGCTGGGAAATTCTCTCTGAATGTTGAAATCACTTCCCCTTTTAAGGCATTCAACTGATTGGATAAAAGCATCACCCTTTGATGATGCAATCTCCCTGACTGATGCAGATGTAATCAGCCATCCACGCAGTAAACTCACTGGTGATCGAAGTCCATAAATGCTCTTGTATTACAATTAGCCCAGGGCTTGCTGGACCAAACGCTTGGACACAATTACCTGGCCGAGTTGACACATTAGCCTAACCATCACAGTCCACCCCTTGTCAACTCAGCAGTCATACACATTTCCCTAAACCATACTTAGTCTCTAAGTAAAAACAATAACAGACAAGCATATTTCTGCCTAACAATGTTCAACTCCCCTGCGTACTACCAGAAACACATTAATTCCCCACAGAACAGGGTGCAAGTCCTTGGGTAATATTCACTCTTAAACTTGGCATCCTTAATATTATGATGTGGAATTAATACGATATTTCCCCTTCATATGATAGGGGAAAAGGTTGGGGAAGAAAAAAAGAAATTTGTTTTGTGTACATATACAATCATACTCATAACGAAACAAAGAAGAAGGGTTCATGACTATTACAGTCCTCGTTTCTGTGGTCAAAGTTCATATTTATCACTACCTTCTTCCACTACCCATTCCATATTCCCATTACCTTCAGCAAACACTTCAGCTGGCTGTGGTTCTTTGCCTGGTGGGGTGACCCAAACTTTCATTCCCGAAGATTCTGGGCCATTCTTAGTCCTGCTTGAATGGCTTGTTGCAATTTTCCATTGACTTTATTTTTTATTTTATTTTTCTTTTTACCAGGAGGTACAGGGGATCAAACCCCGGTCTCTCCATATGGTAGACGGACGCCGAACCTCTTGAGCCACATCCGTTTCCCTCCATTGACTTTAATCACAGGGCATGGCAGTACTAGGAGACGCCCCAGAGGATCTTCTGCATTCCAGGCAAAC
Source organism: Tolypeutes matacus (assembly GCA_026826555.1). Taxonomy (NCBI): domain Eukaryota; kingdom Metazoa; phylum Chordata; class Mammalia; order Cingulata; family Chlamyphoridae; genus Tolypeutes; species Tolypeutes matacus. The sequence goes on along the minus strand of JAKSZT010053801.1, from coordinate 8,708,798 downwards.
TCCTTTACCCCCATTATGTAGATGTAGTCTTATTTCCCTTTGATAGTCAGGATCAATCACCGAAGCCAGTGTTGATTTATAGGTAAAAGGAGCCCAAAGTGGCCAGGTGGCAGTCTTAACTTCCAGTTCAATTGAATCATTGTTATGTTCCCTGGTGGCAGCACTCCTCCTTTTGGGACTAAAACCTGTAGACCAGCAGAGCTTAAGGTTGCAGGGACAGGAAGCAAAAATTTTCCTAGTGGGTCACTAGAGGTAATAGTGAGTGTGCCACTCCCATTTTCACCACTTGATTCCTGGACCTGTGAATCCTGGTTATGAGAGAAACAGCACCATAGAGAGGATGCTGATTCAGAGCATACACAGCCTCCTGGAGAACATTGCCCCAGCCCTGCAAGGTATTGCCACCTAGTTGACGCCGTAATTGAATCTTCAAAAGGCCATTCCACCATGCATAACCTCCATCCCTACCTCCATGGCCACTTTGTTCATGAGCCAATTGGGCAATGACAGGAGTGGCTGGGGAAAGAGGCTGAGCATTAGCCACAGAGCAGGTCATCTTATCCACTTGATTATTAAACTCTTCCTCTGCTGAAGTCACCCTCTGGTGAGCATTCATGTGGGACACAAATATGTTTATGTTTTTTGCCCACTCAGAAAGGTCTATCCACATACCTCTTCCCCAGACCTCCTTGTCACCAATTTTCTAATCATGTTCCTTCCAAGTCCCTGACCATCCAGCCAAACCATTGGCAACAGCCCATGAATCAGTGTACAAACGCACCTCTGGCCAGTTCTTCTTCCAAGCAAAATGAACAACTAGATGCACTGCTTGAAGTTTTGCCCACTGGGAGGATTTGCCCTCACTGCTATCCTTCAAGAATGTCCCAGAAAAGGGCTGCAGTGCCGCAGCTATCCACTTTTGGGCGGTACCCGCATATCGTGCAGAACCATATGTAAACCAGGTCCGAGTTTTCTCATCCTCAGTCAATTGATTGTGAGGGATTCCCCAAGAGGCCAAAGCAGTGGGTTGGGAAAGAGAAGGTAACATGGCAGGGGTGGTGACCATGGGCATTTGGGCTACTTCCTCATGTAACTTACTTGTGCCTTCAGGACCCGCTCAAACCCTGTCTCGTATATACCATTTCCACTTTATTATGGAGTGCTGCTGTGCATGCCCAACTTTATGGTTTGGTGGGTCAGACAATACCCAACTCATGATAGGCAACTCAGGTCTCATGGTAATTTGATGGCCCATGGTTAAGAGTTCAGTCTCTACTAAGGCCCAGAAACAAGCCAAAAGCTGCTTCTCAAATGGGGAGTAGTTATCTGCAGAGGATGGCAAAGCTTTGCTCCAAAATCCTAAGGGTCTGCGTTGTGATTCACCTATAGGGGCCTGCCAAAGGCTCCAGACAGCATCTCTATTTGCCACTGAAACTTCTAGCACCATTGGATCTGCTGGATCATATGGTCCAAGTGGTAGTGCAGCTTGCACAGCAGCCTGGACATGTCGCAGGGTCTCCTCTTGTTCCAGTCCCCAATCAAAACTAGCAGCTTTCCTGGTCATTCGGTAAATGGGCCAGAGTAGCACACCCAAATGAGGAATGTGTTGTCTCCAAAATCCAAAGAGGCCAACTAAGTGTTGTGCCTCTTTTTTGGTCGTAGGAGGGGCCAGGTGCAACAGCTTATCTTTTACTTTAGAAGGGATATCTCAACAGGCCCCACACCACTGGACACCTAGAAATTTCACTGAGGTGGAAGGACCCTGTATTTTTGTTGGATTTATCTCCCATCCTCTCTCACACAACCTTACCAATAAATCTAGAGTCTTTGCTACTTCTTGCTCAGTAGGTCCTATCAACATGATATCATCAATATAATGGACCAGTGTGATATCTCATGGGAGGGAGAGATGATCAAGGTCCCTGCAGACAATATTATGACATAGGGCTGGAGAGTTGATATAACCCTGAAGCAGGACAGTGAAAGTATATTGCTGGCCTTGCCAGCTGAAAGCAAACTGTTTCTGGTGGTCCTTACTAATGGCAGTTGAGGAAAAAGCATTTGCCAGATCAACAGCTGCATACCAGGTACCAGGGGAAGTGTTGATTTGCACAAACAATGATACCACATCTGGGACAGCAGCTGCAATTGGAGTCACCACCTGGTTAAGTTTACGATAATCTACTGTCATCCTCCAAGATCCATCTGTTTTCTGCACAGGCCAAATAGGAGAGTCGAATGGGGATGTGGTGGGAATCACCACCCCTGCCTCCTTCAAATCCTTGATGGTGGCACTAATCTCTGCAATCCCTCCAGGAATCCGGTATTGCCTTTGATTTACTATTTTGCTAGGCAGGGGCAGTTCTAGAGGTTTCCAATTGGCCTTTCCAACTGTATCATTAGCCCTCACTCCACAAGTCAGGGATTCAATGTGGGGATTCTGCCAGTTACTGAGTATGTCTATTCCAATTATGTATTCTGGAACTGGGGAAATAACCACAGAATAGGTCCAGGGACCCACTGGACCCACTATGAGATGGACCTGAGCTAAAACTCCATCAATCACCTGACCTCCATAAGCCCCTACTCTGACTGGTGGACCACAGTGACGATTTGGGTCTCCTGGAATTAATGTGACTTCTGAGCCAGTGTCTAATAATCCCCAAAATGTCTGATCATTTTCTTTTCCCCAGTGCACAGTTACTCTGTCAAAAGGCTAGAGGTCTTCCTGGGGAAAGGTGGGAGGAAGATTAACAGTATAAATTTTTGGCAGTTTAACAGTATCCTTCCCCAAGGGGATCTGGCGTTCTCCTCATTCAAGGGGCTCTGGGTCTATAAACTGTCTCAAGTCTGGGAATTGTTTAAGGGGCCATGATTCTCTGCGTCTGTAATTTGAGTTAGGGTTTTGTTCACTTGACCCAGAACTCTTCTGCTTATACAGATCCAGAAGAAATTTAGTAGACTGCCCATGTATTTCACTTCTCGGTACCCCATGATCTATTAGCCAACGCCATAACTCCATGCGACTCAGACTGTTCTGTGTGCTGTTTTGAATCTGTCTTTCATTGCGGTAGCCACGCCTGCCTTGCCTTTGACGATTACCTGCAGATACTTGACTTTTACTGGACCGAGATCCGATCATCCCCATAATGTTTAAGGATTCCGATTCCATTACAGCACCACCCCCTCCCCCCCACAGTAATATCTGGACTGCAGAGAAGAGCAACCACAGAGCTCTTTAGAGAAGATGGAGCTTGTCTTACAAATTTATTCCTCACAGTCCTGGTTAAAGGTGTGCCCTCTGGATATTCCTGGGGTGGGTGGGCTGGTCTCAAATGGTAAATCCATTATAGTATTCCAATCTCTCTAAGCCTTTGAATCCCCTCATCTACTGTATACCAGGGCAAATCGGGCATCTCAACATGAGACATGCTAGGCCATCGATTGGTCCATGTTTCAGTCAGCCACCCAAACAAACTGGTAGAGCCCTTTCTAACCCCTCGAGCTACAGCGTTGAATCCAGAATATCTGCTTAGTGGGCTCGTATCAATAAATTCAGCCTGATTCAACTTTATATTCCTTCCATCATTATCCCATACCCTTAGTATCCATTCCCACACGTTCCCCTGATTTCTGTCTATATAAGTTGGAAAACTCATGCAGTTCTTTCAGAGTATAGTGTACTTCCTCATGGGTCACACTTTGTATTACACATTTGGGGGCTTGTTGTGATTTTAGTCTAGTAATGGGTCTGGAAGTCAAGAGGGGTGGGGGGTGTGGGTAAGGAGAAGGATTAGAGTTGCCTTGCAGGCTACTGACCTCAGGGCATTCCTTTGCATTTTCTTCTGGTGAGACAGGATTAATCTCTTCAGGCAGAGGTTGGAAGACAGATTCCTCAGGGCAGACTGGAAGTTGGGCTGTGCATGCTGGAGTTTGGCTGGTACCTGCCTCATGGCTGGGGGGAGGTTCAGACTCCCTGGGGCAGGCCAGAGGCTGGGCAGTGCAGGCTTCCATTTGGCTGGTACACACCTCAGGGCTGGAAGGAAGTCCGGATTCCTTGGGGCAGGCTGGAGACTGGATGATACAAGGTTGACAAGGTGTGATCTCCACATGGCAGGCCATCGCTGTCAAAGTCTCAGCAGAATTTAGGGTTCCAATGTCCCCGCCAATATTATCATCATCCCATATGTCTCCGTTCCAATCTTTGGGGTTCCACTGCTTTCCAATCAATACCTTCACTTTGATTGCAGAAACCCTACCAGGTTGAGATTTTATATTCCTCTGTAATTCTGCTACTCATACAATGAGAGTCTAGGTTTGATTCTCAGATATCTCAAGTCTGTGGCTACAGGAGACAAGATTTTCTTTCAAGGCACACGTAGAAACTTTCATATCATTCATGCGGCATTTAAGTTTCAAATTTGAAGACTTTAGCTCATCTCTTACTTTTATAACTGTATCCAGAGTTTCTAGGAGGAGCCAGCCAACATCATTATACTTTTTGACTCCACAAAATTCTGTTAAGGTGTTGAAAACACTCTCACCCAGATTCTTGCTTCTTATAAGCATGGAAGTAGGGGAATCCAGTGATGCTCTTTTGCTTATCTCTATTGCCAGCTCATGCCATGGATTGTTAGCAACCTCTTCATTATTGGAAAGGGAGTCATTAGTACCCGTGAGTCCAATTAGAGTAGAGAGCCAATTACAAAACTCCCTGACCACCTCAGACATACCATGTTTAAAACTCTGTTCCTCAAGAACCACTCCCGGTACCAAGCTGTATTAGTCAGGGTTCTCTTGGGAAACAGAATCAACAGGAGATATCTGGCAATAATATGAGATTTTATAAGAGTCTCTCATGCAACCGTGGGGATGCACAAGTCCAGGTTCTGCAGACGGGCTGCAAACCAGGGGATCCGTTGAAAATCTGATGAAAGGTCCTTGATGAGTTTCTGGGAGAAGTTGTCTGTCCAATGATGAGCTGGGAAATTCTCTCTGAATGTTGAAATCACTTCCCCTTCTAAAGGATTCAACTGATTGGATAAAAGCATCACCCTTTGATGATGCAATCTCCCTGATTGATGCAGATGTTATCAGCCATCCACACAGTGAACTCACTGGTGATCGAAGTCCATAAATGCTCTTGTATTACAATTAGTCCAGGGCTTGCTGGACCTAGCACCTGGACAGAATTACCTGGTTGAGTTGACACATTAGCCTAACCATCACAGGTATAAACTGCATTCCTACTATGCCAGCAGGTATAAACTATAACTTATTTGTCCATGTCAGCAGGTACAAGCTGCCTTCTGACAACCTGCCTACATGAGTCCAGCATGTTGCTGCTTTAGTTTTATTTTTTACTGGGTGGTGTTTGTTTGGAAATTTATTAGGTTTTCTGCCCCTCCTCAGCTCCCTATTCTATCCTGCCTTGGAAACTAAATGTGAGGGGCTAGACATTTGCTCTACAAAAGAAGCCTGCCCTAAACAAGGCATTATATTTTCACAAGTATGTCTTCATAACTGAACTAGAGAGGTAGGTACTGAGTCCAAAGAATGGAGACCTAAGTCTAAGATACAGGATGCTAATTTAAGGGAGCATACCAATGTAAGATTTCTTACCCTAAAGGATTTGGCCTGTGTCGCTGAGAAGACTCACCTTATTCCATTCCCATTGAGAGTTGATAGTGTATAGAAAAGTAAGTTCTATATGCTAATAGATTGTGAGGAACTCACAAGGAGAAAGTCTGTGTCAATTCATTAGATGATTTCTTGGGGTACTTAGACTCTTTCTCTCAGAAACGTATTTACTAGTAGAATACATTTTAATGAAATATTATATGAGGCAGAAATATATTCATAGTTTGAGAAACTGCCCACTATGTATACTTATATGCAGCAGCTTAGCCATCTCCAAGTATTTTCTGGCTACTTTGTCAATATTTACAGATAAGATAGAAGTAAAATTCAAATTAATGCAATTCAGCAAATAATTTTTGACATTATGTATCATGTTCTTAGTTTAGATTATACAAAATATGTAACAATGATTGTGTTTTAAAGAAGTTATTTGGGCTAAACCATAAATGTATGTTTTTTTTCTGGAAAAGTTAATAGGGAACATGATTTATTCAACAGGAATATCAGAGCTACATAAGACTGAGATACACCATATTTTTACGTTCAACAAATATTTATGGAGCAATTAGTTTGTGATGAATCCTGTTTTAGGAACTAGAGATAGAGCTGTAAACAGGATGGACTGTGTTCTTGTTTATGTGGTGCTTAAAAGGGAGGAGATAGGATAAACAAATAAACAAAATAAGATATATCAGATAATGGTAAATATTCTGAAGAAGTAAAATCGGGGGATGGCAAGTGTTCTTTCAGGGTAGGGTGGTGGAAGAAGTCGGATACATTCATCAGAATGGCTGTAGAAGGCCTCTCTGAGGAGGTGGCATTTGAGCCAGGACTCATATAAGGAGATGGACCTAGCCAGGTAGAAAACTGGGGAGGGGACAGGAAGTACAAGAACCCTGAGTTAGAAATGAACTGGTGTGATTCAGCGAGGCAGAGGTGTAATGAGGGAAGGCAGGCTTAATGGCAGAGGGTCTTGTAGGCCGTGGGAAGGTATTCTATGATGATTTTCAGGCAATATGCTCCTTAATATCAATGATTACTCTAACATCACACATGTTCAAATTGTATTTTAGTGTCTATATATGCTGTGTTACTCAATAAAAATCAAGCTACTGTGCCAACTGCTTCTTCATAGGGTGCTGTAATTATATTGTCATTGAGACAGAATATTTTCCTAATTTTGTCTTTTGAATTGACTTTTTAATTTGGAAAAAACCATCCTTTTCTGAAACCATTTTCTAGCATATGAAAGAATACATACACTTCTTGAAAGAAAAAAATACAGTGTCTATTATTATATGTTCCTGGATATTAAAAATAAATTTTATAATTTTGTGCCTTCATTTGTTTTGATAGTAGCCCTTCCTTTTATATTAAAAAAAAAAAAAAAAAAAAGAACATAAGGCTCCAAGGCATTTTAAATTCATTAACTGCATAATTAAAGTTTAATTTTATGATGTGTAATTAAGATAAGGATATATATATATCATTTTCAGATGAAAAATTGTCTTCAAGGGAAAGTAATGTACTTAAAGCAAAAAGCATACATTTATGTTTAGCTTTAATTTTATAGACCATCCCTGAGACATGTCTATGTATATACATGACCAATTTAAACTATATATAGACATAGTTTATTTTGACTCAAAGGCACACTGAAAAGAAATCCAACCCTTCCCTTTGCTTCAGATGTGTGTGTGTATAGCCTAAATATTTATGTATTTGACTATATGTCTACATATCAGATAAATACAATATGTTTAACTTAAAGTTCTTTTTCCATGATACTGTAGGTGTGTAGGTACATGAAAATAGTTTAACATTCATTGCACTTAACAAAAATCAACTTTGTTTAGCTTTATGATTATCAGTGTACCTTCAATCCTTACCACCAACTCTGTAAAGAATATTGAAGCAAATACTACTTGTTGCCTCTCATTTCCATTCTCCTCTTCTTTAATAACAGCACTCCAATTTTGACTGGAGTGGTACTGTGTCCAGCTTTTAAAACCTGCCTTTCCTAAGCTCCCTTTCTATCAGGGGTGGCATGTGACACAATTCTAAGCCAATGACCTATCAATACAAGTCTTACGTTGTCTTCTCTGATAAAACCTCTGTGACACCCTCTTGCTTCCCCTTCCCTTCCTCTTTTTATCACAGACACGTAGAATGGTTGTAGATTTCTTAAAACCCTGAAGGAAAGGCCAAGTGAACTCTAGTGACTGTGACACTGGCATCTTTAAACCACCAAACCAACTGCAGAAACTTCTTACTCCTACATTTCTTGCTGTGCGAAAACAAGTAACCCCCAAATTTGTATAATCCATTATTAATACGATATATTATTAATATTCTCGTATAAAGGTTTCAGTGATTTGACTAAGAGCACACAGCACATTAAGTGGCAGTCTTTGAAACATGTCTTTATACTCTGTATCCTATACTCTTTTTCACTATGGTGCTTTATTTATCACACAAATGATTTAGTCCTTTAATTATACATGTTATTGTGCCCAGAAATCTTGTCTAATTAGATTGGAATATTTTCTAGAGCAGAGGCTAATGTTCCTTCTCTCTTGTACCTCTCATATCACCTAGTACAATAATTGGATGTCAGGGTCAGATGCCAAATATGTCAAAGATAGCAGGTAAATCAATTCTTGTTGTAGTAACCCGTCTGCTTTGGATAGCCACCACCATCTCCCTCTCAAAAGAACCATAGCTTCTCCCTTCAAACTGTGGATCCTAATTCCAATTTTGGAAATTGGAAGTTGTATTCATTCATTTTTTAAAAAAACTTTGAATGTCTCTTTTGTGCCAAGCACTGGGTGAGGTGGGTGGTGATAGAATTATAGTTTCTTTCCATCATGGGAACTTAGAGTCCAGTAGTAGTATATGCAGTTAGCATCATTCCCCTGTTCATACTAAACATCAACATGTCACAACACTTTGCCATTTTTTTGCCCTATAGCAAAGGTTCAACACATTCTTGGAGATTGATTAAAATTAAAACATGAATATTTCCTGGAATGGCTCTATTGTTGTAATATAATTTGACACTTCAATGACTTTTAAATCTATGTCTTTAGAGCCACAATTATGCTGGTGATTTGGGCAAAAGCAATTACCCATGCAAGCAGCTGCAGCTGTGTACAATGATCCTAAAATTATTCACTGCCCCCATCAGAGCTCTATGCCTTGCCTCACTTCTATGGGAGAGTGACCCTGAATTTCAGAGTAGCAAACACACATCTTTGAACAGGAGATGAATTATCATATGAAAGAGAATTTGTCAGAATGTTCACATCTATCCTTCAGATCAGATTAAACATTTTGGGTCTCAAGTCTCCAGAGAATTTAGGATCTCCTTATCCCACAAGCAATCTTAACCAAATAAATAAAATCTCTAAACAGTAAGTGAGTAATTAGTCACATTTTAGTCCTGTCATTTGGATCAAGAATGAGTTCTTGAGTGTCAGGGATGTCAGGGTACCTCCTTTTCCTGGAGGCTTTCTTACTCCTAAATTGTCTTCTTTATTTGTGTCAGGAACTGACATAAGTTCACATTTTTCTAATAGTTTGCAGGAAATAATACCCATTTTAACTTTTTCCTCTGCATTATTCACTGTGCATACAAAACAGAAATCTGAGAAAGTGGATGTAATTAAAAATGCTCTGTAATGAGTGTGGCAGGAAAAATCTTCCAGACATCATCTTTTTTCCTCTAGAAACAGCTGACTGCAGTCTAAGGATGTTTGCACATTTTCCAAAGCAATATCATTCTGCTGTGTATTTTACGGATAGGCCTGCTGTTCCAGAGGAATGCACTAAATCAGAAATGTCTGCTTTACTGAAAATATTTTACACTATAGCTTTGCATTGTGTTTCCTATTCCTCCCTAGAACCATAAACATCTAAAGGCTAACATCATTTTGTTTCACTAGTTCACTGGGTAACTGTATCTGATAACTAAATGAAATGTAACTGAAGAATTTATTTTTTCCAGTCTTGTTACTATTCCTAACCCCATATATTTACTTCTCTAAATAATAGAGTCTATTTTAATTTATGGCATAGAATCCCCTCTGGGCTCAAGGGTGTGTAGGAATAGAGATTTCTATTCTATGTACAAGATATACAAATCTGGAGGAGAAGGAAATGAGTTTACTATAGAAAAGAGGGAAAAATTACTGTCAAAATCAGAGTAAACTGGCAAAAGGATTTCTTGTCTATGCCAATATATAATTGTGTTACTAAATTGGTACTAAAGTCTTATAAATATCAGGTCTTTTCTGTATGACACTAAATAACTACACAAACATCGGATATTGCAAATGGGCCATATATATTATCATTCTGGATAGTCCTCTGCATTTAAAGTAGAGAAGATCTTCCTTTTCATAGAGAACACATATCAGGCTTCCTGGCCAGTAGCAAAATCAAGGAACACTGTCTTCCTCCGTGAAGAAAGACTTTCAGTTGTAGGCCAACTGAAACAGGAGGAATGCCCCATGGTCAGGCACCATGGACAGTCACGTGGGCTGCATTTAACACTGCTGGTGGGTCTGTGTCCTGCTTCATAGAGGCGCCACAGAATGAAGCCTAGAAACCAGCAAGGTAGGTGAGGATTGGCTGGGTAACCTTGGACCTCGGTTTGCTTCAGTTACTGTGTTTGTAAATGGTGAATAACCTCTCCTGCCTTAAAGAAGAAAACAAAGCCACATCTCAAGGGGGACCTCTTGGAGCCCCTTCTGGCTTTAGGAGTCAGAATGAATTTTGTCTTAGAATCAAAAGCAAACGAATTAATGAATGCCAGCAGTCTGTGCGAAGGCCTAGCTCAGATCAGGCTGACAGTGAGGCCCACTCCAGCTGATTAGTTAGGCATGGCCTCAAAAAGAATTCCAAGGAAACCTATGATTGTAATATCAGCTAATGGGTTCACAGAAAATATGTTTGAAAGGCTACCAGTTTGAGACTTAAAAAAAAATACATAAACACCTCAACAAGGGGAGCCCAGTGTATATGTTAAAATATTTCTGATCTTTTTTATTGGTGAGGGGGTCATAATGGCATTAGAAGGAATAATCTCTAATTGGGTATATCAGAAAAATCTCTCTAATATTAATCCAGAGCAGGGAGACAAACTCCCTTGCTCTCTACGTTGCCTAGTCATCATAGTTTAATAAAAGACCCAAACTTGGACCAAAAAGGAGTCATTCTCCAGAATCTCAGGCTCTGTATAAATAAATGGTTTTGAAGCTCCCAAAGGAAGATTATCAGGTCAGAGTCTGTATTTGATTTTTTTTATCCTGTCCCATCCTAAAGATTTTTAGTCCTTATCACATATATTCCAGAGAGCTCTCAGGGTCAGAGAAAAGGCAGCCCTTTGCCTCTTAAAGCCTTGGATCCATGTTTCTACATCTAACAGGATGTTGAGTGACAGAGAGGTTAAGTAACTCACGTTCTTGAGAGAGCCATCATAATTGGGAGCCAGGGCTAAAAGGCTGAAGGAAGCCTTGCTACCTCCAACCATTTCTCAACCCCTATTCCCAGTCTGTAAAAGATGGGGCAGGGTGAAACAGCAGCCTTAGGAGTGCAGTGTTTTTACCATACAAAAGTGCTGTGGTAGTGGGTGGGAGAATGATGCCAAGCAGGAGGAAGGTGCTTCCCTTCTCAAGGTGAAATGAAGGCAACTCCAAGAAAACTCCTCTTAGAGACCAGGGGTAACTGCAAGGAGACACTGTCACTCAAGCTAGATGTTAGATAGGGCAAAAGACTTATCAATCCATCTCTGTGCTTCTCTCAGCGGGAGAAAGGAGAATTGGAGTGAAATATGTGGAGAGGAAGCAGAAGGAAATAGCTATTTCCACCATTTGGCAAGGAAGGAAGCATGAGTTTCCCATTGGCCACATAGGAGTAGCTGGGATCACACAGCACCGGGTTGGAGTAGGAGGCCATCTAAATTTAAAGGAGATTCTAATAATTTATTATAAATTGCTACATCTACCAGAAAATTCCATTGGAAAGTTTTCTTGAGGCAGAGCTGAGAGTTTTACTGAAAGAGTTGGTTTGTGTAGAACTTTCCTCCCATTTTCTTTACTTGTGGTGCAGCTGCTCAGTCATGTATGGGAGATACTGAATTTTCCTTGTGATACAACTTTAATTAGGCTCCAGATTGTTCTGAATATCTAACAGAAGTCGTGATCTGAAACATGACACAGTGTAGTGAAAGGACTTAAGCTTTAGAGACTGAGGGACAAAGGTGGAATTCTTGTGATAACAATAATATAGCTAACCATTTGCCACAAACTGTCATTGCCAGTTTTCATGCAGTATTTCTAATTCTTATAACATTGAATCTTTGTGACTTTCATTTATTCTGCAGATGTTAATTGAGGCTTTAGTGTGGGCCAGGCAGAGCACCAGGGAGTGGGCTTTAATATTATTTTTCCCATTTTATAAAGGACAGAATTGACTCAGAGGTTAAGTGGCTTTCTAAGATCACATGTTCTAAAGTGGCAAATTACTTAACCTCCATAAGCCCTAGTTTCTTCTTTTATAAAATGAGGGAAATAATAACTACCAGTACATATGGACATAAAAATACCTTCCTTGTTGGGTGGTGAGAATAGCGCATTTAAAGCCTGGCATTAGTGGGCACTCAGTAAATGGTTAATAATAACAATAGAAACAATGATCATCTAGTGTGAATGCTACTTTCAATGCATTTCCATAGGAAACTTTGATTTATGGAGTCTTCTGAATTATCAGGATCTGTGATGAGCATGGCTCTGTCAGTCTTTCTTAGTTGATTGAATTTAGACTTTATTGGGTCTGAATTAGGAGTCCTTGTGTATGCCTGTGCAAAACTAATTGTAGAAAATAAGGATTCAGCTTCTTCTATTTGGGGCATGGCTGACCTCATAATTGTTTTGCTTGCACTGTCTCCTGTTTATAACTTTAAAAAAATTAAAAGCAGATAGAAATGATGTAAAGCTAATTCAAAAGATTACTCTTACTCTTAAAAAGTGACAGAACCATTAAAAAATTTCAGATAATAAAATTTAAGAATCGAAATAAGCAAAGAGCCAGGCAAAGTTTTTTGAATATATAAAAGCTTAAAGCAGAATAAAATGCTGTAAATAGCAAGTGTGAGGTTTATCCTCAAAGTTGGGAGCAAAGACATGGAAAACTGCAGGTAAAAGCCTCTGAAAGTTGAGCCTGAATGTGCTATTTGGAGACCTCATCCAACAGCCTCAGGGACTGGAACCTTTCAGGAAGGTAGAATCAGCCTTCACCCACTTCAGAGGGAAGCATACCCATTAGCTGAGCGAAGTCCCCTCCCTCCAGTGCTTCTTTCTGGTCAGGCCACGTGGAACACACAGGACCCAGAAACCCAGTCATCCTTCCCTCTGAACTTTCCATCTCCAGAGATGGTTAGAGGATTTAAACCTACCTTTTGTGTATGCAATGAAGAGAACTCGGTTGGATGTTAAGGGAATTTCAATCATCTATGATAGGGTTGGTGACCTTGGGAAAACATGGCCACTCTGAGATGGTTTCCAAAACTGTAAAATGGGGATAATAAAACCACCCTCAGAGCAGAAGTGGTTGTGAGGATTTAAAGGGATATTGGACCTAAAGCACCCAGCACGGTGTGTGGTCCAGAGAAGCTGCTCATGATAAAACATGAGTAGGGGGGTCTTCCCTGGTTTTGAGGTCACCAAGGACACATCTGTTCTCTTTACAGTCAAGACTGTTTTCACTTAGCCCTATGTGCTAGCTTTTTATGTGAACAATGCCTGTAGTCTTTAATCAGCTATTCTCTCGAATTTTCCTTTCCCTACAGGAAATAGTCTATTTCCGAGAGAACTAGAAAATGATTAGCATTGGGGAAGCTGGTTAGAGTACAAACTGGGTGCCACCTTAAACTGGCTGAAAATTTGTGGTTTGGGTGTCAGGGTGAGAAACAAAGTAGACATCCGTTGTAGGTTGGATTGATTGGAAGCAGGCACTGAGACAGTTTGGGATGCAAGATATTTACTAGAGACCAACATCCATGAAGAGAAAGAGGAACCAGGATTTTTTTTTTCTTCGAGATTGTGAGCCTTTATTCTGGAGGTAGAAGGGTGGTTAGCATGCTCAGGTGGGGAGGGTCCAGCCCACATCCTCCAGCCTCTCAGTACTTGCCCTGCCCCAATAAGTTACCCAGGTATTCAGCTGTCCTCCCGCTTGAGCCCATCTGTCTTTCTACAACAACTGAGGACTGTTGTTTCTTGCTAGGCAGCTGGAAGTCCTTTCTTTAATGAAGAAAGTCATAATTTCTGTTGCAAAAACTCCCTCACAAAACCACTTATAATTTTCAGACACCAGTCTGGGGAGGCTAGGATAAAAATGTAATCCCACAACTAAATAATAGGAAACTGTTAAAATATTTACAGTTAAATCTGCCAGGTTCCCAGGACAAATCTTTTCATAAAACACATTTACCCAAGAGCACATCATGCTCTGGGGAAATAAAATACACATTGCTGCTCCAGTATTGTCTATCTAAAGTCTTTATATTAAAAAATACAAATAAACAATAATAAATGATAGCATCTTTTCTCTCTGTCTTTCCTCTCTCTGCTTAAAATAAAGGGAAACCAGTATTTATTGAATACCCACAATGTAGTAAAAAGGTGATTGGATTGAGGGTTAGGAGATTTTATTTTAGTCCTGGCTCAGTCACAGTGTGACCTTAGGCAAATCACTTCTCAAACCAAAACCTCAATTTTATGGTGTGTATAATGAGGACATGGGGCTAGATTCCTTCCAGCTCTAATATATTATTACTTTTGAATAACAAGAAAGCCTTTCTCCTAAGTATTGGCTCCTTAGTCCTTTTATCACACGCGATGGTTTCAAGCAATGCTTGTTACAAAGATGTATGTCTGTGGTCACACAGCCTAATAAGTCGGGGGAAAATGTTTCTCTGGTGTAGATATTAGCTAAAGTATCCCTCCTCCCATTCCCAACCAGAAGAAATGATACTAAGGAGTTCTTTGATTCCTATGTTGACTTCATATTAAATCAATGTGTAAACTATGAAATGGTAGGCAAATCCTCATGTTCAATCATAAAACTTTTTTATATTGCTTTTCTAGTAAGAACAATTTATAGTGCTAATACTCTGGAGTAGAATGTTCCAGTTTATCCCACTTCTTTGTAAATTACAATCCCTAAGTGGGGGTAATGAATCCTATAAAATACTTAAGAATTTTATGATACAGTAATTCAGTAAAGGGTACTCATTTTACATTGTTGGGTGCATTGGTTGTGAGAGCACCAAGTAATTCTAATAATGACTATCTTGCTGACCGTTAGTTTCTTCAAGAGTATTATAACACATTTGCTTACTTATTTGTCTCTGTTTTATTCCCCTTCAAGCCCACCTTTTAGCAAATAATTTAACAAGATCTCTGCCTAGGTTGGTATCAAGGGTATGCGGCTTTGGGAGGGCTGTTCCTCATCATTTAGTCACATCAAACAGCTTCATAAAAACATAGGATTTCTTTACTTCTATATCTAGTTACTCCATGGGAAAGGATAGAAATTATTTTTTCACCCTATTGCTTGTTTTCTGGTGGCATGAAATCTATTCATTTCTTTTGGCACTCATCATTGAATTAAGAAGTCAGTTGGCAGCCTTATTTAAAAGGTAAAGCTCAAGCCTCTTCTTAAAAAGTTTATTTTAAATTAAAACCAATGTTTTGGTTTCCATTGTTTTAGATATCTGAAATGGTGCACTGAACTGAAAAGAAAATGTGAAATAACCATTTGGTTGTACCAAGGGAGGCCAAAGTTCGCGGAACACTGTATACACATTTAGAGGTTGCTTTTAATTGGCATGAAGTATAGTGCAGTGATGCAACCATCATCCAAGTAGGCTTTAGCAGTCTGCACAGTTCAGTGTATTCTATAGGTCTATTGACTGACACTTAAAGTTCCAATGACCATTTATGTATTCATTAACTGGTTCAATATTAATTGAACACATACTATGTGCCTGGCATTGATCTACGGGATAAGCATTAAACTATAAGGCAAATGTCCCCGCTCTTGTGGAACTTATATTATTTAGGGGGCAGGAAACAGAAAATAAACAAATAAGTAAAAAGAATGTTATATCAAATTATAAGTGCTTTGGGGGAAATTGAAGAAGGGTAAGAGGGATAAGGAATGTTGGGGTACGGGTTGGTGTACAATTTAAAATAGGGTGGTCAGGAAAGACCTTACAGAGGAGATGGCACTTGGAGCAAAGACTGAAAAGATGTGAGGGAGATAGCCATGGGGAATTGGGGGGAAGAATATTCTAGGCAGTAAGAAGTATAAAAGTCTTGAGATACTTCAAGGAAGCCGGTATAGTTAGATTGGAGCATACAATAGGGAGGGAGACCAAAGATCAGAGGTGAGCTCAAAGAGGAGTGGGCCTGATGGAGTAGAACCTTGTAGGCCTTTGTAAGGCATGCGGTTTTTATTCTGAATACAGTGGGATGCCTTTGTAGGGTTTGAGCAAAAGAATTATGCTGAGATCTAGCTTATGCTTTAAAAGTATCACTTTGGCTGATGTGTTGAGAATAGACTATATGAGGGTGTTTCATTTGCTAGTGGCTGCCTATGTAATGAAATATCAGAAATGGGTTGGCTTTTACAACGAGGGTTTAACTTGTAAGATTACAGTTCTGAGGCTGA
The DNA here is from genome assembly GCA_026826555.1 of Tolypeutes matacus. Classification (NCBI taxonomy): domain Eukaryota; kingdom Metazoa; phylum Chordata; class Mammalia; order Cingulata; family Chlamyphoridae; genus Tolypeutes; species Tolypeutes matacus. The sequence goes on along the minus strand of JAKSZT010053801.1, from coordinate 8,692,424 downwards.
GAAAAATGTCCAAATCAAGGCATCAGGCAAAGCTGTCGCCCTGAAGAGATGGCTGCGGGCAATTCTGGACATCTCTGTCATATGGATGTCTGCTGGTCTCTGCTTTCTCTTCCAGGCTCTGTTGCTTTCAACTTCTGACTGCTCCTTCTGTGGCTTTCTCTTTCCTGGGTCCCACTGATTTCACCTTCTTGCTCTCAGCTTCTATTTGTTTCTCTCTGAGCTCCAGGGTCTTTTCTCTCTGTTTTCATCCCATTTATAAAGGACTCCAGTAAAAGCACTAAGACCCACACTGGGCTATGCCTTGCTGAAGTAATTTGATCAAAGATCCTTAACCCAAGTAATTTAATAAAAAAGTACTACCTACAATAGGTTTACACTCACAGGAATGGATTAGCTCAAAGGATATGATCTTCTGGGGTCCACCAGTTTCAAACTGTCACAGAGGGTAAGATGGGAGCTAGGAGGCCAGGTAAAGGCTATTACACTAATCCAGACAGAGATGAAGAGGGTGTGTACCAGAATGATTGTAGTAGAATTAGTGAGAGGAGGTTGGTATTCTTTTGACTAGATTAGATGTGTCTACCAGGAAAGAAGTCCTGGGCTTTGAAAGGTATTCCAACCACTCTGGATGACCATGCCATAAATTTATCTATTGGGAAATAGAATATAATGGAAAGAAGGTAGGTTTTGGAAATCAACATAAGTATCCAAATTCCATCACCAACCAGCTGTATGACCTTCAACGGGTAACTTAACCTCTTAGAGCCACTGTTGTCTTGTTTCCTGATTAGGAATAATAATACCTAGCTCACTAATAACTAGCTCACAGACTTCTTGTGATAATGTAAGTAGAGTGCCTAGCATACCTAAGTGCTTCAGTAATATTAGTTTCCTTCAATTCCTCATTAGCTTAGATATGGTAATTTATATTGTACACTCAGTAGATTATGGCTTGACCCTTTGGACACTATCTGTGCAGGGCATTAGAACCTCTGTCCTTGGAGAAGCAGGGGTGAGAAATGGGAGCTGTTCCGGCCAAATAGCTGTGATTCTATTGAAGGCAAATTACTGGCACAATGCTTTTCTTCTTTAGGTTTCAGTCTCTAAGGTGAGGATCCTCTCCAAAGCAAGAGACTTCTGTTGAGGGTTCCAAGGATAGACTTAAGGGGATTAGGAAATCCCTAAAATGTAATGAAAAATTTTGTGCATATGCATATTTTGGGGGGCATAAGAAATTGAAGATTATGAAATTCTCAAAGTGGTCTAGGACCCACAAAACATTAACAGCCACTGTTCTGTAAACCTTTATTTAGCCACTGGCTGTACTCTAAATACCACACCCTATAAGTGAGAGAAATTGTTGCCTACTCTTGCTAATTCTCTTAACAAATATTTCACCACAAAACACTTTGTGGTTAGGAGATGTTATCCTGGTTTCTCAGTCTGTCAATATCTTCTGTCTTTGATTCTCCAACCCCTGCTAATTATAAACTTCTCTGCGTATATACTGTTTACAGAAAAAGCTTAGGATGTCTTTATACTTATACTTATTGTCATTGTGAATTACCAAGGTAGCTTATTTTTTTCTGTGCAGTGTTTCCCCCAAAATTGTGTGTGTGGGAAATCACATGCTGAAAATGTTTGTGCTGTGCTACTTGTATTTGTTAAATATCGGAATGAGATATTTTCATAGATGGAAAAGCAGATATCTTCTTTGAAAATTATCAGAGTTAACAGAAGAAGCACAAAGGAGACAAAAACTACCATATCCTGTATGATTCTGGATTTGTATCTATCTGACCATCTGTATATATATTTACATGAAATGATTCACAATAATTGTGGATTACTGTATTAAATAAAACAACATTTCAGATTCTTGCATCTTCTAAATGAACACAGAATAATATACTTTTTAACTTAATGAAATCTCTATAATTTAAAAACAAAAACCTGGCTACTAACTAACTAGGAATCATGCCCAAAGTACTACTGGGTGTGCAAGTGAATGAAGATTGCATGCAAAATCCCTGTTTAGGCAGTGATGAATCAAATACTGTCTCATCAACATGCATCATGACGCCTCTGGCATGAAAAAGGGCATTCTTCTCCTGAACACATGGTGAGCAGATAAAAGTCAGGGTGAAGAAGCCATGCATTCCTTCTATACATATATGATTTCTCTTGAGATTTGCATTGTTTATCAGTTCACATCATAGAATAAGTAAACCTCATTCTTTAACTGGCTACTGACCAGTCAAAAAATAAGCTTTTCTAATAACACTTTATATGATTTTTCACTTTATTGCACAATGCAAGCTTTGTTACTAACTTAATTGAGCTGATGATATCCATAAGTGGAATAATTCAGAGGTGGTAAATCAGCCTCTAAATTGGTTTTCTAAAAGGAAAGCTTGTTTTCTTGTTTAATTTGCTTATTTTATCAGGATTTAAAAAAATATTTTTTATTTAATGTCTTTTTTCTTTCTAATGTTTATTTTCATTTTCAAATAACCCTTTGCTTTATTTCTGTAGTGGATTTTCCAAAGCTTTCTCTCCTTGTAGTAGTAATACTCTGCTGGCTCCATAACCTTGTGATGAAGAGATTTTTACTTTTGTTGAGCAATTGAGTTTCTGAATCATAAATCTGCTGGGAATCTTGTGATGCCTGTCATTGGAGTGCTAAGCAATTTATTGGATTATCAAGTCCTTCAGGTCTGGCATTCTGCTTGATACAAGTTAGAGGAGTCAGATTTTGCTAAGAATGTGGCTTTTCTAGGGTCATTTGGGGGAAGAATAGTCTTTTTCTACAATAGCTCTTGCTCACAACCTCAGATTGAGGTACCAATATTACTGGAAGAAAGAGGGAAGAGACTTTATTGAGCACCTTCCATGTGCCAAGACACAGTCTTGCTTCCTTAGAGTTCACAGTTTATCCTGGAAAATAGGTAATTAAATAATTATGGTAGAACACGGGACTAGTATTTTGATATGGCATTATTGCAGTAGAGTGTAGAGGATCTTAACTTCATGTTTGGAGTCAGAGAAAGCCTTCTGGAAAAAAAAGTTTATAAGCTGATACCTGAGAGAGGAGTTGAAATTAAACAGGTGAAGGGAGATGGGGTTGGAAGCGGGGAGGTAGTGTTGCAGCACTGGGATGGAAGAAGAAGACTTTCTGCAGGAGGAAATACCATGTTTGAGGAATTAAGTAAGTCCAGAAAGCTAGAGCATAGAGTTCAGGTAGTAGGGGTGAGTTTAGAGAGGATGTAGGGACCATTCATTTATTCAGTTGAATATTATGAATTGTCTCCTGTGTATTAGGTTCTGTTGATACCTTAGATCGGTATGGTTCCTGCCCTCATGGAATTTACTTTCTAGTTAAGAAGATACTATATAAATAAGGAACAAATAAAATCTAAAGTTAGTATAGATTGTGATAAGCGCTATGTAGGAAATCAACAGTATTGTGATAGCAATTGGGCAGGGCTGTACCGTTGTCAGGGATGACCTGGTAAGGATGGGGCTCTTCAGTTGAATCATGAAGGATCAGGAGAAGCCACCCATAGGAAGGGGAAGAGAAAGAGCATTCTAGCAGAGGGAATAGTCTTTGAAAAGTGTATGACGCAGGAAAGAGAATAGGGTGTTTGAGGTTCTGCAAGCAGGCTGGTGTGATTAGAGCACAATTACCTAGGAGAACAGTGTCCTGAGATGAAATTGGAGAGATGGGCAGGCAGAACTCTGTCCCTAGTTTTACAGGTGAGGAAATTGAGAGGTTATTTGCCCAGACTAACTCCAGGTAGTAAATGGAAGAATAGCTAGTGTAAGCCTGTATGTACCCCATGCTTGTTTCTTCAAGCCTGTTCATTTCTTCATTCATTCAACTAACTAATATTTATTGGCAACCAGGCACCATGCTATGCTCCAGGGATACAACATTAAACAAGATGTTTAAGGTCCTTGCTTTCATGGGCTGTGTCTTACTTTTTGCCCAAGTCATGTTATAGTCTTGGAGGCAAAGGGAGGACGAGAGAGCTTCAGTCTGTAAGCAATGGAAAAACAAAGCTCAAACTGGCTTAGGCAAAAAAGGGTATTATTTGTTCATGTAGTTGAAATAAAGCTTCCAGGATGATTGAGTAGAACTCCATCTCCATTTTTTCTCTTCTCTTAGTTATTTCCTCTTCGGTGACTCACTTTTTCCCAATTCCAAACTTTGTATACACATACCACACTGTCCAAACAGAGAGTGTTCCAGAATTTCCCAGCCTAGTTCCCATAATAAGTGCTAATTGGGCCCACCCTGATGGAGCCAGGGGAATACCTGTGCTGACTGGGTTCCATATTTATTCTTTTTTAAAATTTACTTTAGTTTAATTTTTTTGTCTTTTTAATTTTTAATTTTTTTCATATTTATTCTTAAATCCATCATTGTGGCAAGGATATTCCCAGTGATTCTCAATGGGTAGTGGGTGGGTGTTGTGCCTGGAAACTTAGATGGAGTTGTACATGGGAATTTGTGGGGGAAGTGTTGGGATGCTACAGTAATAGGGTGTGGGAAAAACAGACATTTAGCGGGTGGGTGCTAGGGATGCTAGATGCCCTGCAATGCGTAGGAGAAGCCTGTGCAACAAAGAATTGTCCTGCATTCTGCATACCTTTTAAATGTGCTTCAGATAATATATAGGCTAAAAATTTATATAATCATCTGAGCCCCAAACTTAGCTGTTTTACTTATAAGCACAAAGTGGGTTTTTTCCCCTCCATCATTTAAAAATATACAGAATTTTCCAGAGTATAACTATTGGGTGTATTGTGGAGATATCATTGTTTGTTTTGTTTGTATTTTTTCCAGGATTTATTCACCCTTTTGAAAAATCACGTCACTGATGAGAACAAGCTCTGGTGTTTGAGCTGCCTGTGCTATATACCTGTGGGTAGTTTGAGGTTTTTATGGATCTCAGAAAAGCATGTCCTTAGAGCTAATCCATTCCTGTGGGTGTAAACCTATTGTAGGTGGGATCTTTTGATTAGGTTACTTTAGTTAAGAGCCTTTTGATTAGGTTACCTCAAAAGGGTGTGACCAAGGGTGGGCCTTAATCCTCTTACTGAAGTCCTTTATAAATGGGATCAATATGGAGAGAGAGACAGAGAGAAAGCCACAGGAGCTGAGAGAAAAAACCATGGAACCAAGAAATTGAAAGCAACGAAACCTGGGACAGGAGAGAGATCAGCAGATGCCACCATGTGCCTTCCCATGTGACAGAGAAGTCCAGGATTGCCAGCAGCCGGTCTTTGGGGAGAAAGCATCTCCTGATGATGCTTTGATTTGGACATTTTTCTCAGCCTCAGAACTGTAAGCTTGCAACCTAATAAATCCCCATTGTAAAAGCCAACCCATTGCATTTTGGTGGCCTAGCAAACTAAAAATCTTATCTGCCTGCATTTCATGACAGTTTTATGTAAAGATGAAAGCATCTTTCTACAATATCATGCCTGAGGATTTACATATTGAAATACACATTGTTTTTTATTTTATAAATTACTTTTATCTTAATATATATATATGTATGTATGTGTGTGTGTGTATATATATGTATATATATGTATATATATATAAAATCTTTACTTTTGTTTTATGGATGTCTTTTTTTCTCCTTTATATTTTCTTTTGATCATTACATGGACTTTTGGAAATTATGTGTGGAGATAATTATACCTATGTATTAATTTCATTTTAGTATAGAACAGGGGTGCTACAAAATATTTATTATATAAAGGGATTGTTGTGTCTGATAGAGCCACAAGAGTCCACCCCTAGATTTGGGGGTCAGGTCAATAACCCACAGAGTCTGGTTACTATAAACTAAAGGAAAAGTGGAATGGAAATTGGGGGAGATTCCCATAATATCCACTCTTTTTAGTGTTGAATATAGGCATTTCTCAGTATAGAAGTGATTAGAATTAATTTTTTTAAATGTTTGATGTAGTCTGAGGGAAAATCTAGATTAAGGTAAATCTGTATTCTTGTGAATATAAGTCCAAATCATTTATTTTAAAAACCAAGTTAACCTGAGATGATATGGAATACAAATTTTATTTCATGTTGAAAAATTTGACAGTATCAATTTATATTTAAAATTCTGTTTTTTTATTTAATTCAGTCTTGTGTAGGCAACTCCCCATTTGTTCACTGCTGTAACAAGCCATTTCCATTTTAGTGTTGTGAACTAAAGGCACACTTTGAGCATCTAGAAGGGTTTTCAAACTTAAAGCCTTTACTGGCCATGAAGTTGTGAATAGGAATGACTGAAATACTAATTCCCACTTAATGAAACATCATAGAAATAATGAAGGGGTAGAAATGGAAGACAGCAAGAATAAAAATGGACAACAGTGGCTTGATTTATTCAATAGGCTAAACAGTGAGATAATAATTTAGACTGCAGTTATATAAACATATCTGATTCACTTTAAAGTGTGGCTTAAAAGAGATAGGCCATTTGAAAATAGCCATTTTAGATAGTAGGAATAGATTTTTTTCAACTACTACAAAATTCACACTCAAGTGAACTCCTTGTCTGATGTTAGGTGGCCTTGAATTAAACTAAAAAAGGTGTTCCTATTGTTTTGGTCATGATGTGCCTGATGCAGAATACATGTGGCCATTGTCCAAAAGCGGTCCTGAAAATGGCTTGAGAAGCCACTCTGGGAGACTCCCGGAGGACAAATTAGAATCATTTGAATGTTACGGAGGGATTTGTGGAGTTCTACTCAGGTAACACTCCCAAAGCTCTTCATTTTCAGAACTTTCTAAGTCTCCATAAAATAATTGTTATACACAGTAACCCCCCTCTAAATGTGTAGGCTCTAACTCCTTGTTGGGTAAATTGCCCAGGTGATACTTAAGTGCATAGAGAAAGTGCAAATGTTACCTCTTTTTTTTTTTCCTCCTTGTGTGTGGATACCACCTGTTTTAGTTTCCTAGGCTGCTTAAAGCAGATACCATGAAATGGGTTGGCTTAAACAATGGGAATTTATTAGCTTACAGTTTTAAGACTGAGAAAAATGTCCAAATCAAGGCATCATCAAGGCAATGCTTTCTTCCTGAAGACCAACTGTGATGCTTGGCTCCTCTGCCAGGTGGCAAGGCACATTGTGGCGCTGCTAGTCTCTCCCTTCTCTTCTGGGTTTCATTGATTTCAGCTTCTTCCTTCCATGGCTTTCTCTCTCTCTCTCTCTCTCTCCATTCATTCCATTTACAAAGGACTCTGGCAGTAGGATTAATACCCATCCTGAAGTAGCCTCATCAAAAGGTCCTAATTACAATGGGTTCACACCCACAGGAATGTATTAGATTTAAGAACACTTTTTTCTGGGGTTCATACAGCTTCAAACTATCAAGCTACCCAAAGAGTCCTTATAATGTAAAGGGTGGTAGGCTATGTATTTATTTTGTAATTATTTAGCAGAGAATATCTGACATTTTGCTTTTGTGTCCTAAATTTCCAGCTACTCTGGTGAATTGCAGTACATGTTTTTGTGTAGCTTTAATGTGCCATTCTTTCCACAAAAGACTATACAGCACTGTCCCTTTCCATTAATGCAATTTTCAGTTTTAACGTGTAATTTTATATCAGCTGGCTTTTTTGGTTTTGCATCAACATTGTAATCAGTTGTTAACATTTTATTAAGCAATTTGTTGCTACTTATCACTTGTCATGTTTTCAGTTTGCTAACCGCTGACATGATTTTCACTTTCTTGTTCAGAAATTTTTACTGTTTAATAAAATACTACCAGACATACTGTGGCAATTTGAAATTATTTTATGAATCCCCAAAAAAGAAGTATTTATGTTTTTAAACTAATTTATTCCTGTGTGTGTGATAACCTTTGATTGCATTAAATTCCCTTCAGGGGCCTTTTTAAAAAAAAGAAAAAAAAATTTTTTTTTGAGGTATGGGGCAGAGATTGAACCCAGGACCTCAGATGTGGGAAGCCAGTGCTCAACCAGTTGAGCTACATCTGCTTCCCTTGAGGGGCCTTTGATTAGATTACTTGATAAGATCACTTTTGGCTTTTGATTGGACTACATCAGTGGGTCATGATTCATGTTGAGTCTCTGCCCCTTTGCTGGGTCTGATAAAAACAGAGACAAAGAGAGAGACACACAAAGACACAGGAAAAGGAAGCTGCCATATTTAATCCTGCCATTTGAGAACTAACTAGAGGACAGCATAAGCTAGAAGCCCCCAAGAGGCTGGGCCCACAGAACAGCTCAAGAGGAGACAGTAAGCCCTGAGGGGAAGGCTGAGACCTTGGCAGAGATCAGCAGCCATCTTGCTTTGCCATGAGCTGGGACAACAGAATCAACAGTAGCTGAGTTTGGTGAGAAAACATCTCTTATGGTGTCTCGGTTTGGACTTTTCACAACCTTGGAACTGTAAGCTTTTATCCCAAATAAATCCCCTTTATAAAAGCCAACATGGGAAGCAGATGTGGCTCAAGTGGTTGGGCTCTGTCTACCATATGGGAGGCCCTGGGTTCGATTCCCGGGGCCTCCTAGGGAAGGCAAGGTGGCCCACGTGGCGCGGAGAGCTAGCACAGCAGAGATGACGCAACAAAGGGAGACAAGCAGACACAGGAAAAAAAAACACAAAAAACAAAACGCTCAGTAAATGGATACAGTGAGCAGAAGTGGCAGAGGGGGTAGGGGATAAATAAATAAAATGAATCTTTAAAAAAAAATAAAAGCCAATTCACTTTGTAAGTTATGGCAAGATATAAAATGTGCCCATCCATTCTAACAAATGTACCATGCTAATGAAGGATGTTGTTAATGTGGGAGGGGGTGGGAGTGGGGCATATGGGAATCCTCTATATTTTTTATTGAACATTTATGTAATCTAAGTATCTTTAATATATATATATATATATATATATATATATATATATATAAAGCCAACTCATTTCTGTTACTTTGCATCAGCAGCCCTTTGGCAAACTAAAAAACATACCATTTTCTCTCCCCACTCCTCTCCATTTCTATAAATAGGTATGTCCCTCCCAAAGAAAACACAATGCTGTGTTTGAATATCTGAAGATTTAAAATAGATCAAATTTGTGACAGGGAATTTCAAGTGCTACCTTCAGAGGATCGACATTATATCAGAGCATTTAAGACATCTACCTGCAGAAATACTCTAGTGAACACTTCTAGCATAGTGTCTGTCACTTAGTGCGTGCTCAGGAAATACCAAATGAAACAAAATGGGAAAGACTTTCAAATAATTCTAAGTTTGAATAATAAGGACTTCTAATTTTCATTCATTTTCCTACCACCGCACATCCTGGGGAGTCAATCAGCTAGTAAAATTATCACAAATTGCTCCCACTTTATTTGCTATATTAGTTTATATATTCACTTATTCGCCCCCTCCTTGAATTGTGTTTTTCATTTTAATTATTTTAATTTTGAGATAAAATATGATGTTTTCCCTCCTCTGCAAAATTTGCTTTTTCATGTGATTAGCAGCAACAGCAGGAGAAACTCTGAAGGCTTCCTGAAGGTGCTTGAAAAGATGTGAATTACCTTCTTTACAGAGAGGAAAGGAAAAAAGCTAAGGAGTGGGGGGATTATAGACCAGGCTACAACTATGGTTGTAAAGTTCCTCATGCCACCCACTTGGGTCAATGGTGACAATTTATTGGAAGAACTCCCCTTTGTCTCCCAATTAGCTGTTTAAAATAGCAGCTGAAACTTAAAAGAGTTAAGTTCATGGATAGAGTTAATATTTTGAATTTATGCTTATCATTGGACAAAACTGGGAAATGGGATTTATAGTTTAATCAAATATGCTGGTTAATGGAGTGTCACTAAAGCATAACATAGAAACTTCCTATATTATCCAGAATGGTTGGGAAATGAGATTATAGTATTCTGGATCTTCAAGAATTGCCACACATTATACCCCCTCAGCAGTGGTTCTCAAAATTTGCACCCCATCCTGGAGACATCTGGCAATGTCTGAAAACAGTTCTGATTGTCAGAACTTGGTAGGGAGCGGGGCGGGGGAGTGCTACCAGCATCTAGGAAGTAGGTCTCTTACTAGAGGCCAGGGATGCTGTGACGCCTCCTGTAATACACAAGACAGCACCCACAAGGAAGAATCATCTGGTCCAAAATGTCAATAGTTTTGAATTTGAGAAACCCCGCTCTGCAGGTTAGCAGTTTAAAAATCAAATTAGCATTCAGCAAAATTCAGTTTAATTGCAAGATGAAGTGAGCATTTTTAGTGATTTCAACGATAATTTAGCATCTTACAGTGTTTCAGTGTCTTTATTAACATCAATTATCTATTGTCGATGTGTAGAAATATTGGTTTATGAAGATTTCTGGTACATAGACGGACAAATGGGTTATACTGTGGTACAATCATCTGAAGAGGCTCAATTAATTCTTATGCCATAACAGTTATTTTTATTTGAGTTAGAATTGCTACTCTACTTCTTATATAGAGGATTATTTACTTTTCACAATAAAACAGAATTGAAAATATAACTTAATCTTTGTTCAAATTTTTAATCTATTTTAAAAATAATAGGTGGCATGGTCTTAGAAGAATATTTTTGTTAGCATGGCTATTGTTACAATACCCTATGATTTTATTTTTGGGTTACTGGGGCAAAATGAGAAAGAAGAAAATTTTTCCTACCAGTTAAAGAAAATGGAAATGAAAAACACCTGCTTCAGGGTAGAAAAACAAATGATTCTGTTTATTTACTAGTGAGTGAGTTAAATGTTTATTGAGGACTATCTTGTTCACTTTCTCTAGAGCAGTAAATAAGATAGAACTTTTTATGATATTGTTTTTGGAATTATTTGGAAAATAATAAAAGTTTAAAGCATGAGACTGAAATTAATTTTATATATCTGTAGTAAACCCTGTACACACAGGTATAATGCCTGGTATTTACAACTATAGAGACTTATATAAAATATGTAGCCAATTGTGTGACCCTAATCCTATTCCCCAAACCACCTCTTCAGTTTTGAGATAATTAAATACTTTAAGATCATCAGTAAATGGTTTTATGCAATGAAAGATTTCTTTTTTACTCAGCACACATTGAACACCTAATAAGTGCCATGCTAGTCTGGAAACAAGGCACATGAACAGGAATCAGGAATAATCCTGCCCTCCTGTGCAGCTGTGGGAAGAGACGATGGGGACAGGAAAGAGAGACAGAGAGGGGAGTATTGAAAGTGTCCAGTGGGACAGGAGTGGTGGGAAGACAGAGTTTTGTCAATAGTGAAGTGTTATAAGTGGTGAAAGAGGATAAACAGGTAAATTGTCACTCATACTTCAATTGATCTCTTGTTCTTTACCTGGATTTGTTTGTTTTTAACTCTTTCTGTTTGAAACTTTCAGTTCTCAACTGTGTTGTATAATTAATTAGCCTTAGAAAGAGCAGAGTGAACATAGGCTTATGTTTGTTTCACAGCCCCAGGGTTTCCAAGGAAATGAATTATTTGAGCGCAAAACCTGGGCTTTGATTTTCTCACATGCAGCAATAACAAGCGTGTGGTTTCTAGGGCCATTTCTCTGAATAAATCAAGATAAAATGAACAGTGAAAATTCTTAAACATATGTATTTTTCAGTTCCTGTTTCAAAGCTCAATCCTTATCTTAACTCTTAAATAATTTAAATTTGTTGTCTTAGAAGAGATGAAATTGATCCGAACAAACTGCAGAGATCAAGGAGAAGAGAATGTCACTCACTGGCACCTCAATCTCAACATATCCAAAATAGAACATTTTATTTTTCACCCTAAACTTGCTTCTTTCCCCCTACCCATTTTTCCTTGCCTTGATTGTGTCTCCTAGGGCTAGAGCAGGGCCAGCTCCATGGGCATATGACCTGCGCAGTCACTCAGGGCCCGTCCTTTGAAGGCCTCTGTGCTTGGATTAGTTCTCTGTTGTCACAGTCTTGAAATTCTTACTACTTTTTGAACTTGTAGTCCTGCCTTTTCATTTTGTACAGCGCCTTGCAAATACTGTAACCAGTGCTGGGCTGCAGTCTTTGTTAGCCCTTTGTAGCAGCTAATTATTTGACAGTAGAGGAGGGAGATGGATTGACTGTACCAGAAGGGATACCAAGGACTTTAATAACCTGAGGTCTGGTAGTTCCCATACTGCACTCTGGAGATAAAAGCTCAGGTCCTGAATTTCCAGGCTGGCAAATATCCAATTCCCAGAGAATTTGGTGATTTTACAAGATTGTCCTAGGACTGATTAAGATATATTTAGTGAAGGATATTAGTCTATTTTAAAGAAAAAATTGTATTACACCCAATATTTTCCAGATTTTTAAAGGTCTTAGACCTATTTTCATTTTTTTCCTGGTTGGGGGCTTTAGGCCAATTTCACTACTCTCTTTTATAGTAAGCATCAAATCAATTAAGCAAGAAATAAGATTTCCTTTCAACAGGAATCAATATCTTTCATTCCATTTTGATCTATAAGTTATATTTCTGTTATCTTTAGTAAATGTGGAATGCAATTTGTGATTTTAGGGTTTTTGTGTCTGTGTGTGCATGTCTGACCCTGTAGGGTCATTAGAATCCAGGTTGGCTGGTATATTTCAGTAATATTATAAACATCTTTGAATTGTATTATTTCAGTACTACTACCCAGTACTTCTACCACTATCAAGTACCCAGTACTACTACCCAGTACTTCTTCAGAAACTTTACCTAGAGACTTTAGAGTATACTAACTTTGATAATAATAATAGTTATTATTTTTATTTTGCTTTGCTAGTTCTTTTGCACAGAACTTTTCGGTCAAATTCATCTCCAATTGCTCCTGACAAACACATACATAATTCAGATCTTTGTTCTTGTGATTATTTTCCTCTGTACAGTTTTATATCATTATCTCTGCAATCTTTGAAATCTGCTGAATTCTTCCACCATTCTCGTACAAATGAAAATAAGCAGGGGCAAAAATACTGATTTATGTAGCAGTTTCTTAGAAACTACTTGTCTTGATTTATTGTTGCTAATTTATCGAAGTCCTAAATCTATTTTGTTTCTAAAGTGTTATATTTTGTTAGATACTGAGTTTAAATTTTGGTTTAAACAGGAGAAATTCTGTAGGGAATTAGTCCCTTAACCTCCGCTTCTACATAGCTATATGTTTTACTGCTGCAAATCCAGCAGAGGGAGCCCGAGTTAATGAACGAATCTTTCTCTGGAGCTGTTTTGATGACTCAGAACTATCAATTCATAGTCAAAAGGTGTTTTTTTTTTCCTTTGGGTGGTGAAGGGTGTAAGGATATGTGTGCTCCGTGTGTAGGTGTGTGTATGTGTGTTTAGGGAGAGTAGAAGGAGGAAGCAAAGTAGAAGGCAAGAATTGTGTAAAGTTTAAGACATACTGGAAATGTGGAAGATATATTACATCTTCTGAAGGAAAATGACAGAATTGAAGGAGAGAAGGATTTGATTTTTAGATCCTGAGAAAGTGCTTTAATGTTAAATGCATAAAACTACTTTTTTCTTACTTCTCCAGTTAACCAGTTCTCACTTTAAAACATTTCAGATGGAATCCTTATACATTTCCATTTCTTGTGATTTTTATATTTAAGGCAGTTTCCCAATGACAGTCTTTTAAATTCCCTTCTTCAGTCCTTTATCTCACTGGCCTACACATTGTATGTATATCTGAGTGTAGAAACTCTTAGAGGCTAAGTTTAGGTGAATATATATTCGATAGATTAATCAATTAGTCCACCAACCACAACCAAACATTATGTATTGAACTTTTAGTACTATGTGACATGCTGAGTGTGTGTGTGGGGTGGGGGGTGGGTTGGGGGGGGAGGGGAGGTGGCAGTGGAAAGGGAAAATTAAGATTGTTTTCTGCCGAGTGAACTTCAGTGTAATAAATACATTTGATTGGTAAAATACCAAACATTATGTAACCATATTCTAAGCAATAACTCAAAGTGCCCACCAAGTAAACTAAATATAATGTAGATGTTCAGAGAAGAGATATACAGATCCTTAAGTTAGCTGGAGGAGTCTGGGAAGACTTCAGGAAGATACAGACTGCCAGGACTTGAATGATGACTGGTTTTGTGCAGACTGAGAGGAGCCAAGTGAGGCCTTCTATGCTGGGGAAGCAACATAGGAAAGGCTCTGAAAAATAAAGTGTGGTTTGTGGTGGGGATACAGGGTCAGTGTGTGGGATTACGCTGTTCATGTACTTCAAACCTCTAGGGGGCGCCATTCACATTAAGATATTAAGCCATATGTGAAAGCTCTTCCTGGAGGTACCCAGTGGTCTAGAATGAGTTCTGGAGTGATTGTGCTTGTGGAGAACAGTGGTTCCTGACCCTTTGTATATTCTGATGTATCAGTTATGCTACTGAGTGGAATCTCTAAAGAGGCAGAAGAGCCCAATGGATACAGATTGGAATGTATAATCAGACAGCCTGTGTTTGAATACTGGGTTCATAAAAAAATAGCTGTGTGATCTAGGACAAGTTTCTTAACATCTCTATTCGATAGTTCCCTCTTCTGTAAAATGGGATGATGATAATAGTATCTACTTCATGGATGTATCATGGTTAAATGAGATAAAGTGCCATATGCTTAAAAGAATGCATAAATGTGAGGTTGTTAATAGAATAAAACTTAAAAAAAAAAAAAAAAAAGACTAAAGCCTAGTGAGCCCTGACTATTAATTGTTATTATCAAAAAGTGAAGGGGAGCAGATGTGGCTCAAGCAGTTGAATGCCTGTCTCCCACATGGGAGGTCCCGGGTTTGGTTCCTGGTGCCTCCTAAAGAAGACAAACAGACAATGAGCAAAAACAATGAGCCCATACAATGAGCAAAACAATGAACAGACAATGAGCAAAACAAAGAAACAAAAAATGAGAGGAAGAGGATGGGGCTCAAGCAGTTGAGCGCCCGCCTCCCACATGGGAGGTTCCGGGTTCAGTTCTTGGTGCCTCCTAAAGAAAAAACAAACAGACAAGCAGCAGACAACAAGCAAAAACAATGAGCAAAAAAAAAAAAAAAAAAAAACAACGAGCAAGGAGATGAGGGAGCCTTCTCAGGGGGAAAAAAATAAAGCTAATTGAAAGCAAATATCCTTCTTTTTCAAAAGCATGGCCTTTCTTGTTTCATTAAAAAAACAAAGATGACTCTCATTTCAGTAAGAGTAATGCTCCCCTGGGAATTTGGTGGTCCTGCTTGTGCTTGTTGTCTTTCCACCCTTTCTAGCTTTTTTGAACCATGGGCAGAATGTAAGTGCCATGAGGGCAGAGACCACGTCTGCCTTGATCACTGTTGTGTCTCCTGTGCCTGGAAGTCAATGTTTTTTGAATGAATGAGTCAGTGATTGCATCAAGGCATGATTTTGAAAATTACCGCTGTCTAGTTCTACAAATTTGTTAGCAGTCCTGGCCCTAGTGTAGGTGAAGCAGGCATTACTACAGAATGCCTTGAGAGATGTCTAATTAAATATCTTCCCTGGTGATTTATCATTGCCATAAAATGAAAATCAGTTATATTTTAGATCACTTTATAGTTTAAAAATACTCTGATGCCTCATGTAACTTCCCATAGCATTCATATGAATGTTATTTCTACCAATTAATAGACTTGTTACTGAGTCTCAGTAGAGTTAAATGACTGGCTCAATGTCATACATGAATTATTATAGAGGAGTTTGACTACAACTGCAATTGATTTTCTTGTGTTGATTTTTGTGGGACCATACTTTTCCTCCTACCTTACTTGAAAGCCTCACCATTATATTCACTTGGGAAAAATAGGGGCCATTCTATATTTTCATGTTGGTGTACATTAGTTTATGAGATTAGATAGAGGTTACCTCGGAAAACCCTGACAGGCTCTTATAGGATGTGATACTGAGCAGAACCTTGAGGTGGGTAAGAGGAGTGGGAAGAGTTACAACCAACCTTGGCTACTCATAAAAATCATGTTTATTCTATTGGAAATGGAAGCTTGAATAGGATGTTCCAGTAGGGCTTCTGAATAAAGACAGTAGGAGTGTGGAAAACAAATAAGACAGGGAAGGTTGGAAAATAAAGGCATAACAAATCATAACTTTAAATAGGTCTGGCCTTGCTGTTGGGTCAGCTAGAAACCTAAAGCTAACTGAAGGACTGGAATTGTGTCTGAAATACTATGGGAGGGGAGAGTTTGGTAAACCCCGTTGTTTAGTTTCAGTCAATCTTGATTTTGGAGAAAAGCCTTCATCAAATATGATGACAATGTTAATAATCTGCCAGTGTTTCTATTATGATCTGAGGCATGCCTGGAAATGGTTTTGCCTAATAAATTTTCCCAGTATTGGCTTTCTATTCTACATTTCTGATATCATGTAATTAATAATGGGCTGTTTGAAAAGAAGTAAAAATGTCTATTTAATGAGATTATTGAAATATACATTGCCATCTTCTTTTAGGTGCTTAGTAATTACAAATATAATTGAACTCAATTAACCTTTGTGGATACTTCTATTACATAACTTATCATGGTCGGTCCCATTTTAGATTTATCTATGGATCCCTGACTAACTTATGGAGGAAATTTTGGTTCTTTACAGTATCTAGCAGAGAGCTTTGCCCATAGTAGATGTTTAGAAGATATTTCTTAAAAGGTTTGGCAGTTGTAGCAGTTTGATATTGTTTATGAATTCCAAAAATAGATATTGGATTATGTTTGTGAACTGGTCTTTTCTTCTGGGCATATTATACTGTATTGGATTCAGAGGTTTCACTTTTACTTGATTAAATTATGATTAAGGCTTTGACTGGGCCATGTCAGTAGGACGTTGAGTCTCCAGCCCCTTGGTGGGTGGGGACTCATAGAGAAAACTATACCACAGAGCAGAGGAGTTTATTGGAGTTTTAATGCTGGAGCCTGGGAAGTAAGCACACAGAGGAGCAGAGAGAAGGCTTGATTAGACATGGCAGAGGCCCCGGGAAGAGAGACGAGCTATTTGCCTGAGAGTCTACAGCTGGCCTTGTGGAAATAGCAGAGCAGCTGAGCCCGGAGAGAGGCAAGCCCCGGAAAGAGAGGAACCCAGAAAGCCTGAACCCTTGCAGATGTTGGCAGCCATCTTGCTTCAATACGTGGCCATAGACTTTGGTGAGGGAAGTAACTTATGCTTTATGGCCTGGTAAGTGTAAGCTCTAGCCCAAACAAATACCCTTTATAAAAGCCAAAAGATTTCTGGTATTTTGCATCAGCAACCCTTTGGCTGACAGAAGTTAAACACTTTTGCTTTTTTAAAGAGATGCAAAATAATACCATGATGGAGCAGAAACAGAAACAAGAGCTCCTCTGAGGTACTAGATATTTGGCAATAATTTGTTTATTGTTGTACCATTTTTTAAAGTGACTTAGTTACCTATAAGATAGGGATTAATTCAATTCCATTCCAGAGCAGCATTCGAAATAACTAATATAAAGGAAACGATCATAAAACAAATTAAATCATTGTAGGAAAAAAAAAAGAAAGAAAAAAAAAACATGAAAAAAATCATAATAGGAATGCAAAAATGGAAATTGGACTTGATATATAGAGCAATGATTGTGCTTGCCTTTTTCACAGTAGCATAGAATGCCTGGCGCTTTGTAGGTGTTCAGTAAATGTTGTTGCTTTTTGTGTATGGTGTGTGTGTGTGTGTGTGTGTATTTCAGTTAGTCAAAACAGGTTTTTAAAATGTGTTGGTGAGGAGATGGTGGGACTGCTAAATTGTCAGAGAAATCAACTTTGTATTTCTTTCCTTGTTTTTGATTCTTACTGTATGTGATGGAATTAGCAACCTCAATTTCTATTGTGCAAGATTTTCTTATATTCAGAGAAACATCATATAAGTAGTTAGCATTAGAAATTTGAGGTGGTTTATTTTAGAATCATTTAATAAAATTTCCTATAACTAAAAATCAGTGCCTTCAGATTAAGTAGCTCATTAAATGTCTGAAAAATGTGAAATTTTAAATCCTTAACCCATGCTATATAAAAAAATTAACTCCAGATGGATTAAGGATTTAAATGTCAAAAGCAAATCTTTAAACAGTAGAAAATATAAGTAAATGTGTTTTTGACCTTGAAGGAGGAAAATATTTCTTAAATACGGCAGAAAATATGTTGACTATAAAATAAAAGATATAAAATTTACTATATAAAAATTAAGAACATTGGTTCCTCAAGAGACCCCTTAAAGAAAATAAAAAACCATATCATGAATCAGGAGAAGATATTCTCTATATACAAAACTGAAAAAGGATTGGAATCAAGAGCACAAAGAAACATCTCAAATTAGTAAGAAAAATGGGCAAAATCCATTCATGGACATTTCACAGAAGAGGAAATTCATATGACCAACAAACCTATGAGGAGATGTTTATTGTATCATATCACATCCATGGTCATGGAAATGCAAATAAAGACCATAATACAATATCAATTTACACTCTTCTGACAAAAATTTTTTAAAGATTTGATAATACCAACTTTTATAGAAGATAAAGATCTCCTGGGTGATTTTTGCTGGTGGGAGTGCAAGTTGGTGAAATCGTTTTGGAAAACAGATTGGTATTATCTCCTAAAATTGAACATTCACATACCCTCTGACCCATAAATTCCACCTCTAGGTATATTCCTAGTAAAACTCACATGTATAACAGATAACGTGTACAAGGATGTTCATATCAGTGCAATTCAAATAAGGAGCAAACTGTAAACAACCCAAATACACATCAGCAGGAGAGTGGATGAAGAAGCTGTAGCATATTCACAATAAGATATTACACAGTAGCCAAATAAATGAATTACATTTACAAATATAGATGAATCTTAGCAATATGATACTGAGTTTTAAAAAAGTAGTTCTAAAAAATTACATATGGTATAATACCATTTTTATAAAGTTAAAAACAACTAAAATGTTCGTTTAATAAATGCACATAGAAGCAATAATTCTAAGTAATAGGTTAAACTAGGGAATGTGAATATGATATTCATTGTGGTTTGTTTCAGACCATAAGATCCAGGTGGCATGTCATATGAGGTGACCATGCAGTTGGATATGGGTTGTGATTAGAGTACTATTATCTGTTTTAGATATACATTATTATTATTACATTATTAAAAATGACTAAATAAATAAAAGTGGGTTATACAAGTACCAATAATGAGAGTATGTCCTGATCCAAGGTTTATGATTAATACAATTCTATGCACCTTGGCTCAAAGAGATGAAAAGATTAGTTTCTAAAATATATGAATATCAAGGAAATTTATATTTAGATGTATTTCAAGAGTTGACATAAAGGCTATATATTGTTACTCTATTTACACTATTTGTCAGTGTATTTTTAGATTATATGTTACATGAAAAGCATTTTTTTATAGCTTATTCCCAGATTAACTGTGACTCTCACCTGAAAGATAACATAGGAATCATTCTATTTTATTTTCTTGGGGGCTCATTTTAATTATATTTAGTTATTTTTTTCTAACAAAAGAGTTAAGATAGTATCCGAAGCAACTTTTTAATGTAAAAGTATTTAAAACTCATAAAGATCAGATCTTTGAAACATTTGAAGTGCTAAGCATTTCAAGTTTCAGCCCAGACAGATCTAGTAGAAACCTGCAGTCTTGGGTGGAATACTTTGGGTCCACTATGTGGAATTTCAGATCTAAATATATTTCCTAAAATATATAGTTATATTTAGAAAACAAAATTGGAAGCACCCTACAATAGCACAGTTAAATCTGTTGTGAATTGTTGCAAGCACAATATAAACATAATGTGGTATATACAAGATCCGAAGCAAACACAAGAACTAAATGATAAAAGAAATTTCAGCTTATAAGAACAACTAGCAGTCTTTAGAATTTGGAAATACTGTTTTGTAATGAAACCCAGACATTTATTTATGTCTTTTTCTCTGACTGTGATTCATATGACTTAGCTCTATTAAAGAGTGCCTGCTGTTTTCCAGGCTCTGTTCTAAGTGCTGGGATACAGTAATAAAGCTCAGAGTCTGTTCTCACAGTGTATGGACTAAAGCAGCAAGGACCCAAAATTAGAGGAAAAATTTCCTGATATTAAATTTACAAATTCCATTACTTGCAAATCCCGATCGTTTTTACTAAGGACAAAGGGCTCCTTCCTTAATTGCTTGGGGGATTAACCACTGTTAATCCAGAATCTAGAGCATACTATATGGAGGTGAGCACATGAGGAACAGGTTAATTGCCAGATAACTTCTGTAATTAGTAGCATCTGTCATTGTGACAATTGATCAGGGGCTCGATTTGGAACCACTGTTTTCTTGTCCACAGGTCTTGGTATTGCCTAAGATATGTCTCTTCCAGTTGTAGTCCTGTGGGCCTCTTGCCCCTAGATGTCAGCTGCTCCAGAAGATGGCTGTCTTTAGGGGTGCTCCTGAGGGCCCCTCAAAGTGAAACCAGCCACACAGTACACATTTGAAGTAAAAGGGTCCTAAACATACCCTCAAATGTTGTGAAAGTCTGATAAGTTATTTTCATTTGTTTTAGAACAGACAAAAGAACTACTATTTCATTTTATTTAAAAAGTTATTTGGATGTGACTTTCCTAGGTTAACTAATGATTCCTCCCTGTCACCCTACTAATTTTCTGTTATTTCCTTCACTCTTGTTAATTTGGGAGGCTAGACCACAGAAAAATGCAGAGAACAGGGGAGCCAAAATTATTTTACTGATGTTGAGCCATCTAGACTTGATGGGGCTTTTGGGGATGGCACTAAGGAATACCCAGCAGTAACATCCTTTGGCCAGTGAACATGGTCCAGAAAGGAAGCTAGATGTCTGAGTGTATACCATTGTAGGTACATGGTGTTTGTGGGTCAGATTCACTCCCTCCTCCCTGAGCCTTGGCACAGTATAAGCTTCGTCCACACTTAGGATACAACCTTGGGAAAGCAGGACTATGGGTAGAATGGTTCTGAGTGTGTGTGTGGGGTGCATCTTTAAATTTACTGAGATAAATATTTTCATCATACATTTATAGAAATATATCAAAATACACAAGTTGTATTTCTTGCATACTTGAGTTTATGGCCTGTGATCTGGGCCTGGCACCAGTAGATTCCATATATTTCAGTTTAGACACAATGGCCTCTGCTAACAAGGACAGAAAGATTGAGCTGCAGCATGTTTTGATCTAAGGCTAGAGACTCATGAACTGTAAAAATTCTACCATAGCTCTTATAATATGCTGTCATAAATGGAAAAACAATCAGTACAGTGTGAAATACTGGCCTCTGCAGCAGCATGAAGATGATCTGATATATAAACTTGGAGGATAGGGGGCTGGGATGGGAAACATATACAATCTTAGTGGAAATGGGAAGGTGACTCTCAGCAGTTATCAGTTTGATGATTTTTTCCTGTTAGCTTGAATCTATTAAAAGTTTCTTTTCTAGACTTGAGGTTTAATAAAAATGGAAAATAGCTAATTATAGGGGAGATACTACTCAAAGGAGGCCAATATTTAGAGAAAATATTTAAATATTTATAAGAAAGATGTAATATAAGTTTTAGAAATTAGCTTTGGTGTAATTGGCCAAAATTACACTGCATTTCAATGAGTAGATCAGCTCATTTCTAATCAAATGGAGCCCTTGAATTAAAATTTCACATATGAGAACTATGACAAAAAAATTATTGATAAAAATAAAGTTCTTGAAGAAATCTTCAGGAACTCTTAGTGTTATGAAACATTCCAAGAAAAACATTCCCACAATTGTAATAGTGACAATTTATAGAAATATTCCTGGTAATATGGTGATTAAAAGCATGGGCTTTGAATTTAGTGGACTGATGCCTTTACCATTTAGTAGCTGTGTGAGCCTGGGCAATTTAATTTGCCTTTCTGTAAAATGAGAACAAGAGCACCAATTCCATAGTGTTGTTATAGATTTAAAATCTGATCACATAATTAATGCACCTGGCAGTCATTTTTATTATTATTAAAAGTTTTACTAATTGGAGATTTTTGGCAGCCTGTCCCATGATATAAAATGTTTATCTTTGTAGGTTTAACAAAATAGCTTCAATTTATTGAGGCTATATGATTTTTGCATTTTCTAAGCAATTTATTTTTGCTATACATTAGAAATCATTGATACATGATAAAGCTTTCATATGGAAATGAATCATAAGATATGGGGGAAAAAAGCCATGATAAAACAGTGAATGGAAGTAAAAGTTCTTTAGACAATACTTCTTATAGTTTCTTAAGCAAAACAGATAAAGATAACTTAAACCTCTTCTGTCAGATACTAATGATAATAATAACAGTAAGACTACAGTAATTTGCATTCTAGTTAGTAGCATTTTTACTTCAGTCATCCAGGGGACCTTAACTAAAATGAAATGGTCAGCTTTTATATATTAAGTCAGGAAAGAAGAAATGGCTGTTATGAATTTATACCTAGGAAAATATAAATGCAGAGAAGTTAAGTAAGTGTGGTTATATCATCCTAATGAAATGACTCTTCTTCTAAGCCTTCTATTTCAGTTTCCTTTCTGAATGCAAGCTTATTTAAGAAAATAATCTTCACTCATTTCCGTAAGTCAGAATTCTGACATATATCTAAGGAAAATGTTGGCATTTATTAGTTAACTAGATTAAAATTAAGAAAACATGCCATTAAAAAGTCTTCAGAATTCACTGCTTTTATTCTTTTTTATTTGATTTTTAAAAATTGTGGTAACATATATAGCATAAAACTTACCATTTTAACCACTGTTAAGTGTAAAATTCAGCGGCATTAATTACATTCACAATGTTGTGCTACTGCCTAAAATTTTTCATTACCCAAAACAGAAACTCTGTTCTCCTTAAGCAATAACTCTCCTTCCTCTCCTCTTAACCCCCTAGCCAATCCACTTTCTGTCTTTGCGAATTTGCTTATTCTAGATATTTCACACAAGTAGACTCATGCAATACTTGTCCTTTTGTGTCTGGCCTATTTCACTTACCATAGTTTTCAAGGTTCATATATGTTGCAGCATGTGTCAGTTCTTCATTCCCTTTTATGGCTGAACAACTTTCCATTGTATGTATATGTACTTGGGTTGTTTCTGCCTTCTGTCTACTGTGAACACCTCTGCCATGAATATTGGTGTACAAGTATCTGAGTCATGGCTTTCAATCCCTTCAGGTAATATACCTAAGAGCAGACTTGCTGGATCATATGGCAATATGATGTCTAACCATCTGAGGAACACCAAACTGTTCTCCACCATTTCACATTCCTATCGGCAATGTGTAGGCATTCCAATTTCTACACATCCTCACCACCACTTGATATTTTCAATTAAAAAAAAAAAAAGCTATCATAGTAGGTATAAAGTGACATTTAATTGTGGTTTTAATTCACATTTCCTTAATGAATAATGATGTTGGGCATCTTCATGCAGCCTATTGGCCATTTGTATATCTTCCCTGGAGAAATGTCCATTTAAGTCTCTTGCTTATTTTTAAATTGAGTTGTTTGTCTTTTGTCGCTGTTGAGTTGCAGGAATTCCTTATCTATTCTAGTTATCAAATACTATCAAATATATGATTTCCAAATATTTTCTTCCATTCTATAGATTTTCTTTATACTTTCTTGATAATGTCCATTGATGCACAAAAGTTTTTAATTTTGAAGTCCAATTTAACTTTTTCTTTTGTTGTGTATGCTTTTGGTGTCATATCTAAGAATTTATTGCCAAATACAAATTCTGAAAATTTCTTCCTATGTTTTCTTCTTAAGAGTTTTTGGCTTTGGTTCTTATATTTAAGTCATCGATTCATTTTGAGTTAATTTTTGTATATGGTATGAGGCAGAGGTTCAATTCCATTCTTCTGTGTGGTCTAACCAGTTTTTCTCATGCCATTTATTGAAAATACTATTATTTCCCCATTGAGTGGACTTGATGTCCTTGATGAAAATTAGTTGATCATAGATGTGAGGGTTTTTCTCTGGACTCTCAATTCTATTCCATTGGTCTATGTGTCTATCCTTATGCCAGGACCACACTGTTTTGATTACTTTAGATTTGCAGCAAGTTTGGAAATCAGGAAGTGCGAGTCCTCTAACTATGTGTTTTTTTTTTTTCAAGATTGTTTTGTCTATTTGGAATTCCTTGCAGTTCCATGTGAATTTGAGGGTTGGCCCTTCCATATCTGCAAAAAGGCTACTGGAATTTTGATAGGGATTTCATTGAATCTGTGGATTGTTTTAGGTAGTATTGACATTTTAACAATATTAAGTCTTCCAATCCATGAACACAGGATCTTTCCATTTATTTAGATCTTTAATTTCTTTCAGCATTGTTTTGTAGTTTTCATTGTACAAGTCTTTCACAACCATAACTTTATTCCTATATATTTTATTCTTTTAGATGTTAATTTAAATGGATTTGATTTCCTTTTTGGATTGTTCATTGCTGGTGTATGGAAACACAATTGATCTTTGTTTGTTGATCTTTGCTTTTTATTTTATTTCTTTATTAGCTCTGGTAACTTCCCTGTGGGTTCTTTGGGATTTTCTATATCTAGGATCATGTCATCTGTGAATAGAGATAGTTTTACTTCTTCCTTTCTGATTAAGATGCCTTTTATTTCTCTTTCTTGCCTACTTGCACTGGCTAGAATTTCTAGTACAATGTTGAATAACCATGGTGACAGTGGGCATCCTTGTCTTTTTCCTGACCTTAGGGGGAAAGCTTTCAGGTTTTCACTGTTGAATACTATGTTAGCTACGGGTTTTTCATACATGCCCTTTATCATGTTGAGATGATTAAAGAAGCTCTCTTTAATCCCTGGTTTTCTGAGTGTTTTTTTTTTTTCATTTTTTTAAGAAAAGCTACTGGATTTTGTCAAATGCCTTTTCTACATCAATTGAGATGATTGTGTTTTTTTTTTTCTTTCCCCCATTCTATTAATGTGGTCTACTGCATTGATTTTCTTATGTTGAAACTCTTGTGATGATCCTGTCCATTTGCTCTAGGGCAGCTTCCAGTGTGAGACTAGGATCAGAAGCCATTGACTCCTTTTGCCTTTTTAGTCTCTTACTCTTCTTACGGGGTGCTGGGTCTCAGCTCCTCTACAAGCAGCTCAGGTGCTTGTAGATCCTGTGTTCCTTCCACCTCGAAATATGAGAACTGAGAACCAAACTGTAGGCCACTACATGAAGTAATGATCATGACCAAATGATCATTACTTCATTCTTGAAACAGAATTTGGTTTACTTGGAAAAACAAAGTGCAATCCAAATTTCAGACTCAAAACATTTATTTGATGTTCCTTTTGGTAATTTTTCTTTTTTTCTCTTTTGAAATTTTGGAGAAATGATGTAGCTTTATTACCTTTGGTCTGCACTCTCAATTCTTTCCGGAACATACTAGAGATATCTTATACAAATTGGATAAAGGCCTAAATTTTTTATTTGCTTTTAATTTTTATTTCCAGGGGAAGGTAGACGATGAACCTTAATGCTATAAGAACACGAAAGCAAAACCCAATGCATGGGGGAGTGAGTGTAGCTCAGTGGTTGAGCATCTGCTTCCCATGTACAAGGTCCTAAATTTAATCCCCGGTACGTCCTAAGTTTAAAAAGAAAACCAAAAAACACACAACAGAAAACCCCAAATGCATGAAGAGCATTGAAAAAGCAGAACTTTTTTCCTTAGGGATTTTGTCTTCACCTTTGCCAACGATGAGAGCAGCAGAGAGGATGATAATGAGTTAATAAAAGAAGGATAATATTTCTTGAGAGATTCTTTGTGGAGTCAAAAGGTAGCAGTGGTCTTTTGGAAATAAAACACTACTGCAGTAAAATGAAGCTCTTTTACAGGTCTCTCAATTGATGATACTACTTCTACATTGAAGCTATTTTAACTTTTAATTTGCTGAAAGGCAAACAAGGCAGATGTCTTCACAGTGGGATGTTAGGGGTGAGTGTTAGAGGAACAGCTTCTCTTTTGATGCAGATTAAAGGAGAACATACTAAAGAAAAGTATACTGTTACTTTCCGAATTTTCAGCAAGCAGGCCAGAGTGTCATCTTTAGTGATTCTCTTATACTTTCTTTTAATTTGCCAAACACATCAGATCTGAGGGCAGATTTCAGATCTGACAGCATTGAAATTCAAGTCAGGAATCTGAAGCATCCCTTTCCTCTGTGTCTCCCATCCACCTTACCAAACACCAAAAACCAGAAAACTTTTTAGATAATGTCTGAATTTAGGATTCTACTTAGTGTTTTCATTAAACCTTTATTCTTTTCTTTACAATATTCCTTCTTATCATAGCATTTTCCCAAAAGAATTGAAGCACATTTAGTAGGAACTAAGATTGCACATATTTTTTTCTTAAATAGGAAGTGTATTATTTGTAAGCATAGCATTTGATCTGCTAATGGCAATAGCCTCTGGATGATCCCTTTTGAAGTTGCCCTCTAAAAGTCTCCTCATAAAGCATTGCTTTCTGAATTATCCCCTTCTGACTTCTGGTGGTTTTGTTTTATTTGGCTATTGATTGGTATTACACATCCCTCTTAATGCTAACATAAGATGATGCTTTATCAGAGCACTTAGTGGAACATTACTGTATATAGGTAGAAAGTTCATTAGATAGTTTGAACTACGTGTCTGGAATGCATCATCAGCCAAACGTGTATTCTAACTATAGGACTGATTTGGAATTTTGGTAAGTCTACTCATTTAACTTAGCTCCATTATACATTTTGTCTTTTTTAAGGTAACATGCATTATTTAGATGAATGCAAAAACTCCCCTCTGTATTCAACACAATACATTTTTAATGGCTAATGATTGTAAAGGTAGACTCATACAGAAGAGTAAAAAACATTTCCCTTTGGTTATCATTATAAATTTACTTCTGAACAAATTAAAAATGAAATCATCATCCCTCTCAGAAATGGGCTGGAAAACAAAGGCTTATTAAGAATTTGCTTTTCCCTTGATGAAATATATTATCAATAATCATTGCAGTCCTTAATGCATGTGGTTTGGCATGGCATATTAATTTGTGCTAATTTAATGTTTAGAAACTGTTTCTGTTTTTGTTTTTGATTTTCTTTTCTACGGACTCCCAGTGGTTCTGTAAATAAGTAAGCTTTATTATGGTAATCACTCTGATCCTGTATGGACCTGGCCTATTATAAAAAGTGACACTTTGACCAACTTGTGCCTTTAGTTGTGCTGTGTCTTTCCTTCTTTAATCAACCGTTCAATTCAGAATGATTGCTCTTGGCTAAAATCACTGTGAATTAATCAGTATTATGTAAAAGAAAACAAGACTGTTTCATTAGCACCTTTTGCAGAACAACAGCATTCCAAATTCAACTGTGAAAGCTATTGTGAAGATAGGATTAGCTAAATGGCACGTTTGTCACTTTTTTTCTTTTAATTATTACTTACATTCTCTCAAACGATCTATTTTTAGGCTTATTTTGCTCTATTAAAATTATCACTGTTCACTTAAAATATCACTTGCTTCAATTATATTGTTGTAGGATCCTGCAAAATGTTAAACTTGGCATTGCTAACTCAAAGGTGACTTGTGGCACAGGAATGATTTATGCCCATGGAATTGCAGAGGTCTAAAAATAGGGCTTGATGTTACATTAATATGTACTGCAGTACACAGGCACAATAGGGTTAGAGGAGGATGGGACTTCATCCCTAATGCTCAGTTTTCTGGTTTTTGTCTCTGATTCTTAGCAGCACCTGAATAATTAGTCATTGCTTATTTGTCATCTGTAATCATTTCCTATCAGTGCTAATCCATCCTGCCCCCACTAGCTCCCAGGTGTTTATGATGAAGCATGTAGTCTGTAAATAGCCAGCCTGCATAATTCTAGTTGCTGTTTTAATTTGAAGATCTCCTCCGTATATTCGACTGGAGAATAGCAGATCATTGCTGCTAGGTTCTGATGGGGTAAGTATGCAACTTGGACTTTAGATTGAGATCAGAAATAGTATATATTCCAAGGAGTCTCTGTTAGCAAGGTGAATGCAGGCAGTTCTGTGGAGGCAACATTTCTGAATGAACAGCAAGCAGGATTTTGGTCAATGTTTTTTCTGCCGTGGTGCTTGTGATTTCAGTTGTAATGAGTGTGAGATGGCAGTATTGAAAGCTGCTTTTCTTCAACCTTTCTGAGTGTGAACTCTGATCAGAGTGGAAGTCTTGTAATTGAGTTCACACATTTTTTGTCAACAAGGCTAGAAGTTGCATGAGTATAATGTTGTGCTAGAGAAAGAGAAATAGAGGCTAGTACCATCCAGAATATATATGGAGACTTAGGAATTGGGTAGTTTCTCTCCCTGTTGGAGGGACTGGAGTAGACTGGTGAAAAGGCAGATAAAAAGGTGATGGAGAAACTGATGCTCAGGATAGCATTGAGTTTTCTTTAATGAAATCTATAAGGACCAAATATGGTAGCTATAGGATTGCCTAAATATCATGAGTTTCTAGCTTATTTTTCCTCTACTATAATATACTTTTTCATTTTTATCTGACATTAAGCTGATGAAGAAGTTGGGTTCCAGGTGTATCACTATCCTATAATAAAATACATGCTCAGATTTTGGAGGTTTCTGTGAAGTTCTGCTAAGCAGTAGTAATTTAGAATTGTTCTGACACAATTGCTATATAGGTAGCTTGGCTCTTGGAGTTTACTGGAAAAGATCTCAGTGCTCACCATCTCAGTGATAATTTTACATCTCTGTATCTGCTTCTGGTTTACTGTGGTGTAACAATGTGGAACACAAACTAGTCACCAACTGCCAATTTAAATACACACTCGGGGAATAATCTAATTTTCAGGGAGTATTAACTTGATCTTAATAACTTGATGTTTAATTTAATTTTAACTTTAAGCTATACTTTTTGAAGAAAAATATCTCACATTTTCACAGTACGAACTATTGAAAAGTCAAGATACTGTGGCTGATTTTTTTAATGGACCCAGAAAAGTATTTTAAAAATAGTAATAGTTTCTTCCTGATTGCAGCCCAATCCACTTCAATCCAAATAACAGTGAAGTGAATCTCCCCTGATTACTTACTTTAAACTCAAAGAAAATATAATAAGGGAGGAAAAGCATTAATATGAGGAAAGGAAAAAAAGTGATCTCTGATACTGTTTGCAATTAATTATGCAGCAAAAACATCTTGCTACTACCTTCTTGAGACCAATCCATAATGTTACTTTTTTTTCTGTGAAGCATTCCCTCACCTCCTGTCTCACCCACCAACAGAGTTAATTACTTTTACAACACTTTGTTCACATTTTGTTAGCATTGCTATGTGATTTAGAATTTAATCTATTTTTATATTTTTCTCATTCACTTGACTGTTAGCTCCTTGAGGACAGGGACTATACCTTATTAATTTCAATATACTATTGACTAATGATAAGCCTAGTACTAAACCTAAAGTAGGTGCTCAATGAATATTTAATGAAAAATGAATGGGCTCTCAAATAGAGTCCAGAAATGGTCTATCTTCACTGTGATGAAGTAGAACTTTGTAGGTGGGATGGTGATAGTACATGCTCCTTGAGGGGTTGCTCTTGTAGAATCTGCACCTTTCCTAGTATCCTGTAGACCATCAACCACAAAGCTACCTTGGAACCCACTTGCATTTTATAGTGCTTTGCCTTTCAGGATAGGAGCCAAATCTAAGCTTACGGGAGAACTAACTCTCACTTTAAGGAGTATGTTTGTATCATGAACATGCATCTCCAGGGATATAAAATGCCCTCAATATGTATTTCCAACTAAGTTCAAATTCATAATAAGCATGATTATGAAACAGAGATCTGCCAGTTCTTTGCACCTTTAGTCTCATTTAGGAGACGATCTGATAATTTGGTATCATCCATTGCACTGTATGGGTCAAATCCATTAGTCATATATGCATGGTCTTGGGGTTCTTATGCAGGCTTGGGTTCTTGGCCCAGGAACCTAGTCTATGGAGCACTGGCCAGCTGAGCTGCCCTTATGTTTGAGGGGTGTCTTAGGGTCTTCAGGACTTTCCCAGGTCCTGGTTTATTCTGGGGTATCCTTGAAAAACAATCTCTGATTTGTAGTTATTACTGGATAATCTGCTACTGACCTACGTTATTTCTGCAATGTGAGTGTTTGTTCATGTATAGACGCGCGTCTGTGTGTATGTGTATGTTTTAAGGTGACTCAGTCCTCTATAAGAAACTGTAGGATGAAACTTATCAGTGTGATGAAGACCTCTTTTTCCAAAATATCTCTACCACGTACATAAACTTTCTAAGCCTCAGTTTCGTCAGTTTCTGTGATATGGGTATCAAAACAGTGCAGGCCTCTAAGCCACTGTGTAGATTGGGCAGTACCCCTGTCTATGTCATGAGCTCTGCTGGGATTTGAAGAGCACAATGTGTGTGGCCATTATGGGCTTTCCTTTATGTGCTTAGCATTCAGGAAGTACACACTAAAGGGTGTCCCTTAAAGAAGATTGGGTAGGATAAGAGGTACAATGTAAAGCCATAACAAATACTATTTTAAAGTAATGCTAACAGGTAGGTAAGGGATTGAAATATAATCTATTCCATCAATCATTGCTAGTGTCTATATTTAAGGTATCGACTGGTGTGTTAGAAATCCCAGACCAATTACAATAACATTCCATGTATTTGGAAGTTATTTTTCTATCTCTAATCTTACTTTCTGAAACATCAATTCTTCTGAATATAACTTTTTCTAGAAGGAAACACTTAAACCAAGAGGGCTTCTGGAATAGCTTTTTCAAAAATTTGCACTGATGACACAGAATTGACTTTCTGGGCTCTTCCAGAATTTTAATGACTCTTACTAAACAACGTGGTCATCCTGTTTCGCTGGCCAGAGATCGGAAGACCATACTTGAAGGTGTGTGTGTGCTTGCGCTTGTGTGTGCACATAGCTATGATTACAAGGAGGCAGTGCTTAGTCCTCTACAAACAAGTATGTAATGGGAGCAAGTGGAATAATATGCAGAAGTTTGATAGTAAGGATAAAAAAGAAAGAGATGAAAAAAAAATACCCATGTTGATAATTATCCCTGAGACATTAAGAAAATAGGTTCAATATTCTCTATTTTAAAAGGAAATTTACATCTAAAATTCATTCTTGTTTTATAAGCATTTATTGACTAAAACATGGTCTAAATGAAAAAAGCGTTGGTAGGTAAGAGGACACAGCATGATATGGTGAAATAAACATAGACTTTGGAGTTAGGCTGTGTTTAAATACGAGATCCATCTCTATACTTAGGTGAGTGTGGGCAAGTTCCTTGATGCTGTGAGTTTCAGTTTCAGCATCTGTAAAGTGGTGGTGAGTTTTCTCACCATACTGTGGTGCTTTGTATGGGCTGGGATGTCATCATATATATATATCATATATATATATAGAACTCAGGCATCAGGGGCCTGGCATGTTGCTGCCTCTCAATATATTATCTCCTTGTCTCTTTATATGCTTGGTGAAATTCTTTTATTGAAAACACTCCATTCTCAATGAGATGATACTCAATTAATATTTTTCTGACTGGAAATTGAATTTATTCTGCATATCTCAGACATTAGCTAATCATTAAACTCAATAATTATAAACTTTGAATGATCTAGATATTGCTAAAAGCCTGCAGGTGTGAATTTGTAGTAAAATGCTAGCATGGGCTAATAGTCTTAATACTATTTGTTTTGTAGTTTTGTGAGGTTTCTGGAATGTTATGACTCTCTAATATGAAGAAGGAAAGATACATTTTATTTATTGTCAGTATTACCGAAGTTAAGAAGACTGATCACGTTCTTTTGTTAAATGAAGTTTTTCTATGGTTTAGATAATGGTGCTGGACTGTATTACAATTCTTTTTTACTCTTAGGTGCTTCATGTCATTATTATATATCTTATTGATTTGGAGGATGTTCTGGAGACTTACACTATTGATCAGGCAGTGTTTCTATAGTTTGTGATTTACCAGTTTTTGTTCCTATCATCATTACCACTAGAATCAAATTGAAATGAGACACAGATTCCTTTCTATCATGGAATTTTTTATATCTTTTATGACATGTGCTGGATTAAAGGATTTTATGAGAGGTACCTAATGCCCTTAAATTTATCTAGAATACACCATCTGCTTTGTAATTTCAAGTGATCTATGGTTTATTAGATTAAGCAAACATTTAATGTGTAAATATACTTTAAGAAGCTTCCCACAGGTGTCTAATTAGGCTTTAACTTTTGCCATTAAGAACTAAATCCCATAAAATATACATAGGTCTCCAAGTCATAGTATTATCTCTAAGTATAATTTAACTGGTCAAATCTGAATTCATACTTTTGTTCAATTTCAATTTGAATATCTTTAAGTCTCCTGTAGATTCTGATGTCAGAATATTATATTGAAGAACTGATTCTTAATTTCTTGGGGGTTATTTTATAAGCCTGGACTACTTCTGTTGCAAGTGATGGAGAAATTCAAATGAAACTATTTTCATAAAAATAGAATTTATCAGCTCATCAGCTTGGAAGAATATTGGGCTAGATCCCAGAACTAAGGAAGAGAATGCAAGATTGGAACTAGGGACTTAATGATGGCAGAAATCTGTCTATGTCTTCCTATTTTTCATATGTTCTTCTACTTCATGTGTTTGGCCTATTTTGGAACGACTTTTGCATATGGCGGGGAACACGGCCACTGCAGCCCAATCTTAGCAAACTCCAGAGGAAATAGGGTTTCTTTTTCTTAATGGCCATTATCAGTACCAGGAAAGACTGATTGACTAAGCCTTAGTTATGTGCACAGTTTTGTGGCCGTGGGGCTGAGGAGAAAGCTTACTAGGCTAACATAAACAAAAATTAATGCTTAAATCCTACTGAGATGACCATCTGCAGGAAGGTCTCCAAACACAAATAGCATATGCCTACTATTTCAGGGACAGTCCCGCTTTAAGGATTCATGATTGTTAAGAACCCCTGTGATAAAATGTTAAGACAAATGATTTATCTTTGAAATCAAATTTTGACAAATGTATTTTCACTTCCAAAATAGTACATTCATTCTTGTTAAAAAATACATATACTTTTCCAATAGAATTTAAGGAAATATCTCCTTGGGGAGTGTAAAGAACTTAGTTATCTGGGAACCAACTTCACAGGCTTAAAGATGCTTTAAGCTTTTATGACAAAGAAGCTTCCAAGAACAGTGAACATAGCTGAGAAGAGCCAGAACTTTTCTCACACCAATTATTTGATCTGCATGGAAGAAAAGAGAGAACTCTTGAGAGAAATCATTATCTCCAGTAGGCCAAGTTTTTCCATGAAAAACCAGAGTGAGGCATAAGTGACCTGAGGAGACAGAAGAAACTCACCGAAAAGCAATGGAGTCCACCCGAACTACTACAGGGCCTCTATAATCAGCCTCCTATCTTCCATTTTGGCCCTCTCATTCTTTCCCACAGATGAGATGGAGCCATTATTTAAAAACATTGTCAAGCAGATTGTGTCAATATTGTTCACTGGCCAACACTTGTATTCAAAATATTTAACGTGACCTACAAACCATGATCTAGGTCCTACTTCATTCCTCAACCTCATTGTATGTCAGTTTCACGTACACACATTGGCCTGCTTTTGGTTCCTTGAGTGTGCTCAGCTCTTGATCTTAGCCAAAAGGCCAAGAAGCAATTGTGCCCCACTCTTGCTGTCAGACCTCTGCCCATGTTGTACCTTATGCCTTTCATGCTTTCTTTCCGCTTTTCTCCTGGCTCTTGCCTACTTACCCTTCAGGATTTGGTTTAATTATTACTTCCTCAGAGAGGGCTTCCAGACCCCAAGTCTAAATAAGGTCCTTTCTTTTCTCCCCTCTGAAAATATTGTATTACTGCACGATGTAATGATACATTCATTTGCTTGTTTAGTCTCTCCTCTCCCTTTTGTGTTGCAAGCACCATGAGATCAGGCATCATGCCTGCTTTGTTCATTTGGTTCCTAATGCAGTGCTTAGGACACAATTTTTACTCAATACATGCTTTTTGAGTAAGAATGAAGAAAGGGAAAGAAAAGTCAAGATTAGGAACAGCAGGGGAAGCTGACTACAAAGATTAGGCATAGCAAAGAGGTGGTAAACAGGAGACATTTTGATGGTGGAGTGAAAGAGAGATGGACATAAAAAAGCCCACATTGCTTCCTGGGGCATGGGGGCGTGCTTTCATACACGTGCCCCATGAGGACAGGCATGGGCACATGTGCTCATGCTCAGCAGTCTCTGAGCTAATCAGGGTACATTTGGGAAGCCTGGCAATCAGTACAGTTTACCAGCCTGGTTTAGGGTTTTCACACTGTGCGGGAGGGACACGCTAAGCTATTTGTGCCTATGTTTCAACACTAGGTCCACTGGCATTTCTGGCTTCATTTGTAACACTGATTTATCAGTCTTAAAATATTGGAAATTGCATTTTCCACTTTAGAAATATTTTAATTAAAATATTCAAAGGCAAATTTTGGACATTTACCTTCTTCTGGGAATTCTTTAAAAAGGAGAGACTCAAGATGTAATTGTGGATTTATTTTCTTCATTACTCAATTTTGTAAACCGTCTTTCAGTAAGTCAGACCTGCACTTTGGTTCTTTCATTCCTATGCTTTTTCAGCTAACATAATGCATTTTCTTATCTGTGAATATGGTTATGTTGTGACATTCTGAATGTCTTTTAGCCTTTTTTTTTTTTTTTTTTAAGATTTTATTTATTTATTCATTTATCCCCCCCTTGCTGCTTGTGCTCTCTGGGTCAGCCAACCACGCCGTGCGGGCGGGCCTGCCTTCACCAGGAGGCCCCGGGAACCGAACCCGGGGCCTCCCATATGGTAAACGGGAGCCCCACTGATTGAGCCACAGCCGCCTCCCTATAGTTTTCTTTTGATTCATGAACTCCTTCATCTTTCCTGTTTTCTTTATAGTAGTTATGTGGTTTTGATGTTTGCATTGTCAGTGATGTATGGATGCTTGGCTTTTGAAAGAGCACCTCTCAATGTAAGCACCATCTTTGGCACCAAGAAAGGAGTTCCCAGATCCGTCTGGGGAGTTGGGCTGACCTTAAAGACATTGGAAGCCCACAAGCAGGTAAGTTACCCAAATAGAAGAACCAAAATTCACTCCTGTATTCTTCTTGTAATGGCTTCCACATTCCAGGGGATGCTGGTTTTATGGTAATGGGAAATGGGGTAACTTAAAAAGGTATTAGGAAAGATACAGCAGTAGAGAGAGACATTTTCCTATTATCAGTCTTTGTAAAAGTTTACTCTTTGAGCTAGACCTGAAATGAATGCTCATTTCCTTAGAGCTTTGCATAATGGGCTCCTTCCCATCCTTTAAATTTCTACTTAAATAACACATCCCCAGAGCGGCTTTCTGAGGTAGGCCAGTTCATAAAGGCTGTTTCTAGCTCTAGGATTGGCAAAAAGGATTCTTGTCCTTGAGCAATGCTAGTTTTCCTTTATGTCACTAGTGAACAAGAAAATAAGCAATGCAAGGATGCATGTGAGTTTAACAGTACAATGGTGGGGCAAGATTCTTGGTACCTCCTGGGTTTTTCCCAGTCCCCCCGCCAAAGTTTAGTAGAATCAATATGAGGGATCCTTTAGGTGAAAGGAGCCTAAAACTGTGGGTTTCTTTTTTTTTTTTTTTTTTTTTTTTATGCCTTTTAACTTTTTTTTAGGCCAGTGTGGGAGTTTGGCATATCAGTTATGGTGGTCTGCCTCATTAAAAGAATTTCATTTGAGCTATGTCGCTCAGTTCTGGATACTGAGTTCATAATTTCTTGCTGTGTCACTTGTACATTTTATTACTAGCTATGCCATCTGGCCTTACAGGGTTTCAGTGCTTGTGCCTGACTGTGGCCTTCCATTTTTTATTTGATCACCCCATTTAATTCCTTCATAATTCCAATACCACTCAGTTATTTTTTTTTTTAATTTAGGCTGTCTACCCTTAAACATTGTAACTCCACCAGGGTGGCAATTATATTCCTTCTAGCGCAGTGTCTGACACTCAAAGATCACTCATTTTCTTCTTCCTTAGTATCATGCTTTTGTGGTTGCATGCAGCATGAAGTAGGAAAGTATTCCCAAATCATGCAAGCCAGACATTTTCACTACATCCCTCTGATACCTTAGTGAGGCCTCATCTAGGAGGACTGGGGTCTGGGGATAGATTTGCAGGTAAAATGGTACTCTTATAAACATCCTTAGCATTTGGAAATCCAGACAGTTCAGAACAGCTAGTTAGTGGTTGATGTTCTTTCTCCTAATTCCTGCCTCTTATTACCTTTGAGATATATGTTTTTCAAATTTGTCCTGATAATTTGGCCAATATCATAAGCAATATAGCCTTGTAATTCAGAAAGCAGGCTCTGGATTCATCTGCCTGTGTTCAGGTCCTGTCTCTACTGCTTTTGAGCTACATGATTTTTTTGTGAGTGGTTTTTTAAATCTCTCTGGCTTCCATTTCTTCATTTGAAAAATGAAGACAATAATAAGACATATTTTATAGGGTGCTTGTAAAGATAAAATTAATCAATATGCTTATTGTGTTCTGTACAGTATCTAGAAGAGAGCAATCATTTAATTTTAGCCAAAGTAAATAAACAAATATATTGGATAATGCTGGGATAAAATTAAAGTTTCAATTTATTTTATTTTTTTCCTATGTCATGTATCCATATGAAATTTTAAAAGGAAAACCAATTTCTTTTTAAAATTCTTTCTTCATAAAGCCAAGAACTACCTTAGTCAATGGTAAAGATGTTTTCCGTTGGGAGAGTAATGATAATGGGGAAGGCTGGCTCCTAGAGTCATAGGTGTATAAAGTTACAAAATAGGCACCAGAAGGAATTTTAAAAAATAAAGATTCTTAAATTTATAATCAAAATGATTGATATTGTTCAAAATAGTCAACCCTGGAGGCTGCACACATTTCAACTCTGCTGCAATTGCTCAATACATGTTAAAATCTCCTTTGGACTTGCCTTCAGAACAAATTTACAATCTTTACAAGGACATATACTTTTTTATTCTGTAGTTAAATCTCATTTTAGATCCAAGAAGGTATTGCTCAATTTTATCATTTACCTGATTTGTTGGACTTGACACCAACTAATTTTGGGTGTTCCCAAAAAAAAACCACACATCCACTCTCAAATAATGAACATGTGTGTACATTTGATTGCCCTCTAAGGACAATCAAAAGAGTGTGATCGGGAAACGGATGTGGCTCAAGCGATTGAGCTCCTGTCTACCACATAGGAGGTCCAGGGTTCGATTCCTGGGGCCTCCTGGTGAAGGCAATCTGGCCTGCGTGGCAAGCTGGCTCTAGCGGAGAGCTGGCCCACACAGAATGCTGGCCTGCACTGAGTGCTGGCCTGTACAGGAGTGCTGACCTGTGCAGGAGTGCTGGCCTGCATGGAGAGCTGGCGCAGCAAGATGATGCAACAAAAAGAGACACAGAGGAGAGACAATAAGAGACACAGCAAAGCAGGGAGCTGAGGTGGCACAAGAGACTGAGTGCCTCTCTCCCACTCTGAAAGGTCCCAGGATCAGTTCCTGGTGCCACCAAAAGAGAAGACAAGCAGACACAGACGAACAAACAGAGAGCAGATAGTGAACGCAAAACAATGGGGGGTGGGGGTGGGGATAAATAAATAAATAAGTCTTCAAAAAAAAAAGTGTGATGCAGGATTTAGTGGTGTTTTTGAAGGTGGCATTCCAAAAATATTCTGAGCATAGGGCACCATCATTGGAATATAATGCAGCCTTGCAAGTTTATTGCTTTTTAAGGGGAACAATACCTATTTGTATACATAAATTCTAGCAGTTATTATCATTATAGCTAGAATTTACAGACTTCCCAGAGGGTCTTGTTGCATTTTTCTTTTAAGATGCACAACCACTTTGAAGCCAACATTTATTTGAATGTGTGAATTTTCTTAGTTAAAAAAATCTCCAGCAATGCCAATATATAATCTATTTTTGTCATTGCTGCATTTTACCATCAAACACTTATCATTCTAATTATACATATTTGAAAGTTTCATTTCCATCATTAATGCTAGGTTTATAAACCCGCAGAATGTACACAAGGGTGGCTTATGTTAAAAACATGTAAATGCCTTCAGCCACTGCTTTGATCATAATGCATTCCTAAAATGGTTCTATAGAGCAGCTAATAGTTTCCTAAAGGAATAATACTATTGGAATTTGTGTTCCTAACCAATGACTCAAAATCAAATAAATTAGAGACATAGCAATAAAGTATTATAAATGAAATTATCACAGCCAAGCCCTTTATAATAGTTTAAAATAACAAACTTAGATACCAAGTCCTATAAAATATTCATCAATATATTGGACATACTGATTATAAGGGGGACTATAAAGTCTTCATACAGTGAATAAACTCTATTGTTATACAAATGTGGAAATTAATGTCTAATCAATAATAAATAATAATTATTCATTTAATTATAAGGTTTTAAAAATTATTTGGGATATGGGGGGAGAGGATTTGCAGGGTCCATGACTCTGAAACTGTCTAAAGAAGTTTAAACATTATGTCCTTTTTTCTTGATAGAATATTCCCTTTGCAAATATATATAACCCTTAGAGTCATCTCCTAACCTCCTGCCATAGGTGTTCAATATATATTCAAGAAATATATATTAAACATCTACCATGTTCCAGGCTCTGTTCTAGGCATTTAGGTTACCTAAGTGAAATAAACAAATCTACTAACAAGCAAAAAACCATCAAAATTTCCTGCCCTCATACAGTTTACACTCTTGCAGATCAGACATATACTACTACACTAAAGAAGAGAAATAAGAAAAACATGTAGTAAATTAGATAATGATAAGTGCTAAGAAAAAATAATAAAGCAGGAAAGAACAATATTGAATTCTGAGACTAAGGTGAGAAAGTAACTATTGAGTAAGGATCTTAAAGCAGTAGGGGAAGTATGCCCTGCAGGTATATGGGAGAAGAGGATTCTTGGTCTCAGGAACAATAAGTGCAAAGGCTTTGAAATGGTTGCAGATCTGACTTTTTGAGACAAAACAAAGAGGTCATTGAGCTGGAATGAAGTGAGTGAGGGAAGGAGATGAGGTTCAGAGAAATAATAGGATTATAGAGCGTGTTGTGAGTTCTAGGTCATAGTAATGACTGACTTTAACTCTGAGTGAAATGGGAGACTGATGATTTTGAATAGAGGATAGTCACTATCTGACATATATTTTCACAAGATCACTCTGAATACTATGTTAAAAATTAATTAATGGATAGCTAGAGTGGAAGCAGTGTGAACAATTAAAAAGTTATTGTGAGAATCTAGATGAGCAATTGGAGCTTGGTAGCATTGGAAATGTGGGTTGCAAATAGGTTCTGGTTAAATTTTGAAGGTAGAATTGATAATATTTACAGATGGATAGGATATGAGGTAGAAGAAAGAGAGCAGTCAAATATGACTCAAAGGTTTTTGGTTTGAGCAACTGAAGGGATAGAGTTACAAATAAACCAAGAAAGGGAAGACTGCAGGAGGAGCAGATTTAGGGGATAAGATATCAGGAATTTTATTATGAAATATCTGTCATATATCCAAGCAGATATTGTGTTAGTTGTTGGATATTTGAGTCTGGAGTGAGGAGTAAGGTAGGGGCTAAAGATGTACATTTGAAGTTCACCTGGGTGTACATATAAGGCATATAAATGTGTTCAAATGTTCATGGGGCATTGTCATGGTGGGTGGAGATTCACACAATAACCAAAAAAATATCAAATTCCCATCCAGGGAAGCTCTGCCACATTCTCTAATGGAGCAACAAGAATGCCCCAAGTACAGGGACAATGACTTGTGAAGGAGGATAATCCATTGAAGGACCTTTGATATTGATGACTATGCTTATGAGCCTTTGCTCTTGAAATTGAAACTTAGGGTGCCTAAGAGTTACCTATAGGTAGCCTCCTTGTTTCTCAAATGCGGCCTCTCTCTAAGCCAAACTCAGCATATAAAAGCAATAACTTCCCCCCAGCATGGGGCATGACTCCTGGAGATGAGCCTCCCCGGCACTGAGGGATTGCTACCAAGTACCAACAAGCAATGCACCTGGGAAAAACAAAACAAAACAAAACAAAAAAAACACCTTGACCAAAAGGAGGAAAAGCTAAAGACAAATGAATTTGTATGGCTAAGAGAATTCAAAGTGTATTGAGAGGCCATCCCAGAGGTAGTGCTTATGCACATCTCAACAGGATCTCATTGACAGCCAAAGTAGATATGACCCCAAATAGCAAAGCTCCTCAGGGATATGGAGACATCCAGACACTATCGTCAGGACAGGTAGCTCAGGAATTTGGCCCCTTGTCAGTGGGCCCTAATCTGGTATTTATGCTCCCCAGTGTGACTGAGTTAGACTCGACAGTGCTTTCCTATGCATGACTCTTCTGTCCTTCTATTTGAAGCTATAATTAGTACTAGAGTTGGTAGGTGTATGTCCAAGAGACTTAAATCTTTGGGTTGTCTGTGTGCCAGTTGAGCCTTGAATCTCAATGAAGTTGTGACACCTACTCTTCAGTTCAATGGACTCACCCAGGACAACTAATGGGGAAGAGATGATGGACAAACAACATACCAAGGAACTGAGAGTGCCTACAACTGAGAGCAAGAGAGTCCCATCTATTGGATGTATGGGATCGAAGCCCCCCTCAATGGTGGAGTGAGCATCACCATCCCAGAGTCCTCAGGGTTAGGAAATGAGCTAGGGACTAAAATAAACTTACTGGTATTCTACTGTAGGCTACTTGTGATTCTAGCAATGGAAGAAATACCATTGTTGTGGAGGCAATGACCCGTGGATGTTCTGGGGTTAGGGAGAGGGAAAAACAGGTGTAATAAGGGTGCATTTTTGGGACTTGGGAATCATCTGAATGATAGTACAATGACAGATACAGGCCATTATATATCTGGCCATAACCTACAGAATCAAATGGGAGGGAGTGTAAACTGCAATGTAAACTATAATCCATGCTTTGTGGCAATGTTCCAAAATGTGTTTATCAATTGCAATGAATGTACCACACTGATGAAAGACGTTGCTAATGTGGGAAAATGTGGGAGGTGTGGGGAGCAGGGCATATAGGAATCCCCTATATATTCTCTGTAACATTTATGTAATCAAAATAACTTCTAAAAAATAAAAAAAGTGGAAGAAAATGGAATACAACAAAATTCAAAGAGATGAAAAAATAATATGTGAGAGGTGGCTTTGCTGACTATCCTGAAATATTCTGATTAAAAGGCACAAAACTTGAGTCAAAAAAAAAAAGAGAGAGATATACATTTGGAGGTCATAAACCTATATATGCTATTTAAAGCTATGCAATTGGACGAATTCACCAAGGGAGTGAGTATAAATGGGAAAGAGAGCTAAGAGCCCATATCCATGGGTACTGTGACTCTTAGTACTGGAGTTAGTAAAGGAGGCTGAGAAGGAGTAGAAAAGAAAACCAGATGACTAGCGACCTGGAAGTCAAGTGAGGAAGATATTTCAAGGAGGCTGGACTCATTTGTGTCAAGTAATAGAAGGGCTAAGAATTGACCATGAAATTTAGTAAGGTGGAGGGCCATTTTTGACCTTGGTGGGAGTAGTTTCAGAGGGAAGTGAAAACATGATTGGAGAGAATGAGAGGTGAGAAATTTGAGACAGGAGTTTAAACGACACTCTAAGGAGTTTTGCTGAAAAAATTGAAGAGAAATGATGTGGTAGGAGATAGAAACTAGGAGAATAGAATGAAGAGTTATTTTTTTTAGGTCAGGGAAATAAGTTTTTGTATATGGGAATAATCTAATAGAAAGACACTCTGCTCATGTAGGAGTGAGGGGAGATTAGCTGGAGCAATGTCCCTGAATAGACACGAGGGAATGGGATCTAATGTACAAGTGGAGGGTTGGTTTTAGCCAGAAGTATAGTTTATTTGTGTAAACAAGAAAAAAGGTAGAGTATATGGGTACAGATACTAATAGATGGGTAGATATGGCAGTGGATACTATTTATCCAATTAAAATAATTTTAAATGTTCATAAATTTCAGTATTGTTGTTCAGAACCACACCAAGTAACAGTTAGAAACAAATTGTCTCTCCACTTGATACTCTCTTGACAGTCATTTGAATGCTTTATTCTTCATTGTAAACCCAACTAAAAACACAACAGCAACTCTTCAAAAGGTACTGCACATTTTTTTCCTAGAATATGTGTGAGACAGTTTTGGAACAGTATTGTGATTGAGTTTGCACTTTTAGTTTTACAAATCATTGAATGAATGTATAGATGCTGAGATTACTTAGATATGACTGTTAATTTGGGACTTCCAAATGATTACATTGGAGATATGAGTAATGACAAAAGATGGTAAATAGCTGTGTAAGATGAGAGTTACAGGTCAGACTACCAATTGTTCTATCAGTTCTACCTGCCTCCACCTCAGCTTCATGGGTAGTGTGATGACCCTCCTCTTCAGCCTCTTTCTACCACATAGTTATAGAAACACAGTAAAGTGCATGACATAAAAAAATGTAAGGTCTTGAAGATCTTAATGTAGCTGGGGAGATATTACATAATGTGCTTCTGTAAGTATATACGTTAAAGAGGAAGGCAAATATTTATCATACATCTACTTTATGCCAAGCATGTTCCAGGCTCTGCAAGGAAGTCATTTAATGCCAAATGGACATTTAGTGCCTTGAATTAAAATGAGAAATAAAGACATAATCCACTATAGTTGCTTATAGAAAGAAAAAACATCACTAGACTGAAATAGTTCCAGAAAACTTTGGATGAAAAAGGTGGAACTTTCATTGGGACTTGAAGCCAAGTCTTTGCCTTGTCATCTAAGGTAAGAAAAGAATATATCTTTACTTAGTGAAATGCTGGGCGCATATTACACACTCAACAAATGCCTGTTTAATTGAATTAATTTTGCTATATTTTGCATTTAACTATTCAAATATTTTGTTCTAATTCCATGAATGTGGCAAAATAATGGAGAATAGGCATAAATATCTGTATATATGAAGTAAAAATCCAATTTTGACAGTTATTCAGTCTTAATTATTGGAGCTAATTTAGGTCCAACATGCACATCCTCTGAAGGATTTATAAAATGTTCTAACAAATATGGCATGTTTCTGGAAAGGACTAAAAAATCAAAGAAGAGATACCTGTGCTTCTTTATCTTAATCCTACCGGGAATATTTTTCCTCAAAAATGAATGCTTCAAATAAGATGGAATATTCTTTAGAAAAACTGTCATGTTCAACAAGAAAGAAAAGGGAATAAATAAGTGATTGTGGGAAAAAGGTAGAATATAGACCAGTTCTTCATTTTATCTTGAGGTTTTAATACTAGGATTGGTAGTCACTCTAATCCAGCCCCCAACTATTCCTCGATTGCCAAAAGAAAATATCTTATTCACACATCTCAAGACAAGTTCTTTCTACTTCCAAACCAGCAGATTGCTCAAATTGATGCCAACTATTTTGTTTAGAAACCTTACTATTATTCAAACTGTAAGAGTATGCTTTTCTTATCCAAAGTAGAAACTCACTTTTCTCTGATTTGCAGTCTAATTTTGATAACTTTGTTGGTAGAGTTTGAAAGTTTCTGCTAGATTATGAATGTGTAAATGACTGTCAGAAGACTTTATTCAGAGTCCAATTTCCTATAGCTCATCACTTTCAATCCAGCCCATTATTTGAAATTCCTGAAGAAATTCCCCAAGAGTTTAACTTTACTGGACTAGAGGTTAGTAGATTATTCTGAAATCATGTTGAAATTTCATCCACTGAAAAAGCCCAGATTTGAATGTGAGTTGAAACCAAGGGACATGCTAATATTAAGAAGAACTGAGCAATCACTGCACTGGCCTGAAGGTAGCTGTGTGTGGACCACAATGTTCAGGCAGTCTTATGAGAATTGATAACATTTAGGCAGTACATAACTCATAAAGGATAATATCTCAGTGATAGCCAGCTTAATTGAGAGTACAGGATATAATGATGAGTGAGGTTTTGTGGATCTGTGGAAATAACTGTGATTAAAGAACTCTTTTAAAGGAATAAAGCAAATGATGGTGGCAAGATAAATGACATTTGCAGAGGCAAAAGCCTAATCAAATATGTTACACACAGCTGAAAAAATAGTGGCCTTTATCTAGTCTTCTAATCCAATGACTCTTTAGCAATTACCTGTTTCAGCCCATGCGGTATTTAAAAGATCATTTGGATGCTTCTTTGAGCCACATGTATTTAAAAGATTTAAAAGGTATACTTAAAAGATTGGACCAGGTTAACAGGAATATAGATTCAGTTGGCCTGAAGGGACACACACACACACACACACACACTTTGTCATTATGTTAAGTCCTGCTGTTCTTCATATCGTGTTTGGCTCATCTTAAGGCTATCAACTGACAAAACCATTTACTGGAATTAAAAAGTCAGCATTGAGTCCTTGGGCATGGCCAGGGTTCTTCCATATAGTGGAAGTCATAGTCTGTAGATGGTTCACAAACTGAAGCTTAAAATATCCTGGAAATTATGGGTAGCAGGTGAAGTGCAGCAAATCCCTTTGAAACAAAACTAATCTTTCTATTTGTTTCTTTACCCAGATAACGTTCTCTGAAAGTCCCTAGTCAATTATCAATTTTTAAGTATGTTGGTTCAATGTGTAGTAAGAAGTTTTAATCTTAAATAACTGGCCTACAAA
Source organism: Tolypeutes matacus (assembly GCA_026826555.1). Taxonomy (NCBI): domain Eukaryota; kingdom Metazoa; phylum Chordata; class Mammalia; order Cingulata; family Chlamyphoridae; genus Tolypeutes; species Tolypeutes matacus. The sequence goes on along the minus strand of JAKSZT010053801.1, from coordinate 8,647,485 downwards.
TAATAAAGGGAGGGACAGACAGTTCTATTACTAAACTTTGGTATTAATTTGGTTTAACAATACCTCAGGGATGGTCTGAAATCCTATATTGGCCTTGAGAATACTGTTGAAATTCAAAATGAAGAAAACTTTTGAAGATTTTTCATTGCTACTACTTCTCCTTAGGATAAAGGGAATGAAAAGCAATAATGTATTATAACAGCATTTTATAGTGAAATGAATATATAGCATGTATTTCTTCAGGCGACATCAGCCTGGGTTTTTCTCCCTAGATGCAAAATAGTAATAAACTTGACACTCCTTAAGAGTATCTTATTGTCTTCCAGATAGTCAAACATATTTCTTGACTTCTGATTTTATGTAGGGCTATCCCAATTACTTTTAATTTATTTGATGCCAGGTATTTGTTTACCACAATCCTTCTTCTAAGGAAGATTTCTTAAGTAGCCCTCATTCCTCACTTTTGATGGTTTTCTAATCCATTGCCAGTGCCATTTTCTGTGATGCAAGTAGTCTTTCTATAGGACTCCCTTTCCCCAAGTCTTTTTACTTAGTAGCATGAAACCCTCCCAGGCTTTATGGTCATAGAACTTATTCTATGATGGCCTTGCCAGACCAAAGATTCAGTTCCATGATCTTCATTTCTGCATGAGCAGAAGGGCTGGGAGCACAACAAGAGCTACTCTTGTACATGTGTACACACTGCTCCTTTCTGGGAAGTGCTCTTTTTTGCCTTATTTGTCTGGCTTGTTTCTCGAACTATCATTCAGTTGACTAATTCAGTTTGTCTTTTTTTTCCTCCTGAAGTTGTGAGATGCATGCATAGCTACTGAAGAACATGGGATTATTGGGTGATCATAGGCAAAAATGACTCATAACAATAAAAAGAAAAGAAATAAGGAGTTCTAACTCTGTTCTTTCCTTCTTTAACAATACTGTAAAGGACCTGCTTTGAGCCATCAACAACCACAGTCTTTCAGTTGCTCAAGCTGAGGTGTCACCCTTGATTTTTCTTTTATTCCCCATAGCTTGGGTGATTATATGTTTTATTGTCTAAGCTGGAAAACTGTTGAAAGTAAAAGTGGCACTAACTATACAAGCACTGGGACAACAGAGAGAAATCAGTACTGTCCCAAGAAATGTGTAGTTACTCTACCCATAGCTAAATTAGTAAGTCTTGTGGTCCTTGCCTAAAACATTTGTTTAATGTATTCATTTGTCACCATCTCCACTGCTATCACCTATTCCAAGCCACCAATTGTACCCTGTACTATTACAACAACTTCTCATGCATCAACCTCCATTCTTGCCTGCCTGTGATTCATTTTCTACACAGCAGCCAAAATGATCTTTTACAAACATATTGTATCATGTAATTCCTTTGCTCAAAAATCTCCCAAGGTTTCTCATTGTCCTTTGAGGAAAATTCACACTTGTTCCCTGACCTGCAATACTTTGCCTATCTCTTGAACTTTTAAAATTCTGCCTCAAAAGGATTCTGTTTCTCCTTTTGAAGAAAGGGAGGAACTTGGATATTCCTTTCATTAAGTTTATCAAAATAACTGAATTCTGAGAACACCCCCTGGCTCATGTGGCATGGGGGAACTACCTGCTGTATAAACTATAGTAAATATTTTAACTCATGTCAACATATCCTGGCTATGACTTTTTTCCCATCATTGATTTTTTTAAATGTGAGTTTTATTCTTCAACTTTTCATATTGTAGGTACAAGGAAACAAAATAAATTCTCTGGGTGGATTTTAGAATGTTTCTCAAAGCTTCTTTCATTCAGATATATGCGTAATATCTCTACTACCTCCTTCTCCAGTCTTTACCTCTAGGCATGAGTATTCACTATAGTCCTAGCCCAAGGCTTAATAATGAGGAAGGAAAAATTCAACAGAAGTAAATGAATCACTGGAGGGAGAACTTATCTTTGCCTATTCTCTTTCCCCCTTTTCTTGGGAAGTAAAATTTTCCTTCTCATAAAACTATTGCAGACTCATATCCAAACATTACTGTCAGGTTTTGGCAAACATTTTCAACCATGCATTAGTAAATATACCAAGAGATCTTTCTCATTTTTTGTGAATACGACTTTTGCACTGCTCTGCTCAGCATCATTTGTATTAGTCTCTTCCTTTGTACTGTACTATAATAATTAGAGAAAAGCAAATGGAAAAATGCTAATGATTGTCATAATTGGGTTCATTATTTAAACAAGTATTAGATAAGCTGCTAGGTACTTAAGTATTAAGCATATAATTGGGAAGTGGTTTTGTGCTTTCAAAAAGCTTTCTTGTAAACTTGGATTTCAAAATTGTAGGAGGGAAAGGAATATAAAAAAACGAGAGACAATATTAGAAAAATGTAATGCAGTTGCCAGATGATTTTGTCTCTCTTTGCAAACCTATTATAGATTTTGATGAAAGGTTGGCTTTTTTGAAAATGTATTGTGTGTTCTTACTTAAACCATAAATCTTTTGAATTTGGAGTTCAGTTTCAAAACATTCTGAGAATAAATGCATCTTTTTTTGCATGTGTCTTTTGAAACACACGCACACACACAGTGCGAATAAAACATTCTTCAAGTAATAGTCAGCAGTATGGGAAGAATTCACATTGGATGATAAATTTTTTTTTTAAGTAATATAAATGCTAAAGCCACCAACAATTTAAATGTTCTGGATATTTTAATGCCAATTATAATCCTTAAAAGGCTCTAATACACTAAATATAACTCTATACTGGTTTCCCTTCTGTCACTATAGTCATGGTCAAAATAAAAGAGTATTATATAAAAAATATAAGTCACATTTCTCTGTCATATGTTAAAACTTTGGGAGCCAAACCAAAGTTCATAATGGCAGAATAAAATTTTATTTGTAAATGATGTACAAGTCTTTGTAGTCAAAAGTGAACTGGCAACTATAAAAATATTGTTCAGACGCAGATAAACAAAATCTCATCCCTGATTTATTTTTGATGGTGAGGAGGGGAGAGGTGTTATTGAAGGATAGAAGTATTTCAAAAGATAACAACCAATATGTTTGGCGTACACCCCAGAGAAAAGTATAATTGAACATTAAGTGGGATATCACTGAGTGTTTTCTACTTTCTAGAAATTCCTTTATACATGAGAATTTTGTTCTGATAACAGGAAGATATAGAAGGAAGATGTAGTTATAACTGTTCTGAAAGTTGTTGAAACTGTAATAGTGCATTTTCCACCTAAGAGGCAATTCATATCAGATTGTATCATATTCATATCAACTCATACCAGAGTCAAATCAGATCAGATTGCTGCTTCTGTTTATGATCTCCATTAAGGAAATGAGAAACTTACTTTTTAAAAAATTTTACCTCCAATACCTGAAACTTAGAAGACACTCAAGACATGATTATTGAGGCAATAGGACAATCTGGTTAAGAGCCTGGATTGTGGAACCAGATTGCCAGGCTTTAAATCTTAAGTTTACCACTTACTGGCTATGTAATCTTGGGTAAGTCTCTCTTTTTGCTTTAGTTTACTATTCTGTGAAGTGAGGATAATTATAGCACCTACTAAAGGGTTTCTTGCAAGGATTAAATGAAAAAAAAAAAAAAGTCGCTGTAGAACATGGTAAACACTGTTATATAAGGGTTAACTTATTTTTAGTGAGTGAATTAATGACACAAGAAAATAACTGAATAATGACACTTGTTAGAGACTGTATTGAAAACTTATATAGAATATGCTTTAGAATTCAATTGAAATGTTCCACTGTGATGAGTTTGTGACTGGCTATTATTTCAATACATGGTGTAATTACCACCTTCTTTGCTTCTCTTCACGTCCCACATGACGAGAGTCTATGTGTGCTCAGGCATCCTGAGCAATGCTTTACCGGCAACTTCACATGCTCCCTGGAGGCTGAGTCAGGTGTCCCTCTCCCTGGAAGTAATGACTGAATTTGATAACTTCTTGAGGGCAGGGCGCTATCCTATATGCTGGGGCGGCCTCAGCACCTCAGCACCTGGAACACATTTGGCACATAGCAGTGCACAATACTGTTTGAATCAACAAGCCCTGAGTATGTGCTATACCCAGGTAAGGCAAAGTTTCTGTACACTTAAAAAAAAAATGAACTGCATACTACTAAAGATGCCAGGTAGCAACAGTGGAATAGGAAGTGCCTTGGGCCAGATAAGAAGAAAATTGGAATTTGTGCTTGGCTCTGTTCCTTACTTGCTGAAGGAAAATCATTTAACCTTTCTCACACTCTGGTTGTTTTCTGCTTGTGAAATAAGAAAAGTAATCCGTGTTCTACCTATTTTTAACTGCACATAGTCTAATGATAAAATTAATGCAACAGTAATTGTGAAGGTAACATGAGAACTTAAAATGATTAAGTAATTGCGAGGATATTATTATAATTCTACAAACACAGGTACAACTTAGGGGAATGTTAAAATGTTAAGAGCAAATAGACCATTTGCAAAGGTTTAGGAGACTGTTCATTCATGAGCTGGTTATATATACTACTCTTCATGGACAGTTGCAAAGTTAAGTTGAGGTCAGTTTTTTTCTTTTCTGTTGCTTAGCAAATTTTATAATATAAATATATTATATGATATAAATATATGGCCATACAAGGTGAGGATCATGTTTTTTATAAATTTGAAACTAAATACCATAGAAATTAAGAGATCCACATTGAATAATGTATAGATTTCAGCATCTTGTTAAGTTCAAATATGTAGCCAAAGATGCCACAATAGCAGCACATGCTATTTTCCCCCCATGTCTATGATTTCCTTTTTCTGTTTTTCCTTTCTTTCCCTGCTGGGGGTAATTCAGTTTAGTGCATGTTTATGTGGTAGAAAAGAACTTCTGCTATAAGTAGTAAGGGTGGTATAGGGAAAATTTTTATATGGTCCCCAAGATTCCCATCCCCTGGTATACATGCCTTCTATAATTCCCTCTTTTCAAGTGTGGGTCTAGACTGTGACTCTAATGGGGGTAATCATTTCTGTGATTAGATTGTGTTATGTGGCATCTGAATTTAAGAAAGAGAGATCATCCTTGGTGAGCCTGAGCTAATCAAGAGAACCCTTACAAGGGCCTAAGCTCTCCTTGGAGAAAGTGATTCAAAGTGTGAGGGATTTGTTTGACACAAAGGAGAATCGCTGAGAGTTTGAAGATGCAAGCACACCCCCCAGCTGACAACCAGCAAGGCACTGGGGACCACATTTCTAAACCACAAGGACTTACATTCCCTCACAACCACATGGACTTGGAAGAAGATCCTGAGCCGCAGATGACAATGCAGCGCAACCAGCACCTTGACTTTAGCCTTGTGATACCCTGAGCAGAGAAACCCATCTTTTCAGGCCTGCACTTCTGACCTATAGAACACTTAATAAATGGATGTCATTTCAAACTTCCAAGTTTGGGGTAATTTGTAATGTGACAATAGAAAACTAATACAGGGAGGTTAAGGGTTTGGCTCTGCCATTAATGTGCTACTTGATTTACCCTCTGTAATCAGAAGTAGGTTGGACCAGATGATCCTGAATGTCTTAGAATTATTTTGAGACAGAAATACTGGCTTTACGTCATAGATTTAGTAACAGCGTGCTCTTAAATCTTTATCCAGCCAGTGTTGTCTCTAACCCCATAGATATATCAGAAATAGTAAATTACTTGAAATTAATTGATTCAATGTATTTTTATAAACATTGACAAATTTAATCCATGCTTGTTTTTCTTATATCAGTTTTCAACCCTGCCCCTGTGATGTGGATGAAGGGAAGTGGTGTAGTAGGTGATAAGGCATGCAAACTTTGGATTTGCAGATATTAAGAGGGGTGTGTGTGTGTGTGTGTGTGGTGTGTGTCACAGTTGAGACTGAACAGAGATACAGATGTGTCTGGCTGTGTGGGATCAACAATTTCCCTAGGCATCTGTTTGCATGGATAGACTTGAAGGAAAAGAGCCCACAAGGGAGCCATTTGTGTAGGGCTGCCGAGGAGCTGAGATTGAAGAGAGGAGCAGTTGCAGTGGATGACGACATCTGGTACATAGTCTGACTCCATGGACTAAGTAGAAGCCCTACAAAGGAAAAAGCTATGCGAGAAGCTCGAGATTTTTTTTTTTTAAATTTGGGAAACATGTACATAAGCTGCATGGATCTCTAGGGGCCAAAATGAAGTAGAGTGGAGGATGTTAGTGTTCTCCCCTCTTCCTTGTGAAGCATGACTTTGCTCTGGTGATTTGAAGACAGGCCCTTGGTAATGATGGCAGTACCCAGAGAAGCACTGATGAGACACGGAAGGAGACGCAGAAGGAGAAGCCTAAAACCATTCATTGAGAGACATAATGCAGGAGGGCAAACAAAAAATTTACGTGTGGGTGGGGAGAAGAGATAACAAATTTGGGACATGCTGCTGATTTTGAGGTTCCTAAGCTGTAGCAGTGGAAGTATTTAGAAGGCAGATAGAAATATGGATTGGGAACTTAATGAGGTTTGTGTTGAAGATAAGGATTTTGAGTAATCAGCATATGGGTGCCAGGTGAATTTACGGATGTAGATGAGATCATCTCTGAGAAGTATGTGGGATAATAGGAAAAGAAGTCTGGAGACAGGTCTGTTAGAGGAAGAAGGGCCCATTTTAAATGCTGGTAAATTGTTGTCGGGCATTTGGAAGAGAGTTGGGAGAAGGTGTTATCCTGGAAGCCAAGGAAGAAAATAGTTTTATATCTTTATAAACTTTCCTCCATGCTTTATAGTACCTGTTGCATAACTTCAGAGACATTTAACAATCCAGTCATTGAAAGAAATTTCTTCTCGGAAGTCAGTCACATGTGATTCAGATCTTCATTTCTTCACCAATGATATTACTTTCCTTTTAACAATCCATAAGAAGTAACCAAGCCTTTCCTCATTTGTAATTAAACAACCATTTCTTGCTAATTTAAGAAGGAACTTTTATTTTTAATTTACTCTTATGTGAAAGATAGCTTATGCAATGTCTTTGAGCTAAAATATCAGTGAATATTTCTTTGTCAATTAGTGGAAATAGAATACAGAATAAAAGCATCTCATTAAAGCATGTTCACATGTTTTGCAGCTTCTGAAGTCACTAGCAGCTTTTGAAATCAAATTAATTGGAAGAAATGTCTTTAAACTGTTGGCTTTAAGGAAAGACCTAATCAAGTCAGCCAATAATAATTCTCTAGGTTGGTAATTAATGAATTTAATAATTTATCTAGTGTTGAATAATTCTTCTTATGGTTGATGAAACCATAAATAATTATATAGGACTAGGAGAATATGCAATATTTTCATTTATATTAAATGTACCAGAAAGTTAATGACCTAAACCTAGACTAAAATACTTGAGGAAACTAAAACTTATTGATGTTTCATTTCTATCAGACTTCCAGTTGTGAACTTTTTTCATCTCTTCAGAGGTTTTAGCTTCATATATTTTTTTTCTCCAGAGACTCTGATGCTGCACTGAATAGCTGTTTACATCTTCAGGGCAATTCAGAATAACTATCTTATCTGAATATGTGCTCATGAGGATACTGATGGGGACAATAAATAAATTAAGCATTTATTCCTTCTGCTTTGTGTACATAACAGTAGAATTATTGGCTAATTCTGTGGTAAAAAGAATTAGTGGAAACTGTTGCTTTACTTCCTTCTTTTAGGATGTAGGAGAAGTATTATTTAAACACAAAATGAGATTGGGTGAAGACTGCTCCTAGCTGGTTCCTGGCCAGTACACTTAGACTTATGTGGTGTCTAAAAAAAAGAATTTGAATGAATTGTGAGGAGAATATTAGATTTTATTGAGGGAGGTACTGTGGAAACCTTTAGGAAACCTTAGGAAGCAGAAAAAATATAATAATCCCAACTGTCATGTCAAAAATCAGATTTTGCTTATTGAATGGATAGAAAAGTGATTATTTTTTTAAAAAACTGTACAGATTTTGTACTGCAAACATTTATATTTTAAAAATCAATTTCTTCTTCTAATGCCTTAACTCTCACAGAGTTACCAACTACTAACAAAATTTAAAGATTATTTGAAGACTGTTTCCTAAAAGACTTTTTAACTTCAAAATTCTCCATTTTTCTTTTCCTATTTCCACAGAAAGGCCTATGGGACCTTTCAGAATAATGTCATTATATCAGACATACAAAATGTATAGAAATAAAGAAATAGGAAAGTCTGATCTTAGCTAATTTTTAGTATAACAACAACAGGCAAAATTTACTTTGCTTTGGAAATGTAAATTCAAATCAGCTTAATTTATTAAGTCCAATATTAAAGATACCATCAGAAATAGGCAGTATAATGTAGTCTAAAGAACATATGATTGGGTTCTGTCCCTTCTATGCCAGTTGATTGCTGTGTCCTATTTGGCAATATAATAATCAGAAAAAATAGGGTTATTTGCAGCTCATGTGGATGTTGGTGTTTTGGTCGGTATTTGCTCTTAAAGATCTTAATGGATTAATGAACCTGCAGAAGTAAAAACTGAAGCCTATATCGAGTCTTGACTAACACACACAAGTATATGTGTGTGCATATATCTGTATATTTATATATGTGTATATGTATTTTTATGTATATATATAATTAAACTATGTATTAATTAGATTAGGCTAAATTGCTGCAGGAGATAGACCCCAAAACAATGGATTAAATCAGTCATAAGTTAAATGTTTCCATCTGGTTGGCAGCTTTGCTCCTTATAGTCATTTGGGAACAGAGCTGACATTACCATTATAGCTATGAGATGTAGAAGAGAGCCCGTGTCCTGGTCCAGTGATTTCCATTCAGCAAAGTGAGGTGGGGCTTGCACATATCACTTCCACACATACTCCATTGTCAAGAGCTTGGGCATGTGGCCATCCCTAGCTGCATGGGAGTCTGGGGATGTATAGCTGCTAACTTGGTATCCATGTCCTCCTACAACTCTGTTACTATTGCAGAAGAACAACTGATTTTGGTGGACAGCTTGCAGTGTCCATGATGATGGACACTGCTTTTTCATTACGTTTTTTAATGGACTATAGCGTTCATTAAGTGATTTACATATTAAATTAGTACATTTGTGTCTGGCAAATAGTAAGTACTCAAGTGATAGCTATTATTGTTACACAAACATTTCATTTACTAACAGTGAACAGGAATGCTGTATTCTTGGTTCAATGCTTGATGTCTGAAAATATAACCAATATCAGTTATGTCTATTTTCCATGCATGTGAAGTTTCCTGCAGTTATTAAATATTTAAAAATAATGTAGGGAAAAAGGATTCTGGATATGTCAGATGTGAATATTGCATATCTAAGCTTGCTTAATGCTGTCTGGTATGAAAATAAACTGATGATTGAGGGATGTGGCTTCAGAAGCAAGAGTGAAAGTATTTTATATGTATGGATTCATTAGCTATGGAAATATATAATGTCTTACTGTAAATGCCCCCAAATTAGCACATTTATCACCACTTAATAATTTTCATGAATTATGAATTAGCTTATAAGGCATGTCATTCTCCAAACAATTAAATTGCATTAAGGACTAGAATTTGAGGGGCTTAAAAATCCTTCTTTTTAAACGAGCCCTTCAACTTCAAGATTAAGCAAGATTAAGTATTGGAATTTTTGTAATGCAAAGGAATTTATTAATGAATTATACTAGGAAAAAATCCATGTCTGTGCTATCTTGAAAGTGGGAATTCAGGATAGCACAGACATGGATTCTGTAGTCCTTCTGGTAGTCTGTATACCCCCTAGGTACAGAGACCTAAAGTCAATCTTGGATTTGTTTTACATTTTCTTTCTCTTCTTTTATATGTGTGTGTGCGTTCATATATGTTTGTGCATGTGCCTTAACTGTGGGAAGAAAAGGGATAATAAGGTATGCCAAACTTAAATCACTCTATTGTATCAGTAATTATTGTACATCTAAGGAAAGATATTTAGTTACTACAAAGTGCTCGAATAGGCAAGCCAATGAACTGAAAGCAAGTTTGCACTCACCAACCCAAACTCAAATTCAGGTCACTGAGTTAAAAACCCAGTTACACATATTTCTGACAGACACATAACATAGTCAAGGCAGAATGATCTAGTTTGAGTTAGCAATGTCCTTGAGAGAGGGAGGGCTGGTTCATCTCATCAGGAAATCCCCTCTCTCTTTCCATTCTATGGAGAGATTTATCCTCGTCTGGATAGTCATGGCATGGGAAGATCTCAGTGTCACCTATGTCAACCTGGTTCGTGACCAGTCACTTAATAATGGAGGATAACTAAAACTGTACTGTGAACCTACTGTGTAATCATAATGTATGCAGAAAATTATACAAAGTAGGGAGGCACTAACATGAATTTTGAAGTTAAACAGATCTAGAGTCAAATCCTGACTCTACCTGTTATTAACTGTGCAGCACTATACAAGTTACTTTTCTAAACATTGGTTTTCTCATCTATATAATAATTCCTACTTCATAGACCTGATGTGAGGATTAAATGAAAGACAAACAATGTAAAATGCTTTGTGAAGAGGGAAAAATACTAGAGTAATTGTGAAATCTTTAGGCAGGAGTGTTTAGGATAAGATATCTTTAGTATTTTCTCAGATTCTGTCTGTCTTCTTTGCCTGACTTTTGTACTCTGTTCTATATTACCTGGTTTTATTTTCCATAATACTATAAACTGGATGTGGCATTTCCTGTTATCAGAACCAAATATCTTGGAATAGTTCATTTTAGTCCTTATCCAGGGATTTTAAAGGTTACAGTGGCCTCATATGGGAACAAGAAAATTTTCCAGGTTGATGTGCTTCCCCTTATCATCTGTATTGCACTGATTTCTCCTTCTAATTGTATGGTCCTCATTGCACAAGAGTTACCTGTGTAAGAATGCAATTCTGCTTTGTCATTGATCAGGGGATTTGCTTTCTTTCTTATTTGGCTCCATCAATTTTGGTTATTCAATATTTTAACCTTCGGAGTGGGTCATTTTAACATTGAGGGTACGAGATATTGATGCCCAAGGGTATTGGTCCTCATGCCCGTTTTATACTTTTTTTACCCATCTTTCTCCAGAGGTACAAATTTGTCTAAGCTGCTTAGAGAACAATGGGTGTGACAAAATAGTACTTAAAATGTAATACATGAAGCTTAGTCTCCCTGTTACCTTGCTACTATCAAATTTTATAAATCTTAAGGTAGTAAAGTGCACTGCTTGATTATCACCAAATGTGCCTAGGAATCTTAAACAGAACTTGCTTAGAGCAAAACTGCATTTTTCTATCCGCATTCAAATATACTTCTCTTAGTTTTCCCCATCTCAGTACTGCCACGATCATCCACCCACTTGCTCAAGCCAAATATCTAGGTGTTAGCCTTAATTATTCTCTTTGTATTGCTCCCCATGTTTATCTCACATGCCAGTATGATTAATTCTATATTCAAAACATTTCCAAGTCTGTCTATTCTTCTTTTCTCCTAACATCCTAGTCCAAGTCTACATCATCTCTCCTTGGATTCATCCCTTGGAGTGTTCCTCCTCCACAATCCATTTTTTTTTTTAATTTAAAAAAAAAAAAAAAAAGATATTTAGATCACATAAATGTTACACAAAAATCATAGGGATTCTCTCTTCCTACCCCCAGAGCATCCAGTGGTCACTGGCTCCACATTAATGCTGTAATTTCTTCCATTGCTTGAATCACAATATGTCTATAACAGAATACCAGTAAGTCCACTCTAGTCCATAGCTCTTCCCCCAATCCTGAGGAGCCTGGGATGGTGATGTCCACTCCACCTCCAATTAAGAGGGGGCCCACATCCCATGGATAAGATGGATGGGATTATCCTGCCTGCAGTTGCAGACTCTCTCCATTCCCTGGGATGGCTGCTGTCCATCATCATCTCACCGCCAGGTGTCCTGGGTGAGTCCACTGAGCTGTAGAGTAGGAGTTGCTGCTCCACCGAGATTCTGGGCCCAGCTGGCTCATGGACAGCCCAAAGACTCCAGTCTCTGGACGCACACCCACAAACTCCAGCACCACGTATAGGTTTGAACAGAAGGGACAGATGAACCATGTGCAGGGAAGACATATTTGAGTCCAACTCTGTCACTCTCAGGAGCACAAATTCCAAAGTGGGGCCTACTGGCAAGGCACCAAACTCCAGAGCTATCCACCCTGACATAGGACCTGGTTGTCTCCAGAGCCCTCAGGAATCCCTCTATTTGGGGTGATATACACTTTGGAAGTCTATGATGTCCTACTGAGATGTGTGTAAGTGTTTCCTCTGGGATGACATCCCAACTCACTTTGAAGTCTCTTAGCTATGTGAACTTATTTGTCTTTACCTTTTCCCCCTTTTATTTGAGGTCTTTTTCCAGTCGTATTGCCAATTGGCACTTGGTAGTAATTCCTTGGTGCCAGGGAGGCTCATCCCCGGAAATCATGTCCCATGCTGGGAGGAAGGTAATGCATTCATATGCTGAGTTTGGCTTAGAGAGAGGCCACATTTGAGCAATAAGGAAGCTCTCAGGAGGCAACCCTTAGGCACCCCACAACAATAGGCTAAGTTTCAATTTCAAGAGCAAAGACTTGTAAGGCTAGTCATCAATAACAAGGGCCCATCAGTGGCTCATCCTCCTTTGCCTGACACTGCCTCTGCACTTGGGGGACTGCTGCTGCTCCCTTGGAGAATGTGGCAGAGCTCTCTAGGATGGGAATTCAGTATTCTCTCATTTATTGAGTGATTCTCCACTCACTGTGACCATGCCCTGTGAACATTTGAACAATTTTATGTACCTTGTATGTATGTTCAGGTGACCTTCCTCCCATGCACCCCCCATCCCTGACACCCCCCACCAACGATCCTCTCCCACCCCAGTTGTAAACCTTCTGTGATCCAAAGCTTCTTTAAAGATGATACAATAGCCAAATACAATTAATAGGAAAATGAAATAATAATGATAAGTTTAAATGTAAGAGATAAAATACATGAAAACTTAAAAAAAAAAAAAACTAAAAATAAAATAAAATTTAAAAATTGGGATATTTAAAAACTGAAAAATATATTAAAAAATTGAAAAAAAATTTTTTTTTGACATTTTGCCTTTTATCACTGCAATATCTGGTGTCCAGTCTGTACCGTGGCACCTTCCCCCTCTCATTCTCCAGTGTCTCACTATTTTTTATTTTGTTTTCAAAGAAGTTTTATACAATCCATTCTTTACTGAGCAGGAGCAGCTAGCTTAACATTTAAAAAATGTAAATAAGGCCATGTGACTCTTCTATTTAAAAACCCTCAAAGCTCCCCAGCTCAAAAAACCCACTTTCCTTATTCAGGCTTACAGGGTCCTACACAATCGCTTCCTGCCTACTTCTCTGAGCTTATTTTGTGGTCCCATTTTCTCCCTAGTTTACTATGCTCTAGCCATATGCCAAATTTATTTCCACTTTGAGCCTGTGCACTGGGCATTCCCTCTGCCTGGCAAGCCCTTCCCCCTTATCTTCATAAGATTGTTTCCAATTTCAGCTTAAATTCCACCTTCAAAGAGAAGCCTTTCCTAATGCTTTCTATGACATCGTTAATTTTAGCCTTTGCAGAGCACTCATCACTCCCTGGGCTGTTAGACTCCAAGCTTCATTAGAGGGACTACAAGCTCTCCTTATCACCATATTCACAGTTCCTGGAACAGTGTCTGTCATACAATAGGTTTAATAAATATATTGAAAAAAAAATTTTTTTTTTGCCTTTTATTTGAGTAAAACTCTCTGCAGTTTGCATCTTAATCAAGACTTACTGTCACATTACTTACATGAGGGTATTAAGTAAGGTGGATTGTGTCAGTTTACTCGTATACTCAGATTTGATTATTCTACCTGAAATTTGGTATAACTGAAATACCCATGTTTTATAATCAAATGTTAGAAGATGAGAATGTAATAAACCATACACTGGCCCCTGAAAACATGAACATGAAAAACAAAAAAAGATAAAAAATAAGAAAGAGTATACTGACATCTCATGATGTACTAATATGATATTCATGGTTATTTAATCTTTAGGTTAGGTATTCAGAGTCCATGATAATTGGGGTGTAATGGTTTTGGAGGGGTGCCATAACAAAGTAACAGAAACTAGATGGCTTAAAATGGCAGAGATTTACTGACTTACAGTTTTGGAGGCTCGAAGTGCAAAGCCAAGGTGTTGGCAGGGCCATGCTCCTTCTGAAGCCTTAGGGAGAATCAATCCTCTCTTGCCTCTTCCAGTCTCTGGTATTTGCATGCAATCCTTAGTGTTCCTTGGAATGTAGCCATAGCACTTCAGTCTTGCCCCGTATGTCTGTTTCTTCTCTTGTAAGGACAATGGTCATATTGGATTAAGGGTCTGCCCTACTCCAGTATGATCTAATTTTAATTTAAATAATTCCCTCTCCAATGACCCTATTATCAAATAAGGCCATATTCTGAGGTACTGGAGCTTAGAATGTCAACATATCTTTTTGGGGGACATAATTTAACCCATAACATGGGGTATTTTTCTATGGGTAGCTGGGATATTTTTTTCTTTTGAAATGCAAATAATTTCTGAATTTGTTGTCAGATCACCCTTAACTCATTAGATAATTACTTTAAAAAATTTTATTATTCCATCTTGTCTGTGGGGGCCTAGCCCTAACTACTAGCAGAGGCAAGAGAATGCAGCCATGCTACTTTCTCCATCATTAGAAGAAAACTCAATATCAACATCCTAGCCAAATAGTTGCTACCATAAATCTTTGGATTTGTATTAAATTGATTGAAGGAAAAGGTTGTTGACTATATTTGCTTTTATGATTGCTGTTCCTGCCTGTTATAATTTAAAGCCTACTTTTTAATTTGTGTTTGGTGAATTTCAGAGCATTTCTCTCTCTCTCTCTCTTTCTCTCTGGAAATTGTCTCTCTCTGGAAACAATTATTTTCTTTGAGGTTTGCTTTCACTAGTTGTATCAGTGTTAGATTAACAAAACCTCTGCAGTCCATTGCTATTATTGTACTTCAGTCAATACACTTTTAAAACTCAAATTCCCCAATGATGTTTCTAAAAATAAAGCAGCATGAGCAATAAATCTCTTACAAAGGACAAAAACTCCTGTATCTTCAGAATTTCTAGCTCCTTGCTGAGAGCTGTTCTCAGACAGCTCATGAGAAAAATGAATGGATAAATTAATACTGCTCCAAAGATTTAACAAGGAAGTGTATAGATGTCTTCAGGAAGTAAGGCATCTTGCTATATTATAAATGTCAGAAAGAACTCAGTGTATGAGCATTAGTCATAACAAACATTATTTTATATATAATTAATCCAAATCAAAGTGTTTTTATTTAAAAATGTTAGCAAATCTTTGCAACGGTAGTGTTTAATGCTGTGTATGTGCACTGAAGCTGAAACAATGTGCATGACCACTATTGTGTTGTTCTTGTCATGGAGAAAAACTAAAATGCAAACATCCAAGGGCAGTAGTTGACTCCTGAGTCCTGAATTGCAATATATTAGTTGTTTTCTCATTTTCAAGTATAAAAAAGAAGCAGTTGGAATCAATGTGAGAGACTTAGGTACATGCTACTTGACACTTAGGAACTGCTCAACACATGTTAGCTTGTATCATTATATGGTATATTAGTCAGCCAAAGGGGTGCCGATGCAAAGTACCAGAAATCTGTTGGGTTTTATAAAGGGTATTTATTTGGGGTAGAAGCTTCAGCTACCAGGCCCTAAAGAGTCCAACTCAAGGTATCATAAGAGGTACTTTCTCACCCAAAGTCATTTACCACATATTGAGCAAGATGGGTGATGTCTGCAAGGGTTCAACCCCTTCTTCCTCTTAAGGCTCTGTGGTCCCTGCTTCTTCCAATCTCAGCTGTAGGCTGGGATAAGTCTCATCTCTCTCCCGGGGCTCGTTTCTCTCTGGGCTAAGCTGCTGTGTTCTCTCCACAAGGTCAGCTGTAAGCTATTAAGCTAATGGCTTGGTTCTCTCCCCGGGGCTTCTGCTGTGTCTCTTTTATTCTGTGTTCTCCTGTGTGTCTACTTCCCTGGGGCTCCAGCATCAAAACTCCAGTTCTCTTCTCTGCCATGCCATTTTCACTGTGAGTCCTACCGATGTGGCTGAACCAAAACCCCAATCTTAATTTAATCAAGTAAAATTGAAACCTAAGAATTGAATACTATCTAATACACTCAGAGGAACAGACCCGTTTACAAACATAATCCAATCTCTATTTTTGGAATTCATAAACAATACCAAACTGCCACGTATGGTTTAAGGTATTTCTCACCTATTGTTCATGTTCCCTTGGAAGTTGTTCATGCAATACAATTTGGGTGTACTACTTCTAGACTATGCAGCTTATGAAGGTAGCTTCATAAGTATCCAGAAAGTAGCTTAAGCCCTGGAAAGCTCTAGTTCAGCATGCTCTTAGTTTTGATTATGTACTCAATGTGTATAGGGCAAAGGATTAGATGGTGTCCCTGTCCCCTAGGACTTATTGTAAGAAAACCAGATCAGTGATTTTCAGAAAATATACAGAAGAAACCCTTAAAGATATCTCAGTTTTGATTTTTCCTGCCCCCATGGCACTAGGGATTTGCTGTTCCAGTCAGCGATAAACTATAAAGGGTAACAGGCTGTCATGGAGCAATAAAGAAAGGGGTCAGCCTGGAGAGCAAGAGACCATTTATTGGTGGTTTACATAGATTGCATAAGCTAATCCCTTTGGTGGAAATTGTGTCACAAAATTACTTTGCTTCTTTTGTGATTGAGGTTTTCAAGCTGGCTTTGTTCATTTCTACACAGTACTTTGCTTTGTTGTCCCTACATAAGAAACATTGAAAACATGGAGAAAATTGATGACATTCAGGCTTAACAGTTTCTGAGTAGCATCCTTCTGTTTGTGTGGGCATTGATGTTGGTAACACTGATACATTTAATCAGATGGATTCATTGTTTCTACTTTTAAATGATTACCTGTGATCATAAATATTATTGATGGATACAATAGTACAGATTGTAGGTTTACAATTCCCAGAGATTCTTTTTTTTTAATATATATTTTTTATTTTTAAAGAAGCTTCAGATTATATAAATGTTACATCAAAAACATAGGGGATTCCCATATACTCCACCCCACCTCCTCCCACACCTCGCACATCAACATCTTTCATTATTGTGGTACACGTGTTACAACTGATGAACACATATTGAAGCACTGTACTAACCAAAGACTGTATTTCACATTATAGTTTAACTTTGTCCCACACAATTTTATAGGTTTTGACGAAATGTATAATGGCCTGCATCTGTCATTGCAATGTCATACAGGACAATTCCAATGTCCCCCAAATGTCCCCATGTTGCACCTATTCTTTCCTCTCCCTCCCCTCTGGTGGCCTCTCAATAGTTCTTGACAATGGCCAAGTAGTACAAAACATCTGAAATTCTCTTTATGAAGTCAAGAGATTATGTTTGGTAAAATTTTGTATAATATTAAGTCTGTGCATCTAGGAATTTTTGCATTTATATGTTCTAACAGAAAATAGGGTCATGAGTCCATCTGATGATTTGACTGGCATGATATATGAACCCCTTGCTTAACTTGTGAGATGTATTCCAAGGAGTCAGGTGGAAAACACAATCATTACTCCTTGGGTTGTAGCAGGAAAAATAGCTGAGCTTGGATACTTTTCAGTTTTTCAAGAGTGCATCCCTTTCTCTAACAGCTTCATCCTATAACTTGTAAGTGCCAAGATGCATATGTAGTTGATTTGCACAGGTAGCTGAGGATGTGCCATTGGAACTGAAGAGAGGCCACTGAGAGTAAAAGCCCCCTGATGTGGGGGTATCAGCAATTAAAATTTCTTGAAGGGCCACGTTATAGGTCTGGTTTCCCTCCTTTCATTTGGACTCATCAGTAAGTTCATCAGAGTGCTGGTTACTAAAGAAAGATGTTTCCTGTATTAAAAAGACATTAAAATACAGAGATCAGTTCTGAATTGCTTTGGACTTTGTATTTTGAAAGTGAGACAGGCAAATAAGCACTATTATTTCTATTTTTGTAGAAACCAAGGGAAAAGGAATTATAGGCCTGTGGCAATGGAATTGAGTTACTGTGGAATCATGGAATGGAGTCTGTAGAACTGAAGATCTGAGACTAATGATTTTCCTTTGTTATTGGAAGAATCTGAACAAAGTAAAGAGTAAAACCAGAAATTATTAAAAAGGAAAAAAAAGGAAAGTAATAAAGAGAGGCATAGTCAAGTTGAAATAAAGCATTTAAATAATATCATAAAAATGCAAAATCTAATTCTGAAGTCTGATGTTTTATTAACTTTTTCAAAGAAACCTGGGTATTTAGAAGATACTTCATCTGAATAATTTTTGGAAAATTCCTTTTGATATCCCAAGCAGAGCAAAATTTTGTCTGGTACTTTATCATTAAAAAAAATTGGGAATAGAAGGGATATTCAGCTTCCTATTTGTCTGGGAAATTCTCTTGCTTTTACTTTTTAGTTACTAATTTGCAGTATCCCTTCCTTCTGAAAAGTTACTGTTCCTCTAATTACACAGAAACAACAGGGTTTATCTGCAGATTTTCCTACACGCACTGGCACCCTCTTGATCACACTGACATAAATAATTATTAAGTGATGTGGTTCTGGAGTCTGCTCTGCAAATGACATGCAAGAAAAAACTTGTTTTCCTTTGATCATTTTGTGGATGATAAAGCTGAACACAGGTATAAATAATATTTTTGATGGGAAATATCCAATATGCAGAACCCAGAGTTTTAATTCCTCCCCCTATTAATCACTAACATAGATACACACACCAGTATATATTATGCTTTTAGTCAAACAATATGATTTAGAAAATCAAGTATACCTGGTGATCTTTTGTATGCTACAGAGATCTGATAAGAATAAATACAAAAAAGTTCATAATATGTTAGGCTCTGGGCCTGTATTAGCTACTGTCATACATTTTTCAGTCTGTATACTGATTTTTCAAGTTTGGGTATGATTTAGAGTTTTCAACTGCACATTTTTCAACATTGTGATGCTATTTTCATTGGCAAGACTAGGTAAGAAAACAAGAACTTGTCATGTTATGATCACTGATTGTTTACTTCACAGAACTTTAGCTTGTAACATATTGATTATTATTTGATTTTTTTTTTTGTAATTTGGAAATCCTGTTCCTGTTTATTCCCCATACAAATATTGTTGATATTTTAACTGCTTCTTGGTACTCTGGATTTTCCTGGAAGTGAGGTATATCATCTTAATCAGCACTTTCTTAGTAAAATGAATTTGTTGTATATTGGATTCTGATTTCATGAAAAACTTGTACTAATTATGAAAATAACTTGCAGAAAATGCTTGCACCTTGGCTGGTTTTTGGAACTCATTTTCTTAGAGGATGAACAGAGCAGCATGATTTGCTAATCTTGAGAAAACACTTTTAGGCATAGTGTTAAAATGTAGCAAAAACATCTCTCTAAAATAATATTATAAGTAGCATTCAATTATGTAAGTACAAGTTTTCATTTTGTTACTCAAAATGATGAAATTAATATTAACAACTTAAGGAAACACGGACAATAAAAATTGTCTATTGTCATAAAATGGCCCAAATAAATAGAAACTTACTATGAGGATTATCAGTGGTATTCCTACAGTGATAGTTATTGGAGGTTCAGTAAATTATATGGAACTATGCATATTTGAAAGTTGTTATAGACCACCATTTTGTTTCAAGTTTGTAGATGGATCAATATGTAGTGAACTAATATATATCTTAATATTAGTTATTAGGGTATACAATTTGGTCCTATCAGTCACTTTTCCCCTAAAACTATGTATGGAATTCTTAATGATTCTTAAACATTCTTTTATTTGGTTAATCATTTTAGGATTTTACATTCTCTCTGTTGAATCTACTAAAAGTAATTCAAAAACCACAAGTCCAAAAGATTTGGGTGATGTGTATTTTCCCTTTTGTTCCTCTTTTATTGTTTTTGGCTCCCAAGGTAGCTCTAGGTTCCCTCTTAATAGTGTACTGGAAGTAAGTTAATAAGAAAACATAGATAAGTTGCTTATTGTCTGACAATGACAGCCTTTTAAATTGGCACTTAAACTTATTTTTGTCCATGATTACAGTGATACAACATGGATAAAATTGTCTATGTGTTCTAAAAGTCCACAAAATAAAACTACCTTTTACCCTGGTATTTAAAAAAATATTGATGTTCACAACTGTTAGGTGAAGGTTTAAGAAAATTTAGAAACTCAGATTCAGATTCTGTCACTTATTAGCTACTTTACGCAAAATTTTAAAAAGTGCCTTTTAGCCTCAATTTCCTCATCACTAAAATAGTCATGCTATGTAAACTACATATTTGTAAGGAATATATTACATGTTTCTATAGAGCCTTGTACTGTCCAGGAACAGATCGCGTGGACAACAAAAGATAGCTCTCATTATTCTCCTGGAGAGTTGGTTCCCTTCTCTTGCCCTGACCATAAAGATCAATTCAACTACTTTGTGTGTCCAGCCACCTTTTCTAGATGTGACAACCTAAAACTATTGTTTTTTTTTGCCTTTGGGTTTCTTTCTGGGAACATCTATATCATTAGCAGCTGAATAGGTTTTGTTCATAAAAGGTTAAATTTTTTTAAAAAATTAGAGATGTTGTGGGAAGCTGCTGTGGCTCAATCAGTAGGGCTCCCGTTTACCATATGGGAGGCCCCAGGTTCGGTTCCCGGGGCTTCCTGGTGAAGGCAAGCCCGCCCGCACGGCGTGGTTAGCTGACCCAGCGAGCACAAGCAGCAAGGGGGGGATAAATGAATAAATAAATAAAATCTTTAAAAAAAAAAAAATTAGAGATGTAGTTTTATAGAGAAGTCATGCAGTGAGTACAGAATTCCCTTTTACCCACACTCACACACACGGTTTTCCCTATTATTAACATTTTGCATTAGTGTGGTAGTCTTGTCTCAACTGATAAAACAATAGTATTATAATTAGATTATTAATTGTAGGTTTTTGAGTACAGGAAATAGATATGTCAGGTATCTCTAATAAACATAATATTTGCTATAATACCACATTCCCATTTGGACAACAAAGAATTTACCTGAAAAGCATTTATTGGGCCAGAAAACAAAATATGATTTGGTTAATCATTAAGACTAACGTTTCAGTGTTTCTATATCTGCCTTTATATGAAAAATGCCTTTGTTAGGGCTGTATTCTGAATGAATTTCAGTACAATAGAAAGTTCTCAGGGGTGTTGACTAAGTGTTAACTCAAAATATAAATGGAATACCTATTTCTGTTTCATCAGATAAACCTTAGGAGATAAGTAAGAATATTATGGTAAAATATGGCTCCTGGATTTATTCATGACACAAAGTAGGATACATAAATAGCCCAATTATTATAGTTAATGATTTAAGTTGCCACCAGGAATTGCAGACTATTTGGTGTTAAGATTTTGGGGAAAGCTTTAATAGTAAGCAATTATAATGAGTTTTACCTTCTACAAAACAGCTAGTATTTATGAGAAGACAAAAAATGACTAAATAACATTCAGAAAGAAAATACTCCCCTAAAAGGAATAAGTAAATGTACTCCAAAATTACAAAACATAGTTTTAAAATTGCCAGTTCTGGTTGAATTAATGGAAAACACTTGTATCACAAATAAGACAATTATCCTGAAATGATAAAGCGCCACAAACAAAGAAAGAAACGAATACATTGTCATTATTAAAATTTTTATGGAAACATAATATTTACCTATTATGATATGGTTTGGTATTACATATTTGGATTGTTACTGTTTCACAAAGCATCTTAGTAATGTGTAATAGGAACTTGCTAAGATACTGTTACTTCTGTATCACAAAATAAGTATACCATAATAAAAAAAGTTCTAATTAATTTATGATGTCAACTTGGCTAGTTTATGGTATCCAGTTGTTTGGTCAAGCATTGTCCTGCTTATTAATGGGAAGGTATTTTGAGATGGGCTTGCATCTATAATCAGTTTACTTCATATCATCAACAAAGAAGATTATCCTCAGCAATATGGGGGGTCTCTTTTTCCAATCAGCTGCCGATCTTAAAAGCCAGAACTGAGAATTTCAGAAGCAAGAAAGGGAATTTGGACCCAACTTCATCATTGGCTCTTGCTGGAATTTCCAGCCAGCTTCACCAGGGGAATTTGCACTATAGCCTTTAGCATTACCTTTATTGGAGTTTCAAGCTTGTGGCCTGCCTTACAGAGTTTGGACTTGCCAGCCCCCATAGTCATGTAAGCCAATTTCTTATAACAGCATCTTTATATATATATATCCTTTTGTTTCTGTTTCTCTGGAGAACCCTAATACACTCTACTTAATGAAAGTTTTGAAACTTTCTCAAATAATTTTTATAAAATAGTTAATAATAAAATTATAGTGATTATTTGATGTCTCCCATTTTGTGCCCTGTAAGACCAAGAGAGGCCAATAAAAAACACTTTGCTCCTTCTTCACAACCCAGCCTCTGTTTCTCTGCAGGACAACTTTCCTGCTTAAGGACCACCATTAAGCCAAGTCACTAGGGCTTATGGTAGGCAGAATAATGGATTCACAAAGATGTGCATGTCCTAATCCTTACAACTTGTCAGTGTGTTACCTTACTTGGCAAAAGTGATTTTGCAGATGTGATCAAGGGTAGGACATTGAGATGGGAGATTATATAGGATTATCTCGGTGATCCCAATACAATCATAGGACTCTTTAAAAGCAGAGAACCTTTCCCTCTGAGTCAGAGAGATGATATGGAAGAAAAAGGAGAGAGATTCAGTGTGTGAAAGGGACTTAACTCTGTTGTTGCTAGCTTGAGGCAGGGGAAGGAAGCTGTGAGCCAAGGAAGATGATCGCCTCCAGAGTTGAGGACGTC